>PDHQ01000266.1:0-47950 GCA_003339415.1 Ophiocordyceps camponoti-saundersi (nom. inval.) | reverse complement strand
CTTAATTTATTACTAATATTTTATTATATATAAGTAAAAAAGAAAAAGACTATACTTTCTACTACTAGAACGTAAGAAATTCGGTATATAAGGTAAGTAGCTAGGAAGCGCGGAAAATTCTAGTATTACTTAGCATTTTCGGGACTTTTATAAGTACCTTAGTTATTTTTTTATAGCGGTAGAAAGTAGTAACGTTAGCAAAAGTATATTTCTTAGTATTTCTAAAAGCTAGTGCGAGGTTTTATACTTTTCCTTCTTAGAAATAAGTAGAAAAAACGCCCTATTTACTTAAAATAAAAAGGCCTACTTTTTCCTAACTTATAACTTTTTAAAAATTTTATATATAAATTTTTATAAAATATAGATAATTATAAAGTACTTAAAATAGTTAAAAAAGCTTATTTTCCTAAGTAAATACTTATAATATTTAAAATATAATATTTTTATTTTTTTTAAAAAAATAGATAAAATAATTTTAAAAAATATTAAAAAGAAAGAATTACTTAAATAAGTTATAAGTATTTTTAAAACTTAAGATTCTTATAATAATAAAAGAATTATAATTAATTATAATATTTTTATAAAAGTATACCTTTTTAAATAATTAAAAATAATATTATAAAAAATAATTAAAATATTTTTTTTTAAGTTTTTATAATAAAGAAATAATATAGTATTTTTTTCCTATTTTTCCTTATTTATAAGCTTATTAATTAGCGAGATAATAAAATTATTACTTTTTATATAAAGCTTTACTAAGATTTTATAAGGAGAAAAGAAACTCGGTTTCTTAAAAAGTAGAAAAAAGACATTTTATTTTATTTCTAGCTTATTAAAATAACTATAATATTAAGATTTTTATATAATATTCTCTTTATAATAAAGTTTCTTATATAATTTATTTTATATTTTTATCTTTTATATTTATAAGTTAATTTAAATATTAGTATTTTACGAGTTTAGTATAGGGTAGGAGTTTTAAGTATTTTTTAAAAATATTATATAAGTATTTAAAAATATAATAAAATAATAAATATAAATTAGATAAGGCTTATTTTATTATATATAGAATATAACTTATTATAGCTTTTTTTAAGCTTTATATAATACTATTAATTTATATAAGGGAAATTTACTAATATTTTTATATCTCTTTATATAATTTTTTTAAAATTAAGAAAAAAATATTAAAAAACTAAGAAAAACTATATTATACTTATAGCTTACTAATTAACTTATAAAGCTTTTTTATTTATTTATTTATTTATTTTATCGTTTTTTTACTATACTTTTTCTTACTTTATAATATTAATTTCTTCTTTAAAATTCGTAGTTTCTTATTTTCTTAGCTTTTATAAGCGTTATTTATTATTCTTAATTAGAAAATTTATATAAATCTATTTTTAGAAAAAATTATAAAAAATTATAAATGATTTTTTTAAAAAAATCACTTATAATATGATTTTTTTTACGTAATTTAAATCACGGATAAAAAAAATCACTTATAAGTGATTTAAATCACGGAAAAAAAAAATCACGAAAAATTACTCATATAATCACTTATAAGTGATTTTTTTCTAACCCTAGCTTTATTATATATACCGTATAGCCTTAGGCGTGCAGGTAGCTAATATTATATTTATAAGGCAGATTAAGTATCTTTATAACCTTCTTAAGAGGGCTCTTTTTACCTTTCGTAAGTAGTAAATTCGTAATATACGCTACTATCGATATATAATATAGCTAAAAGGTTATAGGAAGCTATATATATAAATAAATAGCTTTTATTATCGTTAAAAGCGTTCTACTAGCTCTCTTTATAAGACCGTTTTATTAAGGGTTATATAAGGTTAAATAACGTAAAATAAATCTATCTTAAAAAGCCTAGGCCTTAATTACCTTACTCTTAAACTCCTATACGTTATCGAAAGCTATCGTAGCTATAGGAATTCCTCTAGAAAAGGTATTAACTTATCTTTTCTATTTATAAAGAAGCTTAAAAGCCTAACCTTTTAAGTTAGTAGCTATTATCTAGTAGAATCTTATAAAGGCGTTAATTTTATATAGAGAATAGCGGGCGCCGCCTATTCCTAGTAAGTTATATTCGATAATATCCTAAAAAATAATATTAAGGAACCTTATAAGCCTTACTAGCGAATCCTTATTAATTATAATATCGGCTTTAGTAAATTAATAAGCCTTATATAAGAAGCCTTTAATAGTATTTTTATCGATTAGAATCCTTACTTTTTAATAAGCTAGGGTTACTTTCTTTTTACTAGCGTATATAAGACGCTTATATATAATAGTAAAATTAGCCTTTAAGCCCTTTCTTAGTAATTTATATAGTAAAATAGCGAATACCTTAATTATAGTTTAATCGCCGCCCGTAGTAGTAATATAAATAACTCGAAGTTAATTATTAAGATAGTAAATATACTTTTTAGTGCTTTTTTTAATAAGAAAATTTATTTTAAAATTAGCGATAACGCCCTTTTCCTTTAAAATACTTATATTTATTAAATTCGCTTAAATATTAAGGTAATAAAAAGCTTACGATAGAATTATTAAATTACTATTAAGTAAGTTTATCTTAACCTTACCCTCTCCCTAAAGCTATAAATCTCCGCTATTAGTAGCGCGAAAAAAGTTAATTATAATATTCTTATAAATCTTAATAAACTATTTTAAGTTATTAAATATATAGCTTTTAGCTCTAAAATTATATATAATATTATCTTAAGTAATGCTAGGGCTAATAGCTATAAGTTTATATATCTATTTAGCCTTTATAATAGCTTTTAATATTACGATTTATTTTTATTAATATTAATCTCTTAAGGGTAAATATAGCTTTAAATATAACTTTTAGTAATTTTCTTCCTTATAAAGCTTACTACCCTTAAGAATAAAATATCTATAATTAAGATATTATCTTTTCTAGCTTTTTTAAATAGGAGAAAAGGCTTTATTATTATAATTTCTATAGCTATAGCTTTTACCGCGGCCTTAACTTTTTCCTTAGCTATTATCTCGCTTTTTTTTTTATTTTTTTATATTCTAATCCGCGGAAAAAGTATCTTTCTTCTTATTATCGATAAGCTTAGCGTAATTTTAGAAGAAACCTAAGACCTTATCTTTCGTTAGGGGCTTTTATTTAGCTAATTTATATATCTAATCTTTATATTAGGAAAATATAATAGTTTTAATAGCGTTAATTATAGCGCTAATAAACTATTCCTTATAAGGTTCCTTTATTATAATATAAAGTTAACTTTATAGGAGATTAAAGCGTTTTATAAAAATACTAAATATTATAAAATTTTCCGCTTTTATAATATATATTTTCTTTATAATTAATAAGAAAATAACTCTTAAAGCTATATTATATTTCTTCTTAATAGCTATAAAAATTTAATATACTAATTAACTTAAATTCTAGCTATTATTACGAATTCTAAAAATTATTATAAGCTTATAATAATATATAATAAGATAATAGTAATAGATTTCCTTATCTTATTATTTCTCTATAGCCGTAATATTTATATTTATAAGTTTACTACTATTAAGCTTATTAATATACTAAAATAAGCGAAATTACTTAATTACTATTCTAATTAATATCTCCTAATATTATTAATTCTTTTAGCTTTTTAGCTTCTCTATATCTATTAAGATTACTTTTATTTTTATATTTTTTAATAAAATTATTATAACTTTCTTTTATAGCTTAAATAAGCTCCTTATTACTTAAATAGGTAATATTTTCCTTAGTAAAGCTTATCTTAGCTTTTCTTAGCTAAAATAATCTTCTATAAACTAAGTTAGATATATTACTTACTTAAAATAATAGCGTCGGTAATATAATAGTATTTATTATAGCTAAGCGGATCCTAAATAGGATCTCTTATAAGGAATATCGATTATTATCGTAAAAAACGCGTAATTTAGCGCGATAGGCGTATAACCTATTAAGGCACGTACGCTATTACGGATCGGGTAATAATATTACTAATACTAAGTCTAACTTTAGTAGCCCCTCTATACTAATTTAGTATATCTAATATATTAACCTAACCGGGCTTAAGCCCTAAGTGGGGCATAGCCTAAACTATAGGGTGTGTTATATAATAATATATAAACCACGAGAGTCCTCTTCAAATAATTGTGTACGGATAGCCATCTTGTTATAGGCCCTACCCTATCGATAGGCTTCCCTAGTTAGTCAGCGCTGCCGGCCATGTTTCCTAGCCACACAGACCCAGCAGAGTCATCATCACCACATCAGGACTATGATCACCTTTATCAGGTGTTGCCCGCTCAGCTCAATAGCATGCAAGACATGCTCGCTCTATGTGCCTCCATATACACACTATCAGGGATTGTCTGGGTAGACGCCTCACACGCATGCAGCAACACATCACATCACATCAGCTCCTGTGCATACTAAATAGGCATAATCCGTATATATCGGTATATACGGACTACATCTGCCTCAATCCTGGCTTCACCCCCATCACAGAAAGAAGCATGCATACTATATATATACACATGCATCCAGATATGCATCCCCACCTCCACATCACCTCTCCATCTTGTCAGCTCACATGCAGCCACCTACAGTGTTTCTCGGCTACACGACAGACCAGCCCAGATCACCTCCCTCTCTTGGGACGATCTCATCTGCGAACTACCCCTTCTACTGCATCAGCCATATCACAGCCCTGTTCAGCTACCGTCAGCTCTAAGCCGCTTCTTCAGACCAACTGAATGTTGCCCGTCTTCAGCCGAGAGTCCAGCCTGAAGCTCACCCATGTCACTTTTCAACTCACACGGAATGGTATTGTTGTTACTGCATCAGCAAAAAGAGATATATCGCTGTCTTTGCAAGTACATAGTCGCCGATGAGACTCTGATACGGTCTCTTACTACATACAGACAATATGGAAATACTCCACAGCCCCCAAACCGGCTCGCAAGGCGTCCTGGCTGAGCAGAGAGTTGCCTTCCGAGGCTGAGACAGTCAGCGCTAACGCGTTCAAGGGGATTCTGTCGATAATTACGATACGACTGAACTCAAGAGGAGCAATCTTCCCTTCTCCTGACTGCTTCCCTAGTGGGTTCTCTAGTCATCACATCTTATGCCACCAAAGAAACAGAATGTCGTCTTCAGCAGAAACGAGCCCATCAATCTCCTACCTCGTTAAAGACAAGGATCCCGAATGCAACATGTCGACAGATCCATGGGGCAAATTCCTCTTCTCCCGATATACGGAGAGAAAGTCCTTGTTCCAGAGTCTCAACGAAAGCGAGAAGAATGTAATCAGGAAGGAATTGGGTCGCGTCGACTATCTCAGAAGTGCTATCGAAGATCGGAAACTAGCAGAAGAAGATGCAAAGCCTCTGCTCTCCCTGCTGGCTCACGCGCGGGAGAGCTGGAACATGGAAGCTTACCAGCGTTGCCGAGAAAAGCTGAGCAAAGGAACAGCAACCGAGATAGGGGAGCGAGATAGACAAATTATGGAAGCCGTGCTGCTGAGGAAAGGTAAAGTAAGCTGTGAAGCCGAAAGCTGGTCACTGAGCGACGAATCTCTCGATACATCGGACCAGTCGACTGAAGAGCCGTGCTGCGAAGAAATGGCCTATCAGAACAGATTCGACGCAGACAAGCCAGACTACGGCTACAATGGATGGTATTTGTCGTTTGAGAGCGGAAAAGGCGGCCACGACAACCCGCTGTGCTACGGACAGTTCCCTCATCAGAAGATAGAGATTCAGAAGCTATTGTACAACAAGGAAAAGACGCCGTTGAAACGAGTCAAGAATAAGAAGATGTTGCAGTACTTTCACCTCCCGGCAAACAACATGGCATGGATTGAGGCTGCCATCAAGCAATACTACGGCGAAGAGGGCGTCGAGCTTGACAACCACAGGCTTTCAAGCGGAGACAGATCATCCAAGACGAGACGAATACTCAAGCACGATCTCTGGCGGGGACGACAGCGTGGTGATCAGGGATTACCAGCGCATGCTCGTCAGATCGGAGCAAGATGTTCCCTCGTCCCCGTTGAAGGCCGTCAGGGGAACGACATCAGTCTCTTTGTCAGTCACATACATATTCAACCTTACCCCTGAAACGATGAACGGCTAACTAAACATGTCAGATGCCGTACTTACACTGGGAAATTGAGAATCGACTGAAACGCATGTGTAGGATAGTTCAGCAGACCACCGACGAGAAGAGAAGGCGGGAGATGAAAGACGAGATGAAGAAGGGAGAGAAGCAGAGTAGAAAAGACTCGTTTCAAAGGCTAAAAAGGTTATTCAAACGACAAAATGACGAAGAAATCAAGCAAGAAATCACCAAGACGGAAACCATGAAAGTCGAAGGCCAAGAAGACTGGTATCGCGGCAAATTCGCAGACCTAGTCCTCAACTGGCGTATAAAACTAAGCAAACCAGATCCGAAGCAAAGACCAAAGTCCAAACCCTGGCAACCTCGCAGCGACCTCGCCCGACTCCTCTGGTTCTCCGCCAAAGCCTTCGAAATCATTGACGAAGCAACAGAAGAGAGAACAATAAGAGAACATCTCTGGACCAGCGCCCCGATTCATATCAGAAGGACGCTGGACCAGTTCTTCCACTGGACGATTGCGAGGACGGAGGCGCAGGATCAGCTTCAGGTTGTGTGTAGGGGGACGAGGTCTAGGATGGAGGCGGGGGGGATAGGCAGGGTTGTGATGGTTGATCAGCTTTGGATGTGGATTTTAGATGAGAGTTTGTTTTCCATGGCCTTGGCTTTTGAGCTGTTGCTGATTGGATGACAGATACCATCTTGACGAGTTTCCCGAGGAGATGGGGACGGAACAAACCCGATCCTTCGGCTGTTCATCGAGCTATTCGTCACCATATCGGAACGCTGGACGAGAACGAGCCAACGACGATATACGACCTGGCCCTGATCATCATAGACGAATGCTCCAAGATCTTCTTCGACCGAACAAAAGCACCAGATCTACGACCAGAAGTCGTCACCATTTTTGGCTCAGCTATATCCGAACTCGTAACATCCCCCTTACTCCTCTCCCTTCTCATCCCAATGCTTTCTTCCTAAGGTAACGAACCATGTTGGTAAAGGCAGAGATGAAGACAATGATCTACGACAGATTCGGCAGAGACGTAAACACAATCGACCTGAAAGGCATAACCGACTCCTTCGAAGCCGAGAAACTCCTCCGCAAGTCCCTCAACATCCACCTCGAATGGTCCGTCCTCGTCGAAGCGCAGCACATCATCGACGAGCTACAAATCATGCAGCAGGTCTTCAATCAACAGCTCAGCGTTGTTAAAGATTTCCAAAGAGCAGTCTTGTCTACCCCGGACGCGGGTCATTCTGTTAAAGATCGGGCTGCGGCTTTGATTGCTGATATCGAGATGAGGCGTGATGAGTTGATTGAGCTTGAGAAACTACCGTTTAAGACGAGGGTGCAGGTGTGTTTTTTGAATCCGATCGCTCGAGATTCTGAGTTGATGACTCTGACTTTATGACTCTGTGGGTTGACGCGGGCTTTGGTTCTAGTTAAGGGAGTTGCTTGATATCAAACAGCAACAGGCTGGCATCTTCGAAGCAAAGGCAGCCATCCAGAGAGCGGACGAAGCAGCTCTTCAAGGAAGGTCGATAATGGTCTTTACCGTCTTCACCATCATCTTCGTAAGAAACCACGACGCCCTCTTCCAAGACCGATCCATAACTCACATCACAGCTTCCCCTATCCTTCTTCGCGACCGTCTTCGGCATGAACAACGTGGAAATGACAGGCAAGGACAGTCCCATGCGACTAGGTTTCCAACTTAGATACATGTGTAAGTCACCAAACACACACTCTCTAAACACAGCTAAACAGACATATCCAGTCGCCTTATCCGGCGTCGTGATCCTAGTCTCCCTAGCCATCGCCTTCAGCGGCCTGACCAGAACGGCGATAGCGGTATCTTGCAAAGTCATCTACAGACACGTCGTCTACTGGCTGGGCATCTATGAAGTCGTCACCAAGACCCGTGCCACCCAGAACCTAAAGGACTTTGACAAGCAGCATAAGAAGAGACACGAAGACAGATACACGAATAAACGCCTCCAAGAGATCAGTTCGATCTTTGGAAAAGATGGCGTCGGAACGGGCACCGGCTGGACTGCCTTGAGTGAGGAGATGAGGAGACGTGGAAACGGTAACAGTTTGCCCGTCGGCATGGTCTAGGCCGATCATCAACTTTGCCCAAGGTAGCATCAACTCGAGACACTTGCCCTTCGACAGGCCAAGGCTGGCAGAACGCAACCACAGACCTTCTACAGCCACCGCAGGCCATAGACGGCGCTCCCGGCTTTAGACAAGCCAACCCGAAGCCCATCATCAGCACTCGCCACGTACGGCGGAATCTTCTCGTCCCTCCGCTCCAACAAGATACGAGCCCCCCCGGCATCATCCGGCAACTTATAGAAGCGCCTTCCCGACCGGCTAAGAAACGACTCCAACCTATACTGCGAAACGTCGTCTTCAGCAACGACTCCGCGCTCAATGGCCTCTTCCAGCGCAAGAAGAACCAGCTGCGTGGCAAAAGGTTGCGTAAAGACGCCAGCCGGTACGGTCTGCGACCCTGTCTTGGAAGCCAGCGGATGTGGCGCGCTGTCACTCCCGCTGTCCGATGCCCCGTCAGCGGATGCGTTGTACAGAGAGAGGGTGAGGGGCGGCTCACAAGAAGAACTTGGCATCACCACTGCACACGGCTCGGATCAGGGCATCTCTGTCGGTGGGCTTTTTGGGGATGGGCTTGCAGAAGCACAGCGGATCAGACTGGCTCATGTCCCCCGTCAGGTACAGATGATGAGCCGTTATTGTACCGGCGACGGACGGACCACACGCGCGAACGGCGTCCACTGCCTCTGCGGTAGAGCAATGCTCGAGAACGATACGAAGGCGTGGATAGTCTTTGTGTAATCGGTGCAAGACAGGCAAGAAGGCGACCTCGAGTGAAAGGCCGTCGACAGGTTCGGTAGCGATCTCGCCATGGATGTTCAGCACGAGGTCTTGCCGCTCCATCTCAGCAAAAACAGCAGCGTAATCGTCTACCGAGACGACGCCAGAATCGGAATTTGTAGTGACGCCTTTGCAATCATCGTAAGCCTCGCGATCAGCAGACTTATAATCCATCTGATTCATCCATCTGCTTACCTTGCGGATACATCTTGACGCCCGCGATGCCAGCCGCAGCAGCCTCGACGATAACCTGAGGCGTAACGGAAGGATGAAGCTGGCGCCGAGTCAGAGCCAAAGGCGCGTCACCCTCTTCAGGGGTATCGGCGCACGAAGAGCGACATGAGATAGCGAACGTTGGGTTCAACGGCCCGAAGTCGATCCCTGTATTCGAGCGCTTGCGCGACGCTGGTGATCGGTGGTTGGAGGTTAGGCTGTTGACGACGCCGGTTAGCAGAATCCAATCTGACGCTGTTGCAGACTTGCCATGACGAAGACGGTGTCGACGCCGCCTTGGCGAATTAGCGGTGCCACGAGGTTCAGCATGTCGCCTTGCCGGAGATGGACGTGCATGTCTGCCGAGGCGGGCAGTTCCAGAGAGTGGGTTTCGGCGAGCTTCATTGCTGATTTGGTGTATGGAAAGGAGCAGCCGTCGAGAAGATATGCTACAGCTCTAGGGAATTTCTCGCAATGGCTCGCAGTTTTGATTGACAAGGTTTGCGACGGGCGAGATCATGACGATGCTTCTGATTCTGAAGCGAGATGGTATTTGACGATGCGGCTCGCTGAAGCGGCGTAACCTTAGTCCGGTGATCCGGAAAGCAGCCTCGAAGACAGTCTCCTCCCAGAGCGTCACATGATATATACGAAGAGGAAGTGAAAGATGTCCGTCCGTCTATCGTGATGCCTCAGACAGAATCAACATCTCAGATGGCCAGGTATCACGACTCCTATCCTCTCAACATCTCAACACCAAATCCCCCTCACCAAACACACACCCCCCTCCAAAACCCCCTACTCTTCTACCCCGTCATAAACAAATTATCCTCATCCCTCAAAAACTCCCCACAATCAGCCTGACGAAAGCACACAACAGCAGTAGGACCAAGCTGCTGCGCCGCCGCCGCACTCTTAGCCGTAACGCCAAACCCAAGCGGCACGTCATCCATAGTATACACCACAACCCCCAAATGCTCCGGACAATCCTGCGACCAGCGCCCAACATGCGCCTTGACGATGTTACCCCCGTACAGGAAGGGCATAACGCCATTCGGTCGTAGCCATATCTTATATCGCGCTATAGGTGCCAGGACGGGTAGGGCCGTGATGTGAAGGTGGAATTTCCCCGATTTCGTAAACCGGCCTTTTTTTCTCCCGTCCCTTGAAATCAGCACTGACTCGATAGAAGTAAAAGGAAGGGGGTCACGCACCTAAGCAGGTACCGCAAGAGAGCAGCTTCTCCCGCACAACAGACGTAGCCAAATTCGCCAACGAAAGACGCACGTAGTAAACCCGACTCCGCGACAAGCGCAAGACATGATGATCCGGCTTCGCAGACTTATCCAGCGGGGCGAAGAGGTCTTTGAGGGAGGAGCCGGCGTAGTTGGCAATCTTGTTCAGCACCGTTCGCGTTTCGGACTCTGTGAGCGGCCGCATCTTTGGGGCTCGTGGGCGGGGAGGAGGTTTCTTTGCATGTCGAGATGGAGGGGAGGTTGTTGGTCTAGTAGGCCCTATTTTTTTCCTTATCGGCCTTGGGGGGGTGGGAAGATTGGAGGTTGATCGGAGATGAAACAACTTTGATCCGCATCACGTGATCTGCTGTATCGATTCTCATGTTCACGCAGAGATGGAGAGACTGAGAGATATTGTGTTATTGTTCTGCCATGACGCCTTTCTTAGGAGATGTAGCTCAATATCGTAAACATCTACTATATGAGCTATACCGATACGTAGATGTTGCGCAGTAACTGCATTGGCGAAAAGGAGGCACGTCGTCCAAAGAAGTTGCCCTACTATGGACTGGAGGAGAAGAAAAACACACCAACCGTTCATAACCACATTCACATGGTGGACATTCGTAGAAAAGGCCTTCTCTCCTGAGCCCTAACATCAGAGAGAGCCAGCAGAAATGACAACCGACACGACGACTTTCACCTTCTCGTTGCGCCGTCATACATGAACCCTCCAAGAGAAGACGCCGTCTCCTCAGTACCTAGTTAGAGACGGCACGCGCGCCAGACACGACAGCGTCCAACCTCCGTCAAACAACCACCATCGTCGACTCATCCAGACGACGAAGGCGATTCAGAGAAATCGTTTGAAAAAGACAAACGGCGACAACAGCTTCCGCCTCGCTCCGACGTGTGACGACCGCGACCGCCGACTCGCCCATAACACCCCAGCTCCGACAACCCATCTATATGCTTTGTATCAGCGACACGTTGTCGCCCTTGAGCAGAATCTGGCCTGTGCAAAGAGTCAGCATCCACCAGAGAAGAAGGGTCTTATCGTCGTTGTCGTACCGAGTGGTTTCCGTTCCTCGCCTTCTTCTCCCGGTTTCTTAGGATCTAGCTTAACCTCGTACGCATCGTCGATGACTAGGTTCATGAATTCATCGAAACCCTGCGTTTTTTAAATCCATCAGCTTCAGTCGCTTTCGGCTTCGCTTTCGAGGAAGATAGAATGCAAAGAGCGTACTCGGATTTTGCCTTCGATTCGAATAGAAAGCTGTTCGTAAAGCCAGACGCGCACAAGAGAATTCTGCAACAGTCAGAAAAAAAATCTCCCCATTCACGAGATGCTATAAACGCCTCTCTCCGCAAGACGCCCAACGTAAAAGCACTCCTCAACCTCAACTCGCTGGCGAACAGTGTAGGAACTCACAGATTGCAAGAGCTTAAAAATCATGTTTCTGCCAAAGTCAGCGCCACACCATTCGCGCCATCGCAACCGTCTTCCCGGGAGTTGCCTCACATGGGCGGCAGCAAGACGCGACGGCCGCCTCCTCCTCCGCGGCCCGTCATGGTGCTGGCGCGGTGGTGGGTGAGAGAAAGCGAGAGAGGTGTGTGTGTCTGTAGAGAGCGAGGAGAGTTTGCGCGACAGTCGACGTTTGGAGGCGTTTGCGGATTTTCTGCTCGACGGAATGGAATGGAGAGGCTTGGATTTTTTTTTTCAAGGGTCTGATTCAGCTTTTGAGCATCAAGATGAGGATGAGGGAGGGGCTCCTTGGGTTTGTAGAGCTGTTTGCGACACGTGATTTGCGATAAGATAAGCGAGACGTCTTTCTCACCTGACTTCACCTCACTTACCTCACCTCACCTTACTTGATATCCGGGGCTTGTCGTTCAAACCCTCACCCATCAAACAAGTCAAGAATGAATCCGACCAGCATCATCCTCACACAGAAACCCACATGCAAATAAATCAAAGACAAACAAGCTTCATTATTGCTAAGACCTAAAAGAAAACCAAAAAAAGCGTCTCAAAGCACCACTAACAAAAAAAAAAGGCGAGAATCCCAATCATCCCTTCATCCAATCATGAAAAAAAAACTCGACCATATGGCCTTGACAGTTCCCTTTTTTTTAGATAGAAAATCCACCACTCAGATACCCTAGGACTTGTTGTTCTCGCTGGACAAGTCCGCGCGTCCGAGAATGGAGTGAGACCTGGTCCTGTTCCTGACGGAGCGGACCAAGTCTGAGAACCGGTTTTCATTGGAGCGCTTGATTGGGCTGTTGAGGTGAGCTGGCAGTCTCATTTCTTCGTCGTGGTCCTTGGAGCCGTGCTTGTGATGCTCGACGTCGTGTTCGTTGGAGTCGTGCTTGTGATGCTCGTCGTCGTGCTTGTGGTGCTCGTCGTCGTGGTGCTCGTCGTCGTGGTCCTTGGAGTCGTGCTTGTGATGCTCGTCGTTGCGGTCAGTAGAGACGAGCCTTTGACGCTGCTCGGCGCGGTTAGCCGGCTCATGCTTCTGACGCTCCTCAGCCATCCGGGTAGAGTTGTGAAGCAGGGGGATGAGATTTCCGGGAATGAAATGCTCATGATCGCGCTTAGCCATCTCATGCTTCTTCTCATCAGCCTTGGAATCATGATGATGATGATCACCCTTGCCCGTCATGTTATGCTTTCCATGGTCATGAACGCGCCGCACGCTATCGGCGCGCCTCACAACGCTGTTCGCGTTGAACTCGACGTCCCGTTTGACGAGCCGCATAGGCGCCGGCGCTTCTTCCGCCTCAGTCTTGTTGTCGTTCGCCTCGTTGGACTCGGAAGCTTCATCCTCCTTGGGCGTGGGGTAGGGTTTCTTAGGCGTGGGCGAAGGCTTGGGCTTGGGGTTCGGTTTCTTCGTAGGCTTCGGCGGCTTGGGGTAATTCGGTTTCTTGGGCGTAGGCTTGGGCGTAGGCTTGGGCTTGGGCTTGGGCTTGTATGGCTTCTTTTCCATGTCCTTGTCCTTGTCCATGTCCATGTCCTTATCCTCCTCCTCCTCCATTTCATCGCCCTCGTCTTCATTCCCCTCCTCATCGGGCTTGTACTTGTTGTTCAGCTTTTTGAGATCAGACCTGAGCTTTCCTTTGATGAGGTCGTTGGCGAGCGCAGCATTATTCCCAGACAAGAGCGAATTCTTCCCGGACAAAAGGTTGTCCACCCGTCCGAGTAGTCGTGAGACGAGACCCCTTTCATCATACTTGCCCGACTGAAGGTTCAATCCACCTGCTATCACGTCTTGAGTCGCGCCACCGAGTAGTTCGGCAACGGGATCCAGCACCGCGCCTAAGCCCAAAAGCCTTCCGGTCCCGGTCAACAGGGCGGGAACAAGTCCTGCCAGCTCGTTCGCCTGGCTCGCCGTCAACTGGGCTTGGTTGTCGCGTTTCGTCAAGGCCTCGGCCTCGGTCGCGGCGTCGCGGGAAGTTTCAGCGTCATGGCGACGGACCACGGCCATGGAGTTGCCATCATGACGTTGCGAAGCCGGCACTGCAAGCGCATTGCCAGCCAGGGCGGAAAGGAGAATAATTGACGCGTTTGCCTTCATCTTGTCACTTCTTGGGAAATGGTGAGCTGTCTTTGGCAGATGAGAGATGGGAAGAGCTGCTTGAAACTGTTACGATTATTGCAGATCACTTGACTGCTTTATATCCCGTGAGTGAGAGGTTTCAATGCTCTACAGAAGATGCCCCAGCCTCATACATACATTTTACTTGCCATGTGGTTTGGATGGCAAAACCAAGACGAGACAGTTTAAGCTGGGTTGCTAAGACTGAGGTTGGGAAGAAAAAAAAGGGGCCGGCCACGATGACTTCCACCTAGCGAGCTGGTCATTTCTCGTGGCAGGCCTGGTAGGGCGTGCTTTCCATTCGGTTGCTGGTGTCGCAGTTCGAGCGCAGTCGACAGCTTCAAGTCCCTGATTGACAGACATCGTAAACGTATCGAAGCATCACAACAAGATGATGCCGCTGCCTGCAAAACAATTTGCATCGATCGAACCACAGTTGCGAGATGGACAACCTGCCATGCGATGTGAAGCCTACCCTTGTCTCACTGAAAGACATACTTAGCAAGCGATAATAAGCCTCCAGCAGACCTTCAGCTCCACTAACGTCGACTACGGATACAAGGCGATGAGTCTCGGCTTAGAGGCAGCGTGGAAACCTCGTGGCTATCGACAGAGAGTGGGGGCAACTAGACGTCGACGGTGGAATTGCGCCACGCCGCCCGCAGGAACTGGCTGAGACGCGGCATGGAAGTGACGTGGGGCGCATTCCCGACAGCGCACGCATTGTAGCCACTCATCGTGGGCTCGTAGAAACTGCATATCTGACTTTGAGGGCAAGGCGTCTGGCAGGCCTGGGGTTACTTTTTGGCTGGTGCATTTCTCTGGAATCTTGACGGGGAGAGACGAGCTGATGTGCTCTTCAGCTAGCGGTGAAGCGTGGATGATTTGGTATGGTGGGGGTCGTGATCAGCCTCTCTCGATCATATGCACTGAATGACGGAAGACGGATGAATGATGAGTAGATATAGTCATTGTTGTCTAGAGCGCGATGGTCCGCCAAAATCGCAGACGTTGACAGACAAATGGGCTGAACCTGAACCCAAGTTAGCCAGCTGGATGATAAGCCTTCAGAGTAAAATAGAAAGAGCGTCCACATAGACAGTAAGCAGTCAGACAGCGGGCGAAACCATTGCCCAGATCAAGAATCCACACGGGTAGATTTCAGTTCGGCGAGTGAAATCGATATCATCATTTTGCTCGGAGATTTTTCTTCCTGCCAAGACCAAGGGAATCCACTTACGCTATTATTGCGACGGGGCTGTCACTGCGGAGCCCCGGCTATACCATTTTGTATAGGGCGGAGACTGAGAGGTGGGAGCGGATGGTTGCGGGTGCTGGGAAGATGGTGATGATGGGAGCTGACGGTAGAAGATGGATTTCGCCTTTGCAGCTACAAAAAATCTGTGGTAGCATCACGTGAAACTGTCTGTCCGTGTGGAAAATTAAATCAGATAGTCTCGACGTCGCGTGACGTATCACGTGCTGGTCAATTGTCAGGGCCACCGGCCAAATACTTGACTCTAACAGTCCGTATGGAAATTAATGAGGAGTCATACTGTAATAGCCACGCCTCTCTACGCAAGATTCCTACTCATATCAGCCACGCGAGTCATCAGAACGGGAACCTTTTCTCCTCCAGGGGAAGCAGGTGAAATCGGCTCTCCAAGAAGTGACGAAAGACATGACCGGCCTTGTGTCGGGGTCTATTAAGGGTCTACCAAGATAGGATCAGCAGAATTAGACAAAGTGCATAACGGCACTCGATATCATCTCGCAAAGAGACTGCCGAGAAAAGCTAGAGTCAAACGGCAGCAACTATCCCAAGAAAGAGAAGGTCACTGCAGAAGACGCTCCCCTTCTTCGGTCGATCCCTCAGATATGACCCGTGAAACAGTTCGCAGAAGCTATACTCTTCCTCACAAGAGTTACGAGCCATACTATAAAGCTGCCAAAAGCGTTCAACAGAAGAGAAGAGTCAACATCCCCGCGAAAATACGGGCTCAAGTCTCGCAGCCACGTTGTGGTTTCGTCTCCGGTTGAAACCCGGTCCTACATAGACGGAGGGCTTGGATCTGCTTCTTCTGATTGGTACAACCAACTTCACTATCTTTCATATTCGTAAGCCATACACCCATCTCACTTACCGATGGCCGAGTCAAAGACATTTCCAGCCGTGATTTGCCGCCTTGTTTCAAACCTGTTTGTGAACTTGGGTTTGAGTCCATCTCATCACTTCCGGAATCAAGTTCGGAACAGACTTCCTTGTCTGGATGACACTGTTTTCAAGGTTATCAATTACCTTGAGGGTCTCTTCCTGCCGCCCGTCGTCTTGTCTTTTTTCTCACGGACTATCTTTCGGCTCGCTCTTCGAAGTAAGCCGCCTTCAGGGGTAAGTTATTGTGGTATTTCTTCTTCCTGATGGGAAGTTCCTGAAATATCACCTCGTTACAGTTATCAAGCTTAAGCGATTTAGGCGCGTCAGGCATCGACAAGAAGTGTTCCGTGCTCCAGTCGGGGTGCTTCTTATCAGCAAGGGTGACTTCGGCCAACGCTGGTCAATCAGGCGGTGACCTCCCAAGATATGGACGCAAAGAGTCAGAATATAAGCTCGGAAATTACGTGCCAACAGGTAATTCTCTAGTCTTCCTTGTTCTATCTGCTGTGATGCTCGTTTATCGAGATATCATCAAGGTCGTATCCAAGCGGGAAGAGTTCAATCACGCAGGGTAGACAGTCAGTGTGGGAGCTATGGATGATGTCTTTGAAGATAGCGGTGCAATATCCAGTTTACCGCTCAACGTCATTGTCTATAGAGGCGAAGCGCCATACCGATGGAAATTGCATTAACACAGGCACCGAACTTACCCGGTTAGCCATGTTGAAGTTGCTACGGATGGGATCAGACGGTTGTCCCCTGCCATCTTGAAGTTTATCCGCAACTTTGCGATGCGATCCCGGGCCAGGATGAAGTCCGCAACAAGGCCTCTGGGGGCGTCATCCGCCACGGCGCCATCCCCCGCGTCAGCGAGGCAGTGGGAAAGGCAGCGATGGGCATCCTAGAAAGAGACCAATGGAGAGAGACTGGACGTGACTTAGTATGCAGCTCAACTCTCGTTCACTCATCATAGCAGAGCTGCTGCGTATTTGAGATGAGTCAGTTGAAGAACTGACGCGCTGAGCTGACATACATTACAGCCTGCCCTCATCAGCGAGGAAGCTTTCCCTCGAATAGACATGGACTCTGTGACACAAACTATGCACGCGTATAAGCGGTAAGAAAAGAAATTATCCGACTGCGTTTGCTACTGAATCCAACTGTTAGAAGCCGTTTCACGCCTCTTCGTACAATGCACGGATTACCGATGGCCATTGTTGGTTTCCACGCCTCTGACCAGGGAAACTCGCATCCTTGACCTTGAAGACTGATTACTCTTCATATCTCGGCCCAGCTCGTCCTTTTCCGAGACTCGAAGCAATCAGCTAATGGCTCAGCGAGCCTCTATCTCTATGCTTGGAAGCCGTCAAGACGTAACGATGCCTCATTTCCCACCGAAGCCGTATCAGCACCAACAACCCAATAAAAACCCCCACGTCACGACTCCTCAGTCTTTATAGCCCCTCACAAAGCGTAACGATGAAATCCATAGCTAAAGCTGACAACAAACAGAGGGCCAAAAGGTGGCTGGCCATGTTTCAACACAGCTTTCCAGACTATGCCACGATTTCTCACCCCGACTCCAGCATCAGCCACGACGGGGAATTTCCTCACATCCGTAATGCTCATTTCTCGACCTCGGTCTGCAATTGCGCATGTTTGGCAGATGAGGGATTTCGAACATGTCCAGGCATCAGTCTCCCTTGCTGGTGACACTTGTTTTCCGGATCAAGGAATCATCTTGATTATTCTTTCCTTGTTTTTTTCTTTGTTTGCTTCGCATTCGAGGCTGAGGAATCGGGTCGGGCCGGTTGAAGGGACTGGAGCGGGCTGAAGGGGGTTGAGAGCTGTGCTTGCCAGGGGGTTGCGTAGGTAGGTATTGTGTGGTCAAGCTGTGGTTTGATCAAGAGTCTCTCGCAACGCAATTGCTTCACATGCTTCAATGATACTCACTGTAAAGACGAAGATAAACTTCTCTTCTAACAGAAGCTATAGAGTGGTTTTAGCTACGGCCCCTGCATCTCGTACTTGTGGTCAGGCCAGCTACAGTAGAACCTCGAACAACCGTCAACCCAGCTCAGGCGGGAAAAGAAGAAACAAAGTCTCCATCAAATTGACAAGATAAAACGCCTGCCTGTCTGTTAAAGTCAAAGGGGAAACCCCCCCCCAAAGGAGACTCAAGCAGCAAGGGCGCACTTCCACCAACCGGCACGCTCTATTCAGCCGCCTTGACTCATTCCAAGGCCCACTCTCGTCTTCTAGAGTCCCCGAAGGAGGCTGAACACGTTTTCTTCTCTGGCTGCAACAAGAGGGAAGAAGACAAGGCCTGGTTAGTGGTGGCGATAGAGGTCGAAGCGGTTTATTACCGTTGATCGAATATCGACTTTTTCATCTGCTTGAGACTCTGATTCCAAAGCTATTCCAAGAGATGATGAGCGAGGCAAAAAAGAAAAGGATTTAACAGAGAAGAGACAGTCATGAGGGGGGAGAAAGAGGAGGGGGGGGGGTTCAGACCACTTACATACCAGTCACCGACGGTTGGCCGTTAGCAAGCCAAAACTTCCATGAGCGGATCAGGCTCCAGCCGCATAACTCTGCCGAAAAGTGACGAGGCTCAGACTCGCGATGAGACAGTGACGACACAGAATACAAGTGTGCAGATGGCGACAAGTATCGGAGGAGGAGTGGGAAAAAAAGGAGGAACACCACCCCTTTATATATACCAACCGGCTCAGTTCTCATCCGAGACCAGGCATCCAGTCAGAGCGAAGCCGAATAAAGAGGGTATAAAGATTAGCACGACGCGCCAAACAACCACCATCCCCATCACCTTTCCGGAAGGCCTGAAAAGTGGCTACGTTTGCATACCTACTCATTAGGAGAAAAAGCCACATAGATTCATACCGGCCTCGACGAGGATGTGATGGAGCGACCTTCTATCAGTTCAAGTGGCTCCGAAGACGGAGAGAAGCAAGATGGGCAAGCGGAGAAGAGGAATAACGACGATGGGGAATATCCGCCTGGTTATAAGATGGTGTTGATTGTTTTGGCTCTTGTGTTGAGCAATATACTGCTCTCGCTTGATATGGTCAGTTGATGATGATGATGAAGACGACGATGATGATGAGGATGATGATGATGATGAGGATGATGATGATGATGATGATGATGATGATGATGATGAGAGGTTGAACCGAGGGAAAAAAGCTTCTAACTCTTGAAAACAGACCATCGTTGCCACGGCTATCCCCAAGATCACAGACGAGTTCAAGGGTCTGGACAAGGTTGGATGGTACAGCAGTGCCTTTTTCACATTCTCAGCCGCCTTTCAATCGACTTGTGCGTCAGTCTCCTCTCCTCTCTCCTCTCCTCTCTCATCTCTCCTCTCCTCTCCTCTCCATCCCATCACACAACTCCCTTCCCCCCCCCCCCCTTGAACACCCAGCTAACCCTCCGTCGGGGACCTACGAAAAAAAAAGGGGGCAAGGTATACAAATACTTCCCGCTCAAGACAACCTTTCTCATCGCCATCTTCATCTTCGAGCTCGGGTCCGCCATCTGCGGCGCAGCCCGTAACTCCGAGACGCTCATTGTCGGCCGCGCCGTAGCCGGCATGGGCGCAGCCGGTCTCGGCGCCGGCTCTTACACCATCATCGGCTTCTCCGCTCCCCCGAGGCAAAGACCCGCTTTGACGGGCGTTCTCGGAGCGGCGTACGGACTCGCTAGTGCTATAGGCCCTATCCTGGGCGGTGTCTTGACTGATAAGTTGAGCTGGAGATGGTGTTTCTACATCAACCTGCCCGTTGGCGGCATTTCTGCTGTCGTCATCTTCCTCTTCTTCCACGCGCCGGGAACGACGACGGAAAAGGCTACCATGGGCGAGAAGCTACGACAGATGGATCCGGCCGGCATCGTCCTCGTCATCGGCGCCACCATCTGCTATACGTTGGCTGTCCAGTACGGCGGCGTGTCACACTCATGGGGCTCGTCTCTCGTCGTCGGTCTTATCGTCGGATTCGCCGTCCTGGTTGCCTGCTGGATCGTGCTGCATCGATATCAAGACGAGCGGTCCATGGTGCCGCCTCGGTTGATGAGAGACAGGAGGAACTTCACCATGTTTGCCTTCACCCTCATCTTCTCCGGCGGTTACTATACAGCCGTTTACTTCCTGCCTGTGTATTTCCAGTCCGCTCACAACAGCAGCCCTACGATGAGCGGCATCGAGAACCTTCCTTTCATCATCACGATAAGCGTTTCCACTTCGCTCACCGGAGCCTTGGTCGCCATCACCGGCCGCTACAAGCTGCTGCTGGTTGGAGGTGGCGCCGCTGCCGCTGTAGGCGCCGGCCTGTTGACCACCCTGGACCAGAACACCCCGGCCGGGAACTGGATAGCCTACCAGATGATCGCCGGCATCGGCTGGGGAATTGCCTGTCAGATCCCCTTGATTGCAGTCCAGGGCAACGTCTCGACAAAGGACTTGGCTTCAGCTACTGGCATGCTTCTCTGTGAGTCTCCTTCTTATACTCACAGCAACACTCTCGCTCTAACAAGATCAAACCAGTCTTCCAAGGCATTGGAAGCGCGTACATAGTTTCCGGTGCTCAGGCCGCCTTCGTCAACACGCTGGTGCACAGCGTCAAGCAGGCAGCCCCAGAAGTCGACAAGACAGCTCTGGTCCAGGTGGGCGCAACGGAGATTCGAAGAGCCTTTACGAACCCGAAACTGCAGCCCATCATCATCGACTGCTACGTGTACGGTATCAGGGTGGCGTTTTACTTTTGCATCGTCTGTGCCTGCCTGGCTACAGTCATAGGCCTCACAGCCAAGGGCCAGAAACTGGGTGAAGCAAAGTCTGACGAGGGGGAAAAGGATGATCCAATGGATGTACAGTGAGGGGACTGAGCCAAAACCCCCCCTCGGTATTGGAGACTTCCATCTTAGTCTGGGTTTCGAAGAAAGAGATTTAATTCTGTGGGAATGGAGGCTGGATGAGATGGCTGAGACCGTTGTTCTTGGAGGCTGGGACAAGGTTGAGGAAGGGGGGAGGCATTTCTTTGTGAAACGGATTGGAATTAAAAAGAGAGAGCATCCGTTTCTTCGAGATTGGGAGTCAAAGGTGTTTGGTGTGTCTTGTTGCGACAGCTCCTTGCTGATATAGACTGGATGATGAAGCTTAGATGGAGGAGGGTTTTACCGTTGATACGTGTCTATGCTTTTGAGGATCATGGATGTGGTTTTGAGTCAAGTTGTCGTGGATGATCTCGTATGATTTGGTCATGTCTTTTCGGTGAATAGATCATCGAATGTCTTCTCGGTGAATATATTCATCGACAGGGTTGGAATCTCTATAGATGCCCATCACCATGCTGTAAACCAGAAGGGGACTTGTAAAGGCACAGCACAGCAGTAAGGGAATAGACATTTCCTCTACTTGAACCGCCTATCAAAACTGCCTTCGTCGCCACTGAAAACCCCCCCCCCCCCAAAGAGAAACCTTTACTCCCATGCTGTCTCTTTTTTTTTGCCCCCCTACTGCGTGGAGGAGCCTATAGTTTGACTATATATAGAAGGCTCGTACTCAAGAGGCTGTGCCTCATCAACCTGACCCTTCCAGCAATACCTGCTAAAGCATCTCTTGCAACTATCAGGAACACTCGTCCGAGTACGATCAAAACTGCGAGCCAGAATAGCACAGCCAACGCAAACAGGCCACTCCGGATCACGAGCCGCGTTCAGCTGAGTAGCAACAGCCGCTCCATTAGCAATTAATTCATCTCTCTGCTCCGGCAGAAACGCCAGGCTAAAGGTCGAGATGTTGGAAAAGGTGAGGTAGGGATAATTAGGGAGATAGACGATGAGAGGAGTCGGGGCTCTGAGCTTGTGCGCGTCACAGCCGAAGAAGGTAGGCCTCGAGTTGAGACCGAGGTTGATGAAGCTGTTCTTCCCCGGAACGGGTGGGAAGCTCATCTTTCGTGACGCCAGCTCGATCGAGCGTCGGTAGGTTGCGATGAGTGATCCGCCATCGGGCCAGTTCAGATGCGTGTTCGCAGAAGAATCGACAGCGAAGACGACGTCAACCTTTCGATCGATGAGCAGATGAGGCTGCAGGGGAACATTCTGATCGTCTTCGCCTCCGTCGACAATCACCAGGTTATCAGATCGAGCCGTAGGGTTAAAGTAGCGGTTCCAGCCTTTGAACGGATTCGGCGCCCAGAAAGCGCCTTCAAGGCTGATCTTGGAAGAGACGGCATCAAGGACGCGTATGATAGTCGGCTTCAGCAACTGGAAAGCGAAACTCTTCACGAGGACAGCGGGGAGGCCAGTTCCCTTCGGATCCTTGAGTCTGTCGACGATCTGGTTAAACAAGAAGCTCGAAGTTCCCATGACGAAGCCCGTATTGTCAAAGCCGACGACACATCTCTCATTAGGCGGAACAAGGCCAGTCTCGAATCTCGAACCAAGATATCTCAAAGGCGCAAACCCATTCAAAGAGTCGTCGTACGAACCCATCTCCCAAGGCGAGAACTCAAACACCGTGGTATTCACCGGCAACGGCGTCTGGCCTGGAGACGCGCCGTCGGCTACGATCAGAGGAACGGGGAGGTTTCCGGATGAGAAGGCTGCGTCGGAGGCGATGGAGGAAAAGGTTAGGCTGGGACCGCCTTGCGGTAGGTTGATGAGTTGAGATGAGAGTGCGCGGCCCCAGTAGTCTGCGGCTGAGGTTTTGAAGCCTGCTTTTCGCTTTGACTTGACGGCTTCGATGATTTCTCTGATGAGTTGCTTGATACGCGGTTGTGCTGGCGATGGAGGAGTTAGCCCGCCATCAAACAACCATAGACATTCCATACGTAAACTCACAGGCTACGAGGTTGGCTCCGAAACTCTTCATCGTCTTCGTATAGCCGAGAATGTTCGTCTCGAGTCGCCATGTGTTGGGTGACTGAATCGCCTGCTGGACAGAGGTGAAGTTGTTGGCGTAGATGCTTCCCACAAGCCAGCCTCCGCCAGACAGACCAGACAGATACGTCGTGCTCTGAAGCAGACCACCGAGCCCTCCCTTCTCCGTACTTCCCAGCGTACGACTATCCCACGCACTCAGAGCGCCAGCGCCCGTAAGCATAGCGCGATACCCACCCCCGGAGACGGCGATGCCGATGTTAGGCCAGCTGTTCGAGCCCCGATCGCCTAGAAGATAGTCATCGCTGTTGAAGTCTGGGATGTCTATCCGTCGCAGCAGGTCACGGATGTGAGGCGCAGTCTGTTTCCGTCGTCGATAAAGCCACGCCTTTTCTTGCGGGGAGATTGTCGAGCCGTCTCGGATTCTAGGCCTTTGAGCTGGACAGGAGACTGGGGTTGGGGCGTAGCCGCTTAGCACTTCGCTTGCCCATCTCCCCAAGGCGATTGAGTTGTTTTCGGGCGAGGCGAATGCTTCTGAGGCGTCTAGGACGATGTCGGATAGGACGTGGACGACTGTTTGGGGGGGGAAAGAAGGGGCTTGTTAGTTGAGGGTTTGTTGTAAGGGGTTGGAAGCCAATCTTGCCTTGACTGTCTGCCGCATTTGTCCGTAGGGCTGCAGCTTTTGCCTCGGCAACAGCTTGGACAACTGTTTTCTCGGACCGGAGTCAGTTGAGGATCGGCATAGAAGGGGCTGTTTGGTGGTTCGTGCCTTGGTTGTGCACCTCGTTTGCTTGAGTTGCCTCCGCTTGAGCGTCTCCCGCCAGAAGGGAAACGATAGCTACCAGCCAGAGGCATGACCGAGTAACGGAGACTGCCATTCTGGAGCCCTCTGAGCTTCCTACCCCTTGAAGAGACCCTAGAGGACGGGTTTTGGGACCAGTCCACGGGTATATACTCTCTCTCTCTCTCTCTCTCTGTTAGGGGCTCACCCCTTTCTCACGTTACCATCTCCTCGTTAGCCCACTGCGCCTACGGTTGGTATCGAGTTTAGGCCGTCCATGATCGACTTTTCTTCCGAGACACGGATATTGGCATGCCATTCGAGCTTGAGGTTCGAGGCCAGGGGCTCTTTCTTGTCTTTTTCCATCGAGAAGACGACTTTCTGGGAGCAATCCGGCAGCATTTCAAGACCGTTGAAGCATCTACGGATGAAGGTGAGTTATGACAATGAATGATGACGAGTTCACATAGTGTCCATCATTATATAAACTGAAGAATTCACGATAAACACAACGGTGTATTTACGCGCTACAAGCTGCTCAGCAACGCGCTCTGTAAACGAGCTAATAAGGCTAACACGCTTCTCGTCATGGTGAGTCAAGACCAAGTTACTCACTCGCTGTGGTGCAAGATGATGCTAACCGGTCTAGACTTAACACCGTCAGACTATCCCCAGCCGCCCCTTTAAAAGGGAGGGGGGGGAAAGGATTGAGGTGCCTGGGCTAGGGACGAGCTGAATCTGCTGTTTCGTTAGGTTCTTGCTTTGTTGATGGCTGGGGTTGATGGAAGATGGATTCTTTTATGCTTGTTCTGCTGTCTATGGTGATGAAGGATTGATTCCCTCGCTTCAGGTAGCTTTGAGCTGGTACGGCTACGCGTTGTGATGATGCTCACGACTGGCTTCAAGCATTTGGCTTGATGTTCCAGAGTTTAGAGGGAGATTTGAGAGAACAAGTAGACAAAGATTGATTCGCATAATAAACGTCAACTCTATGGAAGGCTCTTCGTCGGTCGCAGCAGATGACACCTTCAGTCCAAGATTCAAGCAACGAGAAGCAATAGTGTAATTCTATATCTGTTATTTTTCCATGGGAAACGGGTTTGCATGAAGCAGTATCGAGTCACTATCAGAGCGCCGATATTGAGCAACGACTCGAAAAGACGTGCTGCTTTCCCTCCGGCTTCCTTCATCGTTTTCCCCAGAGAGAGCTTCTATCCCCGGCATTGCTCTAGGTGGTTGGACGCCATCGGGAGATGAGTAGCAGACTCGGGAATGCCGAACATTCCATACAAGACGTTTACTCTTCAACGTGAACTGTCAGCTGATTCGGAGTGTCCATGATGGAACATCTGCTTCGTCTTCGTTTCGGTTTCACTGTTATTGTGATGCATAGATGGGATAAACGTCGCAATATGAACTGATCTCAAAGGCCGTTGAACACTTTTGTCCTGCAGAAACAGCGTCTCTCTCTAGCCGTGAAGAGACATTGTTTCTCCTTGTACGGATACTCAAAGTACGGAAACAAGCATAACGTCGATACCCAAGACATGTCCTCTTAAGAGATTGAAGTCGTATAACGCACAACATCCAGTGAGTTCTCTTCCCATACAAGCAGTTAGTTGCTGTTACTCGCCAACCCTCCTGCTCAACACAGTCCACAACCCGCTCAACCCCATCAACGGAACGACGCAACTTAGTCTCATCCTTTGTCTGAGAAGAACGGACTTTATCCGAGTCGACTCTGTCTAAGAAAAAAAAATGTCCGACGCAGCGAAGCTACTCTGAAATCGATAGAAATGTGCTTTCGTCACGAGCACCGGGCCTTCGAACGTAGCGCATATAAGAGGAGGGCGTCTGTCGCGGAGAAGACGTTAGCTGGCTCGTGTGACATGACATTGATCGCCAACGGCCGCTGAGAAAGAACGACTACTACGAAAGCGAGTATGAAAGCAAGTTTGACTCGTCGTTTGCTGTAAATACGTGACCGTCGTTGCTAAGCTCTCTGATAGGCTGTCGCCATCTTGGGCGTGCTGTTGGTCGGGGCGACTGGCCTTGAATTCACACCAACCGGTAACCACCCCTTGTCTTCTCTACCCAAACCGAGGACACTGGTTCTCACACGATCTGTAAATCAGTGGTTAAAAGAGCCTCGCTCGCGAGCCAGGTAAAGCGTTTCTGACACTGGTTTACGAAGCACGAGTTGATGGTTCAATACAGTGCTCTATTCCCACTCCATGCTTTAAACGGGTGGCGAGTCAGTTCGCCAAGATCGAGAGTAATCCGAAGGAGAGTTCAAAGGAGAGTGCAGGCAAAGCAGCGGATGAACAGCAGGTGAGGAGGACACCCGTTCGTTTTGCTTGAAATAGTTGGAGACTGATGTCGGACGGGGTATGTCAGGAGGAGCCGAACTGGGGAAAGAAGTGTGAGGAGCCTCTCAGGTCGTGCTTTAAACTTTTGAGCATGTTGAGTTTGAAGCCTCCGTCATGACATGTCTTTGAGGGGGATGCTTGGATTGGAGCGTGTTAGTGGTGGGTTGAAGACTGAGGCAGTTTCTGGTATTGGTCTGGGAGCTGAGGATTGGTGGAGAGTAGATTATAGCTAGAGAAGATGAGGTTCTGATGATGTTATCACCTTTGCATTCTTACCATTTGATGAAGCACCTTTAGAACTGAGCCTATCTTGACTCATACATAGACATGATGACCGTCCTGGGCTTACGGGTTCAATGAGAGGGGATTTACAGGAGCATCATCATCATCTTCTTCTTCTTCTTCTTCTTCTTTCCTTGCCCTCTCTGTAGGATTTGAATATCCCGCTCATAAGCTTCCAACTGATGCAAGCGACCCCCCTTCAGTCTCATGAACAGACTTTCATCAAGAAGACTTTGCTGGGGGGAACACATGACTTTTACTCACGTGACCAGCATGAGCTCCCCCCTTTTCTCTTCTTCCCATTTTCTTCTTCCTCTTAGCTATCACAGACTATCCGTAGCTTCCCTCTTCTGGCTAGGTAGGTAGGTAGGTAGGCAGTCATCTAATTATGGTCTATTCCACGGTTGCCTTCTTTGCCTTGTAAAGTTGTAGTGATGCCCTCGGTCGCCGTGACGAGTGCCTTGTTCTTTCCATGTCAAACCAAGCTCTTTCCACGTCAAAGCAATACGACATAAAAACAGGCAAGAAGCAGAATGGATTGCAAGGGAAGGCGCCATACAATAAAGCAGGAGAGAGAGAAAGGGGCAGGGGAAAGGTCGCCGCCTCAACCCCCAAATCAAGGTTTGCTTACGAGTTACAACCAGACCCTGCCTCCTCCTCCTCCTCCTCCTCCTCTTCCTCCTCACCGTCTGACAACTTACAAGGGTTGGCTGTGAGGAGGTAATCAAGGCTGTACAGCTGATTGGCTGACAACCTCCATCATCGAGCCGTTTCTCCCCGTCATCTCAGGCAGCAAAACGTCATAATCATGGACTCCATCCAGATGATAACCCTCCGACGGGTGATCCAAACGACGCCCATCATCGACAACCATGCTCATCCGCTCCTGAAACGAGAGTCTGTCGGCATACGGCCCCTTCTATCCATCGCCAGCGAAGCAGAGGGTCCAGCCTTAGACGACAGCAGGAAAAGTCTCGCCCACGTCCGGGCCGTGAAGCAGCTCTCGACCATCCTCCGCTGCGACTGCAAGTGGGAGGCCGTCGTTGCGGCTATTGACAAGAAGCGAAGCAACGAGACGAGTTACGACGACTGGATCCGTCTTTGTCTCTCTGGCATTCAGTGTGTTCTCGTTGATGACGGGCTGGATAATGAGGATCATGTTGAGCCCTATCGCTTCTTTGATGGGTTTACGCCTTGCGCTGCCAAGAGGATCGTACGGATTGAACATGTTGCTGCTCGCTTAATTGAAAAGGCCGTACTCACGAGCCAGACTCCGAAAGAGGCTCACGAGACGTTCGTATCCGAATATGACCGCGCCATCTTGGATGCCATCGGCGACCCTAACGTTGCTGGCTTCAAGTCCGTCATCTGCTACCGAACGGGTCTGGCTATATCCCCCGCAGC
Source organism: Ophiocordyceps camponoti-saundersi (nom. inval.) (assembly GCA_003339415.1). NCBI lineage: Eukaryota > Fungi > Ascomycota > Sordariomycetes > Hypocreales > Ophiocordycipitaceae > Ophiocordyceps > Ophiocordyceps camponoti-saundersi. The sequence goes on along the minus strand of PDHQ01000266.1, from coordinate 19,977 downwards.
AGAGTGCGATCTCCCGACATTTCACATCATCTTCATCCAACGGAAGTTCATCAGAGACAAGGGCTTCCTCAGAGTCAACCACAAGCCCATCAACGACTACCTGGTCCATCGCCTCGCTCACATCATCGCAAAAAGCGAGCAAAAGAAGCCGATCCAGTTTCACACCGGCCTCGGAGACAACGACATAACGCTGACGACAGCATCGCCTTCCCATCTGCAGAGCTTCATCCGAGAGTATCCCTCCGTTCCCATGGTGCTGCTTCACTCCGGCTACCCCTTCGTCTGCGAGACTGGCTACCTCGCAGCCATGTACGACAACGTCTACGCCGACATCGGAGAGGTGTTTCCCTTTCTCAGCAGAGACGGTCAGGAGAGCGTTGTGCGGCAGATGCTGGGCTTGTGTCCGTTCGGCAAGATACTCTGGAGTACGGACGGACATTGGTTCCCCGAGACGTATCTTCTGGCCGTCGCTCAGATGAGACAAGTGCTCGAGACGGTTCTCTGCAGTTACGTTCAGAAGGGCGACTTGAGTATCACGCAAACTGTGGATCTTGTCCGGGACGTGCTCTTCAACAACTCCAACAAGCTGTACAAGCTCGAGCTTAAGATGCATCTAGCGGAGGAGGTTGAAGTGTCGAGGTCTGCAGAGACTTGGATCGAGAAGGTTATAGACGGCGAAAGCTCTGTACGGTTCTTGCGCGTGTGCTGGACGGATATGACGGCGATGACGAGGATGCGAGTCATTCCCATACGCCGCGCCTTCGACATGCCGCAGAACGGAGAGAGCTTCACCTTTGGCGTGACAAAGGCCGCTCTCGGTTTGACCCAACTGGATACGCTAGTGACAGGGGCTACGGCACTGGGTGAGTGGCGATTGCATCCTGATCTCAACAGCCTTCGACTCGGACCCCGTGATGGATACATGACGGTCATGGGCGAATTCAAAGAAGCGGATGGATCGATTGTGGCTCTATGTCCGAGGACGCTTCTACGACGAGCCCTGAGGATGGCAGAGCAGAAACACGTCATCTTTACTCTCGGCTTCGAGATCGAGGTGGTCCTCTTACGGAAGGGGTTCGAGGCTCTCGACGATACAGGACATGCCTGGTCAACGGCCAGAGCGATGGATCTGGAGGCAGCCGGTCAAGTGATGGAGGAGGCCGTGGAGAAGCTGAGGGTGGCAGGCGTAGGCGTCGACATGCTACACGCCGAGAGCGCCCACGGCCAATACGAGGTGGTCCTATCCAAGGCAGCGGCTCTGAAAGCGGTAGACTCGCTACTGTTTGCTCGGAGCGTGATATCCTGCTGCGCGGCTTCACACGGCTATCAGGCCACCCTCCATCCGAAGCCATTCAGCGAACGGTGCGGGACGGCAAGCCACGTCCACATGTCGATGGTGACAGCAAGCGGGTCGGAAGACGCACGTGTCTACGAGCCGTTTTACGCCGGCATCCTCCGCCATCTAAGGGCGATCGCAGCCTTTACGCTCAGCAACCCGGTGAGCTACGATCGTCTCATGGACGGGTACTGGGCAGGCGGCACGTGGATTGCATGGGGCACGCAGAACCGAGAGACGCCTCTGCGGAAGATTGAAGGGAGCCACTGGGAGTTTAAGGCCATGGACGGACTGGCCAACCCGTACCTGGCCATGTCAGCCATCCTACTCTGCGGATTATTCGGCATCCATGAAGGGTATGAGATGAAGTTGAAGGATTGTAAAGACGCTGTTCCGGCCTCGCTTTCGAAGAAGGAGAGGAAAAAACTGGGTGTCGTTGAGACGCTGCCTTTTAGTCTTGACGAAGCCATCTCGGCGCTGCGTGCGAATGATGAGATGCGGACCTTGATGGGGGAGGAGATGGTTGAGAGATACTGTGCTGTGAAGGATGCGGAGATGAAGTTATTGTCGGGTATGGACGAGGCTGGTCGTAGGCGATGGGTTATGAATCGATACTAGAGTTTATAGCCGGGATGAGTTAGTTGCCTAGGTAGGTATATTACCTTAACATTGGTTAACCTTTTGGCTTGCTGTAGCTTGTGATGAGGGCTGTGAGATGTCTGTCTTGTCATGTCTGTCCTTGACACTTGTCTTTTGACACTTATCTTTTGACGGGGTGAAGGAAGTCTATGTATGTAAAGACGGGGCTAGGAGAGGAGAGAGCTTGTCATCACCTTGTTGGTGAGAATGAGATGATATCATGATGCTGTTTGAGTTTTGCTTTGTTAGGGTGGGGGTTTTTTGTTGTTTGCTTTTGTGTGTTGATCTTGGTTACGTGTTTCTTGAGGATGGGGAGTTGTTTGTTTACTTGTTATCTTGTTGACGTGGGTATTCCTTTGCGTTTGGAACGGCTGGGGTTGAATCTTGTGTTGCTTCTGCGTTTGTTTCTTTTCTTTTTATAACTGTGTTTTCTTCTATAACTGTGTTTTCTTTTTATAACTGTGTTTTCTTCTATAACTGTGTTTTCTTCTTATAACTGTATTTCCTTTTTATAACTGTGTTTTCTTCTTATAACTGTATTTCCTTTTTATAACTGTGTTTTCTTCTTATAACTATATTTCCTTTTCATAACTGTATTTCCTTTTCATAACTGTATATCCTTCTTATAACTATATATCCTTCTTATAGCTGAGATCCTTGAGTTTACAAAAGTAATTCCTTCTCTTATAGCTTAGATTCCTTCATAGTTTACAAAAGTAATTTCCTTCTCTTACAGATGTGACTCCCCCTTTTGAAAGAGCTGCAAGAGCTATGTTTATCATCGTCACGTCTAACTCTCTTCTTCTTTCACATGCAGCATTCATGAGATGAGATGAGATGGCGTAAAACTTGATGGGAACATGTGCTTTTTCTCTCTTTGTTTTTCTTCCATAAGTAGACGGCTTTTCTCCCCCTCGCCTCCTAGACAATTTTCCATCTCGACCTTTTTTTTTTCCATCAACCCCCCCTTCATCACCATCTTCATCAACCATTCTTCATCAACCATTCTTCATCAACTTGCCCCCCCCAGTAACTAAAAGCCCACATCATCATCATCATCTTCTTCCACCCTACACTTACTTCCCTTCCTTCTTAAACCCCCTTTCTCTCTCCCAAGACAGTAGCATCTCTCAAGATGCGCTCTACCATCCTCGCCGCCGTCACGATATCGGCCACCGTCACCGCCACACCAGCTCTAATCGTCCAGCTCAACACGACAACCATCAGTCCCTACTCCCCAAACACCTTCACCGTCCCCGTCACCAGCCAAGCCACCGTCCCCGCCAGCGTCCCCGCCACAAAAACCTACACCCTCCCCGTCATCACGCCCACCGCCGACATGTACCCTCCGACGCTGATAAACCTCGGGCTCTCGTTCAAGACAAGGGTCCGGTCAGCCAAGACGCAGCACCAGCATTCCGTCCGCTCCTCCGTCCCCGCCCCAGGTGAAGACGCGGCCGCTTTTGATGAGAGACGGCGCGAGGCTCATTCCCTGCTGGAGAAAGTCTCGCTCGCCAATAGAGTCGCGCCGGGATTCGCCAAGCTGGCTAAGAATGCCACTATGATTCGAACGCTGTCCATCGCCCTGAGCATTACAAACGCTGCCGCTAAACGAGTGGCTGATGGTTACGGCTTCGTCTGGTCTGATAAGAACACTACGGAAGCCTCTCCTGTGAAGTGGACGGATATTTCCGTTCGCGACGATCTGGGATTCGTGTCGGGACCGATGCCGACTGACGAAGGCAAGAACTTCGAACTGCATCTAGGCACGTGGTGTACTGGATCTTTTCTCACCAAGGTGATTGAGACTTTCAACTGGATCAAGGCGGAGAAGTTCTCCAACGTCAAGCCTTCCGTTCCCGTCCGTAACGGCACCAACTCTACCACGTCCGCTGCCACCTCCCCTGGTCCCTGGTCCACCATCCCCTGTCGTCTGAAATGGAACCAAGGTCTGAACAATACTGACTGGAAGCGCTTGCTTGATGACACGGACATCACGTCCTATGAGGCCTATGACTTCGTGAACAAGACTTTGGGCGGACCGGTAAAACCCCAGTTGGCGATTTTGGGGTTTGATACAGACCCCCGGACGGGATAGTGGGGTTTGATACACGTAGAAGACGGCCGCTTTTTCTATGGTCTCTGTATTTCGTTACCTGTCATTGGCATGGATGGGAAAAGGGGGGGTTTTGGTCATGGGTTGGATTTGGAGTTGTTGCTTTTCAAAGGGAAGAAGAGGGGATGATGAATAAGGGGAGAGAAGAGGAAGAGCATGTTGTACTTGACACTATCATCATCGTCGTCGTCGTCGTCGTCATCGTCGTCATCGTCGTCATCATCGTCATCGTCGTCATCATCGTCATCGTCATCGTCATCAGTAGCATCAACAGAAGCAGTGATAGCAGCAGCAAGCCACCTCCAAAAAAACATACATAATCAAAAGCAAAGCCTTCAAACCACAAGCCAACCAACGATGACTTCCTCAAGCCATCAAGGTCCCACCCCAACAAGTTCAAATTAGCAATTCCACGTTTCACATAAACCGGGTCTCTGATTCGCCATATAACAAAGTCTGTAAAGTGGAAGATTTCAAAAAACTCAATCTTAAAAAAACTGAGCCTCACTCTTTTAAAGCCGTCTTTCTCTTTTCCCCCCCCTTCGTATATAGCAAGTAGTCAAAGTTGATATCCAAGGGGGGAAAGGAGAAGAAAGACCGTGCGTTCAAAGTGAGGAAAATGAAAGACGCTTTCCTTGATCGTGTTTTGTTTCTTGATTATGCGCTGCTGCTGGGTGATCCTGGTTTTCTGAGGAGAAGACAGGTTAGCGTCTTTCTTGTTGCTTGTGCTTGCATATAACCTCCTCTCCTTTTCTTTCTCTTGTCTTGTGTAAACAGACGGAAGAAGACAACAGACAACAGACAACTAGAGTTAGTATAACCGAGTTGCAAATCTCTGAAACGCAACCAACTCCATCCGCTCATCGTTCCCTTTCGAAAAGATCAACTCAACAAAGTCATGACCAGCAACGAACAAACCAGACAATCGAAAATGAAATTAAACCACCAAAAAAAATCTCCGAAGCAGCCTCCTTCAACGATGGTAACGTAGCGTCGCCCGACCCGCTCTGCCACTCAAAACCCTCCACAGATAGAGTCATGACCATGTCCGTGCCAACGACGAAAAAGGCAGACGTGTCTCGAGTCCTTCCAGAACATCGACGCTAGACGCCGAGACGTCGTAAAGGGCCATCTCGTCTCGTGCCTTCTGTGGACCTCTGAACAGGGTCGATCCTCGTCGACGACAGAAATGGATGACGAGAATAGTCTTGAGTCGTTGTTCCCACGGGGTCATATGTAATTCGACCTCTTCCCGGCTTTCGCGAGTGGTGGTTTTCGCTCGCTCGTACTAGTTGCTGCCTCGCGTCTCACTCAATCAACTCCCGTCCTTTCCTTTTCTTCAACGAGTGAAGCATTCAGTCGACGGCGAGATGCAGCTTCGCAGTCTGCTGCTGTCTCTGGCAGTAGTCCTGAGTGTCGTGGCTCTGGAACTGCCCAACTGCGCGGTTAGTCTCGACACGACTTGACGCGTGGAGTAACACTGACGACTCCTTTTCTCCAGAGGACATGTCTGGCTCCGACGTACGAGATGTCCAGGTGTCATCCCGAAGACCAGGCGTGTCATTGCACCGACCAGGCTCTCATCAAGAATGCGACGGCCTGCATCATGGTCAAGTGCACCATCAAGGAAGCCCTGTGTAAGTATACCTCGGTCATCTTCGTCTTCTTCTTGTCCTTCATCTCCTCCCTTTCCCCCCTTTCACCCCCATTAACACGTACATCTTCCCGCAGTGGCCAAAAACGTCACGGCAACAGCCTGCGGCGAGCCCATCCGCGACAAATCCCCCGGCTTCGTCGCCGTATCAAACGTCTTCGGCATCCTATCCTCACTCTGCGTCATCCAGCGCTTCGCCTTCAAGTACTGGACAAAAGCCGGCTTCGGCCTCGACGACTGGGCCACCCTGGCCGCCATGGTCATCAGCGTTCCCAGCATCGCCATCAACGCCCTCGTGGTCGGGCCCAACGGCATGGGACGCGACACGTGGACGCTGTCGTATGAAAACATCACCACCTTCAGCCGCTTCTTCTTCGTTCTCGAGATTCTGTACTTTGCCGACGTCGGCATGATCAAGATAGCTCTCATCTTCTTTTACCTCCGCATCTTCCCGGCTCGCGAGGTCCGAAGGCTGCTTCAGGGCACATTGGGTTTCGCAGCCCTGTTTGGCCTCGTCTTTACCGCCATCGCCATCTTTCAGTGCAGTCCCATCAACTACTATTGGTGGCGGTGGGATGGCGAGCACTCGGGCCGCTGTCTTGACATGAATGCCATCACCTGGTCCAACGCCGGCGTCAGCATCGCCATCGACATCTGGATGCTGGCTATTCCCCTGTGGCAGCTGAAGAGTCTCAAGTTGGATTGGAAGAAGAAGGTTGGCGTAGCCATCATGTTTTGCGTGGGAACATTGTAAGTGAAAGAAAACTTCCGTCCGGCCCAATTTCAGGAGAGAGAGAGACAGAGAAGAACAAAGACTGATGATGGTGGTTACCGGACAGCGTCACCGTCGTCAGCGTACTGCGCCTCCGCGCCCTCGACTTCAGCTCCCACTCGGCCAATCCGACCTGGGACCTGTTCGACGTCGGCATCTGGTCGACGGTCGAGATCAACGTGGGAATCATGTGCGTCTGCATGCCGTCGCTCCGCCTGCTGCTCGTCCACCTCTTCCCAACGCTGTCGACCTCTTCCTCGCAGCAAGGCTACATCCGCCACGAGCCTCCATCGCGGCAGCGCGTCGTCGACAACAAGATCGTCCAACAGGTCTCGTACTCGGTTGAGTACGGCGATAAGGAAGAGACGGATGATCTGCGCGTCGTTTACTTGCGAGACGTCGACGTCCGGAGTATGCCCGTCAGGGGTGGTGGGAACGTTATATGAGATGATGAGGCTGGTGAAGTGGCGATGAAAAGGAACAAAAGTGTGTGCGTTTTATTTCATCTAATTGGCTAATCCGACTTATCGGCACACTCACCTTATCCGACTGTGGCGCAGGTCGTGACAGAGGATCGGAGTGGGTGGCGGTTACACTTATACTTCTACCGGGCTATAAAGAGGCTACACTCCCCTTTCTGTACGAAGATGAAAATGAGTATTTCTAGAGTAATACATACTACCTATATGCAGCCACGATTGGACTCTTTTTTACTTATCTATTCACTCCTATCATGTATGGTATGACAGTAGGTAGAATGAGCGAAGATTTTCGCGATGTGCCAGTACCGTTCGCTGTGCTTATCCGCACACTGCTGCCTCTGCTATCCGTACTACACATCTAGGTGGGTACACCGTACGGAGTACTTAGTCCAATAAGGAGACGCCGGCTCACAGGCCACCTACCCGGCACCCTAGTATCTTGGTGGCGCCGACTCCGGAGAAAGGGCCCGATTTCTCCGCCTACGTATTATCGGATACCAGACGTCAGTTAACGGTCTGGAGAGAGTGAGAGCCAGTGTGTGGGTGAGTACATATATATATAGGTATGCATGAGAGTGAAAGAGATATATGATATACATATGCATACATATAGGCATAGAAGAGAGTCATTACGCCATCAACTAACCATGTGCCACGCCGCTCCCCCGTCTTCCCCATCCTCCGCCCTCTCCCCAAACTCTCCTCCCCAAACCTTCACCTTCACCTTCATCCTCCTTCGCCCCTCATGTCCAACATCCACGAGCCGCTTCTACCGCCGGCGCCCCCCGGCATCGGTCCCGTCCTTCACAATGCGGCAGACGACGACGGCGATCACGACAATGGCCAGCATCCGCCTCCCGAGCGATGGAACCGGCCGCGCGGCAACGTGGGGAAGCTGGCCTTTGCCTGTCTGGCTTTTGGCCTGCTTGGCATGAATGATGCCTCTATTGGCGTCTGTCTCTCATCTTCGCTTTGTTGTATCCGTTTCTGACGCTGATTTTCATCTTCTGATAGGCATTGATCCCATACGTACGTTCTATAACACACACGTACTCGCATACTACACACCCATTCATATATATATGCGTATCCCCCTCCCCCTGTGTGCTTTTTCTCACCATCAAGAGCCAATAGCTCGAAGAATACTACGGCATAAGCTACGCCTACGTATCCATCATCTTCCTCACCCCCTTCGTCGGCTACTCCATCGCAGCCGTGACCAACGCTCACGTCCACCAACACCTAGGCCAGCGCGGCATCGCCATCCTCGCGCCCCTATGCCACATCACAACCTATCTCGTGCTCGCCACCCATCCGCCGTACCCGGTTCTGGTGGCCGTCAATGCCCTCAGCGGGTTTGGAAACGGTTTGGTTGACGCTTGCTTCTGCGCTTGGGTCGGCGCCATGCACCGCGGTAACTCCATCCAGGGCCTCATGCATGCTTGCTACTCGCTCGGTGCCCTCGTCTCCCCTTTGCTGGCTACCACCATGGTCATCAAGGCCCATCTTCCGTGGTACACTTTTTACTACGTCATGGTGAGAAAAGAAAACACATGCTGTCGTTGTCTGCTTTGGCGGCCCGTTGCTGAATTATGCCAGGTTGGCGTTGCCTTGACCGAGTTCCTCGGCCTCTGCTTCTGGTTCTGGGACAAGACCGGCGCCGTCTACCGGGCCGAACATCTCAATGAGCAAGGCGCCTCTCAAGCCGGCACGTCCGAGGCTCTCAAATCGCCCGTCACATGGTTATGCGCCCTCTTCTTCTTTACCTACATGGGCGCCGAAGGTAAATCCTCTTGCGACTCAAAATCCCATCGGAATCATACTAATCCGTTGACAGTCGGCCTCGGCGGCTGGATCGTCACCTTCATGTTGCGCGTCCGGCATGCCTCCCCCTTCGCCGCAGGTCTTTCCGGCTCATGCTTCTGGGCCGGCATGGCCGTGGGCCGCGCGCTGCTGGGGTTCGTCAATGAGCGCTACGGGGAGCGGGTATGCCTCACCATCTACCTCGTCTTCTGCATCGCCCTCGAGCTGGTCTTCTGGCTTATTCCCAATTTCATCGTGTCCGCCATCGCCGTCACCCTTCTCGGCTTCTTCCTCGGCCCCATGTTTCCCGGCGGAATCATGTTGATGGCCAAGCTGCTTCCGAAGCGAATTCACGTCAGTGCCATCGGCTTCGCAATGGCCATGGGCGGTAGCGGCGGAACCGTCTTTCCCTTCATCATCGGTGCTATTGCTGCTAGTCAAGGCGTCGGCGTGCTGCAGCCCATCATCATCGGCCTCATTGTGCTGAACATTACTGTTTGGCTCAGCTTCCCGCGCGCCAGTACGAAGCAATGATTCGGCAAGTGGCGTTGGCTCAGGGTAAAAGTCTTACTCCTTGAAGATGTCGTTGCGTGGCGTGATACATGTCTCGTCACCATATGCTTCAAACTCTTCACCCCTTTGTCTACACAGCAGTCTATGGGTAGTATTTAGAGACAAACATGTTGCTATAAGGTCAAGTGGACGACAGGATCAGGAGGCGAATTGACCCATCTATGTACATACTCCTTCATCCTCTGAGACGAGATTCTTGTGGGCGCCAATTCAATTTGGAGGCGAGACTTTTTGTCTATTTCTTCGTCATCTTCGATCTGCCCCGTACGACGGGCCATGCGAGACGCCAGTGGACATGGCAAGATAAAGCCATCGCCCTCAACAACACTCGATCCGAAGTATACACATCCTAACCGTTTATAGCATTCCTGATTTTCGTACATGCAATTGGCCCGAACCCCACGAGCCCTCATCCTCTCAACGACGCGTCTCGGCCGCAATTAGGATGGCGGAGCGTCGCGATTTCTCGGGAGGTTACACTAAACACTCGTCGTTAGCATGTCCGAGACAAGCGTGCGGACTTGGTTATTGCCTACCGGTTGGACGCTGATGGATCGGCCTTCAAGTCTGGTCATGGGTGTTAGCACGGCGCGACGATGTTGAATGGGACGGAAGCTCCCATCTTACTCCATGCCATTGCCCTCGTGGACCGCCGTCTCGGCGTGAGAGATCTCTTCATACTGAACAAAGCCGAAACCTTTGCTACGACCGCTGACTGGGTCGGTGACGATGTTCTGTGTTCCGACGCTCATCACGTCAGTCGCAGGCTCGAGCAGCGCGCAAGCCACGGGAACGTACCACGTCGGTGACGTTTCCGAACTTGGCGAACGTCTCTCTCAGCTGAGGAGCACGGATCCCCCATGCGAGGCCTCTGAGAGGATGTTAGTAGCTTGCATAGATGATGCCAAGCACGGGCACGAGAACGAACCCAACGAAGACTCGGGATTGATAATCCTGGTTCAACAGAGACCTTCCCGTGGTGAACTGACGACGGAAGCTTGCGAACATGAGGCGAGACATGATGGGCGAGTGGAAGAGGAGAGAAGAGAGCTTTTTGGCTGAGAGGAGAGAGAAGAATTTTCCGGGGGTCAGGAGAAGATGGGAAGAGGACCGTTGATGAGGAAGATGGAAAATTTTATTCCCACGCATAAGGGGTGCAGAGATGGAAAAAATAGATTAGTTGCGCGAAACATGCATAAACTCGCTTAATTACAATTGCGGGGCTGTCAGCTCGGTTTGGTGCAAATTGTATGTCGAACCTCTCTTGAAGCCTTCACGTGAAAACCCCTCATGGCTTCAGTTGTTCGCTTTGTGAGATTGCTTTGCTTTTTGCCCATAGATGTTCTATTACGGAAGAAATACACTCTCTGGCTGGACTACGAAACTACCGTCTTCCAATACCTACTTATATCTCGACCGGCAAGCAGGCTGCAGTTTATCTTGGCGGCTGACCTCTTCTGTCTCTCAGCTCTAACTCTGCGCAGGTGGCTCTACACAGTGAGCCCGCCTATCTGATGCAGATCCTCTCTCTCGGAGTTAGGCTCTGAGACATTGGCTGACAGAATAATCGGATTCCACCAACGATGGGAAGCAAGCTGTTGTGGCACAACATGTCGAGTCCCTTACCATCCCCCGGCAGGTCGATCAGCGAGAATGCGTGACCCCTCCAATATGCTCGACGTTCTCCGCATCTTTCAGCGTGTCGAAGTATGCAAAATCTCTTAAGCAAAGTTCGGCAAGGCCACAGACCGCATGGCACAAGTTTCACCTGCCCAATCTACTATAGAGCATGGCTGTGATCCTCCCCCCCTTGAAGACGACAAACATGTCTCGCTGAAGCAGCCGGCGGCTGAAAGCTTCCGCGTCACTCGATTCGCTCGCCGTTCTCTTCTGTCGAGCTGGTTTCCCAGTATTGACGACGACGAGACCAAGTCATGGCGCATCTGGATTTCTCGTCGCTCTCGCGCGCTGATGCTTCAAATCATCATCGTCTGCCTCATCATGGTCACAAATATTTTCTTCACAATCTTTGGCATCACCAAGTATGGAAGCGATCGCGGTATCGGTCTGATTTACCAAGGAGACTGCGAGACCGTCAAGAGACTCAATCAGTCCCTCCATCTGGTAATCAACCTACTCAGCACCGGCATGCTCAGCGCAAGTAACTACTGCATGCAGCTGCAGGCGGCGCCGACGAGAGCCAATGTCGACGTCGCTCACCAGCAGGGAAGATGGATGGATATTGGCGTCCCCAGTCTACGGAACCTCAAATATCTGACCCGTCGTCGCCTTTTGGCCTGGATACTCCTTGCGCTGAGCTCCATTCCTGTTCACCTAATGTACGTTGGCCTTTCCTTAGCCTTATGCAGTGTCTGACAATCACGGATCAGTTACAACTCGGCCGTCTTTCAGTCATTGTCGTCAAGCAGCTATGCCGTCATCGTCGTCAAAGATAGCTTCCTACGCGGAAGCTCATGGAATTTGACCGCCGCCGATGCGCGAGCCGCCGGCGATCCGGCCTGGAACGAGTCTCGCGTCAGCCCCGATTATGTCAACTACACTCATGTTGTTCAGGATCTTCAGCAGAGCGCAGCTGCGTACCGACGGCTCAATGTTTCCTCCTGCTTCGAGCTTTACGACGACTACTGGAAACCGCAAGGCAATGTCATCGTCTTGGTCGGCAACGCCTCGGTACAGAGTGCGGCCGACGATAGCCTCCTGATGTACGCATACATTGTGCCACGCTGGGATGACTGGGGAAAGAACATGTGGGCGCTGGGTAACGGAACGGGATATTTCGTCGCGCAGTCTCCGCCGCGCCCGGTGACGAACTGGTATCTCGGGCCTCCTCGTTACCAAGTCTCTGGCTGCCTCGTGCAGGAGCCGAGCGACATTCGACTTACCTGTCGCTTCCAGTACTCACCTCCTATCATGATCACGATATGTCTCATGAACCTCATCAAGGTGGGTGTCATGGTATGGTCTTGGGGGTCGAGGAATGGCAAGGATCCGGAGACAAGCGATGGTCAGCCTCTATACACGCTCGGAGACGCCATTGCCTCCTTTATGCGTAAACCTGACGAGTCGACAATCAACATATGTCTTGCCACAAAATATGACTTCCTGAGACGGCGTTGCCATAGGTGGAAATTCTGGAAGTCGGTCGACCCTATCCCGCAGACATCCCCGAGAGAGTTTCGAAAACAGCCGCGGCTGTGGATGCAAGCCGCCAGCTGGAGACGATGGACCTTGTTAATCGTACTGTAGGTTGAGCACGAGAGAAACCTCGGTCGAGCTGTTGAATACCCATGCTGACAACGAGCGTCACCTAGGTGCTTGTGTACTATTGCTGCCGGAGGGCCCCTGTTGGACGCGGCAGTAGTTTGCCTCAGGTGGCGCAACGTGCCAACAGATATGCGTAGCCTCATGTCGCTCGGCTTCGGAGCCACGACGCCTTTAACGTTTCTCGTGACGAGACTGCCTCGTCAAGACCCGGCCGGACTCATCTCGAGTGTCCTGCTCGCTAACCTCCCACAGCTGCTCATCTCCGTCATCTATATGCTCTACAACGCCATGCTGAGCACCTTTCTCGTTCAGCGCGAGTTCAGCCTGATGTATAAGAGAGAAAAGCACAAGCCGCTGCGAGTTTCGGAGCCCATTGGGATTCAGAGGTCGAGCTACTTCATCTCGCTGCCGCTGAGGTACGGCGTGCCGTTGTATGCAACGTCGGGCCTGATGCATTTCCTCCTAAGCCAGAGCCTGTTCATGGCCAGGGTCACTGCGTTTTATCCCGACGGCACGGTGGACACAGAGGCCTCGTTTTCGTCATGCGCCTACAGTCCCGCCGCCATCGTCACTAGTATGTCACCTCACCCCTTTCCTACTACGCAAGATGCAAGTCTAAAGCGCTGGCAGCCATGGTAATGGGAGTGGCTCTGGTATTGGCCATTGTCGCGTTGGGGTTCCGCCGGTACGATGGAACGATGAGAATGGTCGGGACGAATAGTCGGGCTATCGGTGCCGCGTGCCACGTTTTGGCAGAGGATCGCGATGAGGGCTACCTCTTACCGGTTCAGTGGGGTGTCGTGGAGCAGACGGGCGGAGTTGGGAGGTGTGCTTTTACGACGGCTCCGGTTGATGAGGTGAGGGAGCCGGTTGAGGGGATGGTGTATCGGTAGAGTTGGGTTTGGTGAAAGGTGTCTGGTAACTTAGCCGAGGGCACGTCCCGTAGTTACCAGTATATAACTGACTACCGAGGTAAGCACTCTTCAGGCACTTTGGATGAGGGAGAAAGGGGGGTTTAATTCATGTGGGTTAACTTGTTAAGCAAGGGGTTGACAGCTCTACTGACAGGATTAGGGGTTCTAGATGCTGGTGCACGGTGTGTATGTATGCACGTATTAGTAATCTATTTTGAGATGCTAAGTAACCAGAATTTCCGAGGACATGATGCTGAAGAGAGGGAGATAAAGAGGCTTGTTGTCGATTGTTGCTACTGTAGAGACAGTCTCGGAGAATGAAGCCAATAACTGCGCCCAGACATGTAGGGGCACGTATGTATGTAGAAGAAGCCCATGCCAGATAAGAGGGGGGGGGAGAGAGACTCTAAGACGGGAAAAGGAGGTTTTGTTCCGTGCTCCGTGATTGGCTAGAAAGACTAGCGAATGGCAGAGCTCCGATAAAGAAAGCGTTATCGACGATAAGAGAAAAAAAAGATGCAAGAAAAAATCAGCCTACAGCCATCATCTATCTCTCTCCAGCGACTGACTGTCCAGCGTCCGACTCTGCCCGCTCAATGCTCGAAATATGTGGAGAGAGGTGACGTCGAGGTCACTTCCCAGAGCAGCTGTTATGCGCTCCTGTGTATACAGTCTTTACAGGGGAAAACCGACTGCCTACTGGTGGCGAGATGGCGGACTGGGATACACAAGTTGTCTCTCACGCCCGTGGCGCGGAAGCCTCGCCGCCTCGCGAGGAGTAAAGGCCCGGCTCTACAGTGAGCAAGCACAGGCAGCGCGAACATCGGAGGCCAAAGTGCCGCCCAGCGTGGTCGAGTCCAGTTCTCCCCGCAAGCCGCCAAAGGTTGAGGCTGCTGAAGATGAGGCGAAGGGCGAAAACGCGGCTCAAACGCCGAAACAGAAACACGACACCGAGAAGTTGGTTTACATTCACTTGAGGAACATCTTTCAAGGCTCCAACGGAATAATTCGCAAACTCAAGATAGTGCGGAAGGTGATTGAGAAGCACAGGACTGACAGGCACGTCAGCCTCCTTCTGCGAAAATACAAGTTGGCGGTGCTGTCGCAGGTGGCGATGGACCTGCTTGGCCATGGCATCTTCGAATCGTCCGAAAACGCCAAAGCTCGCTTCCCCGATCTCGACAAAGCACTCTTCGCCAAGTCTGACGGCGAAGAGGCTTCCGCCAAGACCAAGACCCAGACGCAGCAGGCTATGGAGGCGTTAGAGTCTCAACTCTCCCGCGAGCCCGACGACTTGGCGAGTTAGTAATTTGAAGGCTTCATTTGTGTGCGATGCATCAGTGCTGACTGCGGTTTTGAAGCAGATGATGAGGCTGTGGTTGCCAGTGGCACGACTTTCACGTCGGATATAATTGAAGTCGCCAAATCATCGATGACGAAGACTCCGTCGACTCTCGCGACTCCCGCGACTCCTACGACTCCCGCGACTCCAGCGACTGCAGCGACTCCCGCGACTGCAGCGACTCCCGCGACTGCAGCGACTCCCGCGACTGCAGCGACTCCCGCGACTCCCACGACTCCCACGATTGCCGCCGAAACGCCGGCGACATCTGACACCGTCGAGATGCCGAGAAATGTCACGGTACCGACCTCCGTCGTGTGGATGGGCCCCCTAGCGGCGCCAGGACCCATTGTGATGCCCGCTCCCGCGACGCCTCCGCCCGACACTATAGTACCAGCCATGACTACCTACCTTCCCCTGCCTGCGCAGCAGCAGCTCTTGACGCATCTTCAGCAGCTACTAGAGGGAGCATGCTTCGACTTCTGCAAGCGGAGTATGCCCGACGTGCTCGAGCAGAACAAGTGGGAGTACGCAGAGGCAGTAGAGCTGCATCGTTGGATGGACGAGTTTTCGCGGAGGAGGAGCCGCTTCCCCGATTTCAACAAGTCGGCGAGGCCATACCGACAGATTTTCTCCAACGTTAGCGACATCCGCCATACTTGTGTTCACCGTCTAGTCGTTGAGACGTGGAAGGTGGACGAATTTTTGTCCTCGGCCGAGGCTCTACTCTCTATTTTCAGGGATCTGGTACGTGGAGACAAGGTGTCCAAGCTCCGGCACAGGATAAACAGGGTCATCGAGGAGATCGAGGGCAGCAAGCGCGCAAGCCAATTGGAGGCCGACAACGTACTGCAGCGTATTGCCACCGAGAGAAATGAACTGCTGCTACTGGAGCAGAGGACGATCCTGGAGAAGGAGAGGAGGCAGAAGGAATTCGAGATCCAAGGCGCGAACAAGGTGATACGCGTGATGGCGTCTTTGTCTGCTCCGCTACCCGAGCGCACCTTTGACTGGGAGCCGGACTCGAGCTTGGACGGGGCGGACGAGCTAGGCGTGGTTGGGGCCGGGGCTCGAGTTGAGGCTAAGCCTGAGGCTCGGACTGATGTTCAGGCCGAGTCGGGTCGGGTTGGTACCAAGGCCGAGACGGAGGCCAAAATCCGTGTCGAGACGAAGCCCGAGGTTCGTGTCGAGACGAAGCCCGAGATTCGTGTAGAGACGAAGCCTGAGGGTCGAGTTGTGACCAAGTCAGAGGCCAGTCCCAAGGCTCGGGTTGAGACCAAATCAGAGGCGGCGAATCCTCAGCCTCGAGTTGATACCAAGTCAGAGTCGGAGAATCCTCAAGCTCGGGTTGAAAATCCTCAGGCTCGAACTGTGATCAAGCCAAAGGTGAATCCCCAGGCTCGAATTGAAGCCAAGCGCGAGACTCCTATCGAGGACAAGCCTGAAAGCCGGCCCAATGATCAGGCCAAAGAAGGGGTAGCCTCTACGTCTCAGAAGGATGGAGGCGCCACAGACGACGCTTCAGCAATCGTCTCACGAATCCGAAACAAAATGGCCAAAAGAAGATGCATAGAGGTAGCGGCTACGGCAGAACGTGACAGAGACACGGCTTCGTCGGTGTTGGCGATGGTAGGCGTGGAAAAGTCTAAAGGGAGCGATCAGAGCAGGACGCCGAAGGCTCTGGATGAGAGTGTGAAGGCGGTGGCGCAACAGGGCAAAGATGTCAGGAAGGAGAAGGAGAAGGAGAAGGAGGTTGGGTGGGTTGCCACGGTTGACGGCATGCGCACCATCAAGCGTTCTCACCAGCTGTCCAAGGTGGGCGATGCCAAATCTGTGGACGGCGCGAAGAACAATGCTGAGGCAAGGGATGGCATCTCGAAGCAAGAGAGCGGCGGATCCATCTCTAGGCAAGCGAGCGAGCCTATCTCTAAGCAAGCGAGCGAGCCTATCTTCAAGCAAGAGAGTGAGCCCGTCGCCAAGCAAGAGAGCGGATCCAGCTCGAAGCAAGAGAGTGAGCCCGTCTCCAAGCAAGAGAGGAGTGAGCCTATCTCTAAGCAAGAGAGCGAGCCTATCTTCAAGCAAGCGAGCGAGCCCGTCTCCAAGGAAGAGAGGAGTGAGCCCGTTTCCAAGCAAGAGAGCGAGCCCGTCTCCAAGCAAGCCAGCGAGCCCATCTCCAAGCAAGAGAGCGACCCCGTCTCCACGCAAGCGAGCGAGCCCGTCTCCAAGCAAGAGGCCGAGCGCAGTGATGTGAGTTACGGCCGACAAAGCATTGCGTCTCGATGACAAGACTGACAAATTACAGACAGGCGAGGTAGAGAAGAGCAAAGGGAAGTGGTGGCTGCCCAGCTTCCTGACGCCGAGTTCCTTCAAGTGAAGAAGCAAAAAGCCAGGTCTGCTAGTTAGAAAAGAAGGATGAATTGTAGGAATAGCGGAGAAAGTGCACTGGCATCACACTGAAAGACCACTCTCTGTTCGACATTGGGGCGCGAAAGACGTCATAACTGCCCCCCCTCCCCCCCACGGGGAGAGGCAACTCTGTTCATGACTTGAGTTTGAGATGAGGAGCCCAAAACGCCGGCCGGGGCCTTTGCGGGTGCGCCGATGGACTGGATAGCGTGATGCTTTCACTGACTCGGTCGAGTGCTTGGCAGAAGAAGCCTCGACGGACCCGATGAAGCTCGGCGCCGTCCATGACGCCAGGGGGTAGCGAGAGTCCCGAGCCAGCCAGCAGGAGTTGCGATAGCACGACAATTGAGGGTATCTGCACGCACGTGGAATGACGGCCTCGCACGTCAAAGGCTAACCGAATTGACGTCTATGTTTTTTTACTAGTGTCTTTCTCCCTATCTCTCGGGCAGGCCGAGGGAGGGGGGGGGGGTTTGGACAGATGGCGCGAGGCTATCGCAACCTCGTGACAGCCGGTCGAACAGCATTGACTTGCTAAGCAGGTCATGAGACGACGTTGCCAAGTTGTCAGTTGCGAATTCAGCGGTTTGTTTTAACTCTTTGGCCGCAAAAAGGGGGTTTTTATTATTGCTGGCCAGGGTTAAGGAGTGAGAGAGTGAGTGAGTGAGTGACTGGAGTGAGACTAGACGGCTTCGGCTTTTCCAACCCCACCGTGCACGGCGCCAGCGCATGGGGAACTTTCCCGTCTACGGTCGAACGAGAGATAGGAGACTAACTACATGATCGAAGATGGATTGACGCCTGGCTAGGTAGGTGACTTCGGGGTCAATCAGGGCCGGTACAAGCCTGAGCAAAAGGAAAAAAAAGGGGGGGGGGAAGCGAGAGAGGAGAAGGGGGGAGAGGGGCGGAGGTGAAGGAAGCCTCGTGGCACGGGGGGGGGGGGCAGAGAGCGGAGGACACATTTGTTATTGTATTCATCGGTATGTCTCGTGCCGGCAGCGAAGCTTGTCTCATCCTTGGTCCTCGGCGACGGACGTGCGACATCATTCTCTTTATAAAGCTCTTCGGTAGCCCGTCCGTCTCTGCCTTAGTGACCCCCCCCCCCCTTTTTTTTTTTCTTCAGCGTTATCGCCCGTTCGTCATCATGACTGCCGATCCTGCAAGCCAAGTTCAGGACTTTTACCGGGACCGCTCCGTCTTTTGTACGGGCGCAACCGGCATGCTTGGGCTGGCCTATCTCGTCCGGCTGCTACTGGATACACCGGTCAGCCATGTCTATGCCATGGCCCGAGGTGGTGAGAAGTAAGTCGGTGATTGGGTGTTGAAAGGAAGGGGGAAAGATGAGCTGACTGTTGGACCTCGACAGACGCATGTGGCAGGTCTGCAGCGAATATCTCTCCAGCGACCAAGTCGAGGCGTTGCAAAAATCGGGGAGGCTCACCGTCTTTGACGGCGACATCACGCACCCGAACCTCGGCCTCAGCGAAGACCAGATCGACACGCTCCGCAAGAAGGTGTCGGTGGTGGTTCACGCTGCGTCGACGGTCAACCTGGTCAAGCCGTTGCACGCGGTGGCCGACGTCATCATCTACTCGTCGTTGGCCATTGCCGACTTCGTCCTCTCCCTGTCACATCTCGAGCGCTTCGTCTACGTTTCCACCGCCTACTCCAGCACGTTTCTGCGGCGCGACCTGAAAGGCAACGTCATCGGGTCGGAGGCGGTCATCACGGAAAAGGTGCACCAGCTGCGGACCATGGTCGAGACGGCCGAGGCGGAACTGGCGGACATCCGCGAGTACGGGACGACGCCCGAGTTCAACTTTGCCGACTACCTATACCCTTACAGCTACGCCAAGAACCTGACAGAGCGGCTGCTCATCAGCCGTTTCGAGAAGCACGGCCAGGCCGACAAGCTGCTCATCTTCCGGCCTTCCATCATCGGGCCGGCCGAGCAGCTGCCACGGCCCAACTTTGAGATTGCCGGGTCGACGCCGGTGACGACTTTCATGGCGGCCGCCATCATGACGCCGCCGTTACGGATGTGCTTCGCCTCACCGCTCGACGACCCGTCGACGGCGACGATCGACGAGGTGCCGGTGGACATTGTCGTCAACCGGCTCGTCGTACACACGGCCTACGGCTCGGCCGGACCCGTGCACGCCGCCTCAGGCCGGGACGGGCGCGTTCTCAGCGAGACGCTTTGGCTCCAAGCCCTGGATCTACGTCGCTGGTGGTGGTGGAAGCCAAGCGGTGCGTGGACCAGCAAGGACTGGTCTGCCAAGGGCGTCTGCAAGCTCAGCCGTCTCTTCAAGGTCTGCGGCTGCGACTTTGTCTTTGACCAGGCCAAGTCGGAGGCCGTGTGGGCGTCGATGAGCGAGTCGGAGAAGAGCCGGTGGCCATTCTGGCCTACGCCCGCGGCCGAGGACAAGAACCACGCTCTCGGTCGGGAGAAGGCTCTCAAGCTACTCTGCGACAAGTTTGCGTCTAGGACTTGTCTCCCTACTATGATGACCCGATGCATGTACAACCTGTGACGTTGTTGTCCTTTAGGGGGGGGGGGGGGAAAAGGAAAAAAAAAAAGGGGGGGGGGGGGGGCGGGGGGGGGGGGGGGGGGGGCAAAAGAAAAAAAAAAAAAAAGAAAAAGCAAAAGACGAA
>PDHQ01000265.1:17604-48169 GCA_003339415.1 Ophiocordyceps camponoti-saundersi (nom. inval.) | reverse complement strand
TCGTTACTTAATATTTTGCGTACTAGCACTATTATTATATATATTAATACTATTTTACTCCCCCTCTCTTTCTCCTCCTCCCCTACTTATCCTATCTTCCTTCTATCTCCGCCCCCTTTAACTATCTTATTCGATACTCTTTATTTTTTAGCCCCTATTTCCCCGTTCTCTTCTCTATTTACCTCCCTTACCTCTAACGAAAGACTAGAATAACGGCCTAACCGCGACCTTAGTCCTTTTATATAAGATTTTAAATTAATCGTAATAATACCTTATATTTACTTAATACCCGCTATACTTTATTCGATCGTAAATATTCGGATATTACGATTACTTATCGAAACTAAGTATTCTACCTATATCGCCTCTATCTATATCGGAATATATTATATTTCGAGAATATCGATTCCTAGGTATATACCTATTATTTCTCTTAATCCTATTCGTCTCCTATCTCGTTATTACTCTTATATATCTTTTATTCTTATTATTTCTCTTATCTTATAAGTATACTAAAGGGATCGATAAATAAAACTAACCCTAATACTTATAAGTTATTGCCCCCTTTCTATTATATCTAACTCGACCTTTCGGAATAATATCCTTTTATACTCTAATACCTCCTTTAATATACCTATACCGGGTATTATACTCGCGATTATTATAACCTATATTACGATTCTCCCCTTACTAGCTAGGATAATATTACGTCGGATAATACTAGCTCCGAAATATTCGCCGATAAAGACTATAACCCTTTCGCTTACGTTAGCGAGGATATTTCGTCTAATAACGTATACCTATATTTTTATATCTACTAAATAGCTCTCGAGTTTAATACTAGGGAATTATAATCTTATACCTTAGGATTAATACTCTCTATAATAAGCACTAATATCTTTCTCCCTCTACCCTAACCGGTATTTAGGTTAATAGATAACTTTTAGGAAGTATCTTAGGAAGAGCTTAATAATTTACGTAAAGAGATAGCTACTACTATTACTATTTCTTTAAGAATTAAGAAGCGAATACCTAAAGCTTTATATAATATAATAATACGGTTAAATAAGCTAATATTTCTAGTTATCGATATATTACTTAGTTATAACGATAATAACGATCCTATATAAAATTTTATATATAAATAAGTATAACGTATAATACCTTTTTAAATATAAGCTATTTTAGCGGGGGAAGAAGGATACCTTAAGTAAGCGTAGCAGATACCTAAGTAGCGTAACTTTTTAGGTAACTAAAGGCTTTAACTAATATAAGGGGGGGTCTCTAGCTATAGGGGAAAAAGCCGGATAGTAATTCTCTATAGAGAAAATAATAAGGAGTCGGTTTTCTATATAGAGATAAGAGAAGAAAGAGAAGGGAAGATAAGACTAACTTAATTAAGTGCTAGGGACCCTAAAGTAAGTATTTAAATTAGTAATTTATAGTATAAAAGTATAGAGTTAAAAATAAAGTTATAATTCTATTTAGTAGAGTTTTTATCTTAAGGCCCTCTCTAAGACTCGACTTACGATATATAACTTTTATAAAAGCTATAAAGATAAGGTTAGAGGCTAATTACTTACTTAATTTTTTCCTCTTTCGAGGGAAACTAATTTAAGCTATATACCTAGTAATAACCTTAGTCCTATATTATTCACCTTTCGTATCCTAATCCTTAGATACCCTTAGGAAAAGAAGAAGGTTTAGAAACTATTTAATTAAACCCTATATAAGCCCTAGAAATCCCCTAGCTAAGTTTTACGCTTGTTTTTATTTAGGCGTATCTATTATTACCGCTAAACTATATATAGTAGAAGAATATTATCCTATAATCCGTTTCTATATACCTATTAGCTATTAAACTATACTAAACTAGTTCCTTTCTTCGTAATTATAGAAAATATAATATATATATAATAAACCCTCGTAATTATAAGAATACTTAGGAAGAAAATAAATCTTTATTTAAACGCCTTTTAAATATTCCTTTATTCTTAATATATAATAAATAAGCCTATTTTATTATATTATATCTTCTTAGTTACTTATATTACTTATATTCGTAATAAGCTTCTTTTACGCGGGGAGAAGGATACCCTAAGTAAGCCTCGTAGATATCTAAAGTGCGTAACTTCCTACGTGACCGAAGTCTTTAACTAATATAAGGCGGTATCCCTTCCTACACGGGGTTAAGCTAGATAGTAATTCCCTATAGGGAAAATAATAGGAAGTCGATTTACTATATAAAAGCAAAGGGAATAAGCTAAAAGAAAGGAATAACTATTTAAATAAACTCTTAAAATTTCGAAACGGGTAATTAAATTAGTAATTCCTACTAATAGGTATAAGGTTTAAAACGAAGTTATAATTCCGTTTTATAAGGTTTTTACTAAAAAAAAAATACTATAAGTCCGCTCTAAGACTTAACTTAATATATAACTTTAGAGATAGCTATAAATATAAGGTTAGAGGGCTAAATATTGCTTAATATATTCCTCTCTTCGATAAAACTAATTTACGCTATATACTTAGTTATAGCCCCTATCCTATCTTAACCGCTTTTTATCTTCTAATCCTTAGAAGCTTCTAGGATAAGGAAACGGTTAAGTTACTATTTAATTAAGCGCCGTTCGTGCCTTTTATAGCTTACTAAAAAAGGCTAAATCGTATTTTTCCTTAGGCATATCTGCTACCGCCGCTATACTACTTTAGCGGGTAAGGGGGGGGGGGGGGCAATCTAAGCAAGCGTAGCAGATCCCTACGGGGCGTAACTTCCTCGGTCACTATCGTCTTTAACTAATAGAAGAGGCGATCTTTAGCTAAATAGGCATAAGCCTAATAGTAATTCTCCTAGGAAGTTATTTTTTATAAAAAGACGAAGGAAACGAGGAGAAGCAAGGTAACGACTACTTTATCGATAGCCTTAGTCCTCCAAACTAGTATTTAAATAGGTAATTCGTTATATAAAGGTATAAGGTTTAAGATAAAGCTATAATCCCGTTTAGTAGAAATTTTACTATAAGTACCTTTTAACACTCGATTTGCGATATATGACTTTTAAGATAGCTATACTACTTAATTCCTTTATCTTCTACGGAAACTAAACTGCGCTATATACTTAGTGATAGCCGCTATCCTATAGAAAGAAAGGATAACTGCCTTAAAGCGGCAGAACGGTCGTGCTTAATTTAACCTAAGGATGATAATCTGTCTAGAAGAGGGGAGGGGGGTCGTGCTAATTTATACCCGCGGCCGTACTAAACGTGCCTTCCGTGGTAGGGCCTTATGCCTGCCTATTAAGTCCATCACTAATAACGCAGATAAAGGGGAATTCGACCCTCCGTCTCTTAAAGCCTCGTTAAGGCACTATTCAACCGGCAGAAAAAAACCCTCGCGGGCAATAGAAGATAGGCATCCGGGCCATCCTTAGCTATTAACGGAGCCGAAAAAAATAAGCCACATAGGGCAAAGGCCACTCAGGGCACACATAGAAGAAATAGAAGAAAAGAAGCCGGCAGGCCGAGCAACGCTCCAGGCCACAGAAGGTCGAAGAAGAAGGCTATCTTAAGGCAGAAAAGGTAAAAGGCCCCTAAGGGCAGCGGCGTCGGTAGCCGGTCTCAGCAGGCAGTCGTTATCGCCGGAGTCGTTATCGCGGCGGGCGTTAAGCAGAGGTAGCGGTAGCGGTAGGCGTAGGCAGATTAGACATTATCGTAATTAAAGGAGAGGTCGTTACTCGGGCCTTGCGGCCCCCTATCTCGGTTACTAGAAAGAAAGGATAACTGCCTCAAAGCGGCAGAACGGTCGTGCTTAATTTAACCTAAGGATAATAATCTGTCTAGAAAGGGGGGAGGGGGGTCATGCTAATTTATACCCGCGGCCGTACTAAACGTGCCTTCCGTGGTAGGGCCTTATACCTGCCTATTAAGTCCATCACTAATAACGTAGATAAAGGGGGATTCAACCCTCCGCCTCTCAAAGCCTCGTCAAGGCACTATTTAACCGGCAGAAAGCCCTCGCGGGCAGCAGAAAAAACAGGCATCCGGGCTATCCTTAGCTATTAACGGAGCCGAAAAAAATAAGCCACATAGGGCAAAGGCCACTTAGGGCACACATAAAAGAAATAGAAGAAAAGAAGCCGGTAGGCCGAGTATCGCTCCAAGCTATAGAAAGTCGAAGAAGAAGAAGGCTATCTTAAGGCAGAAGAGGTAAAAGGCCCCTAGGGGCAGCGGCGTCGGTAGCCGGGCTTGCAGGCAGTTATTATCGCCGGAGTCGTTATTGCGGGCGGTAGGCAAAGGTAATCTTTGCCCTGTGTAGCTTATTTTTTTCGGCTCCGTTAATAGCTAAGGATAGCCCGGATGCCTGTCTACGTTGCCCTGTGAGGGCTTAATTCTTCTTCTGCCGGTTAAATAGTGCCTTAACGAGGCTTTAAGAGACGGAGGGTTAATGCCCCTTTATCTACGTTATTAGTAATAGACTTAATAGGTAGGCATGACGCCTTGCTATAGAAGGCACGATTAGTACGGCTTAGTAGAACGGTCGTGCTTAATTTAACTTAAGGATAATAATCTGTCTAGAAGAGGGGAGGGGGGTCGTGCTAATTTATACCCGCGGCCGTACTAAACGTGCCTTCCGTAATAAGGCCTCATGCTTGCCTATTACCTATCTTAACTCTTAAGCGCCCCTTATATCCTAATCCCCTAAAGCTTTTAAAAAAAAGGGAAGCTTAATATATTATTTAATTAAACTCTTTAATAGTTTTTTATTACGTTCTATACTTATTTAATATCCGTTTTATTTTCGCATATCTCTTACCGTCGCTAAACTATTTATATTTCTAATCTTTATAACTTATTTCGCGGCGTTTATAAATATCCGTAATAGTTATAAGAATATTAGTAAAAGTATTTAGTTTCTCTCTACCTCTTACGGCTTCCTCCGCCCGGTCTTTTATATCTAACTTTTAGCCCTAGTAATATAGTAAAAAAAACTAACGATAATTATATTTTTATAAAATATCGTTAAAAGTAGAGTAGTTAGGTACGTACTAGCTATTGCCGACGGGCGAAGTAGGTTTATAGAGAGGTGCGCACTACGGCGTGTCTTACTAATAAGCAGGTATATACCGTACTTATAGGCAGCTAGAGGGGGAAGGTTAAAAGGGGATTACGTTATTCTAGTTATATAACTAATACTTACTTAACTGCTTATATAGGGGGCAGTTATTCCTAGAGGATATATATATATATTAATTAACGAGGGCACTTATTAATCTTCGTATTAAGCTTATTTCTTATGCCTATAATTAGTTTATTTAATCCCTCCGCCGTTAACCTATCTAGCTAGTAACCGAGATAGGGGGGGGGGATTAATCTCTTAGCACTAATTGCCGATTACCGCACACGCTTAGGAACACGACTATACTCGACTTAACATAATAATAAACTTAAGGCTCCTAAGATATTACTAAGAACCTTATTTTGCCCCTTTTCTAACTAACCTACCTGCTCGGCAATTAAGTTCCTTCCTAATAGCAATTCGCTTAATAATCGGGAAGTTATATGGATTAATAAGGCAGTCTTACTACGTTACCTGCCTTAATTAAAGGAGATAATAGATAAGTCCTACCTTACTAACTATATTAGCTCCTTCTTCGATAAGATATAAATTGCCCCCTTTTCTACTCTCTATTATCTTATTCTTCTTCTCTTTCTTTACATATATATATATATAGAACCTTTAATATATACTAAATTAACTTAGCCTTCGTTTTTCGTGCCTCGTCCCTTTTCCCTACTCTATTCTATAACCTAGAACTAATCTTTCTAAATAACGTTATTATAAAGGCATTAGCTATATATGCCCTCGGCAAGTATCAGCTTTAACTAAATCTTATAGCTTCTTATAATTAGCCTTACTAGGATAGTAGGAATAGCCGATAGATTAAGCTACTAACTTAGGTAGATATTAGTAAGTTCGATAGGATATATAGCGCCTATCGCTAGCTAGAGGTAATCGACCTCGCCTTTATTCGCCTTAATAGTAATATACCTTACTATAACGATAAAATCCGAGTAATTAATATTAGCTTAATAGGCGTAGCCGCCGACTTTATTAACGGTAATACGTTACTCTATAACGTTTATATTAATATTAGAAATAGTATAGTAACTAAAGTAAACCTAAAAGTTTTGCAAATATTACTCGAGGAGAGATTTGCTCTAAATTATATCTTATAGTAACCTCGAGTGCCGATAATATTCGGCTAGTAAGATAGTAAGTCGCTTTAGACGTACTATAATCGCACTCGCTAGATACTTCGGTCTATTAGGGGATAAGACCGAGTATCGGCTATATAGGTCCTTCCCCTATTAGAGATAGCTATCCTTAGTATAATTATCTAAAAGTTTATTACGGGCATAGCTAACTAAGAACTTCGATATATTATAACTACTTAACGAGCTATAATAGCTTTAAGTCTTATAGAAGTATAGGATATCGTTTAGGTAGCTAAGGATATTCGTTTTACGGAATAAGTTAAGCGCTAAGCCTATAAGTAAGTAGTAACGGCCTTAATTATACGATAGCTCTTCTAAGAGAAGTTTAGTTACTCCCCTAATACGTTAGTTAAGGAGAGACTAGGATATAAGCCCCGTTAATAAGTATTAACTCCCTAAGCTACTACTAATATAACTATAGTAAGCTACTAGGACTAACCTAACTAGATAGGATATCTTAAAGATAACGTTCGTTTAGACTAGATAGATCGTTTTAATAGCTTAAATCGTGGGACCTATTATAAAGGTCGAGGTAGGTCTTATCGCTCTTTAAATAACTACCGCTAGAATAACCGCTAGAGTAAGTATCGCGGAGGCTATCGCGGAGGCCGTGGTAGTAATAATAGCAGATAGGTTAACTAGGCAAACTTAAAAGACTTAACTAACATATACGTAAATAGTTTACTTTCCCTTCTACTAGACTAGGTTATTTGCTTTAAATACGGGCAACCCGGGCACTATGCTATATCTTATATTACTCCCGAAGCGTAGTAGCTTTAAGGTTAGGAGAAAAATATTTTAAGAGGTTTAACCGCAGTTAGCAGAGGCCCGAAGCCCCTTTAATAGGCAATTACTATACCTCTACTAATAACCTAGGCTATTGCGGCGCACTAGGTTAACCTTAGATATTAAGACCTCTTAGAACGGAACCTCTACTAAGGTCTAATTAATAAACTCTATAATATACCTACAGATAGTAATAGGAACGTTTATTCTAATATTATTAGTTTAGGAATTAATAAGTCCGTATAAGGTAATATAGGTAATATTAATAATACTAATATTATAGCTCGCAAGCTCTAATTACTTACTATAATAGATAGAGATAACGTTAAACTTAATAAGATAGTTCGTAATATACTTATAGTATTAGTTATAGTAGCCGGACTTAGCAAACTACCGATTAAAAAGAGATTAATTAACCCGATATTCTTAAAGGAAATATTTAAGAATAATTTAGACCTAGAGGTAACCTTATATTATAAAACGCCTAAAATGCCTAATTAGCTAGGACTATTAAGTGCTAAGAAGAGTATAATAGCTAATAAGAAAAAGAGGGCTAAGGGTTTAGCGGAAGTCTAGGTAAGAGATAGCCTAGGTAATATTAATTAGATTAAACTAGCGAAGAGATTTATTATGCCTATTAATCTAGTGGATTTCTAGTAGGTAAGTCTAGAAGGGGCTAAGCAATTTAGGTATCTCTCGTTATATAAGAGATAGACCTCTATTAAGACGAAGGCTAAAGGTAAGGGCAAGGGCAAGTCTAAAGCAGTGCATATTAGTAGTAATAGAGTTAACCTAGCTAGGCAGGATATAAATACCCGTTTAATTAAAGAAACTAGAGATTATAAGACCTTTAAAATTTTATATACTATCTTATTCTAAGTCGATAGTAAAAATAAGTCCCTAAAGCTAGTAGATAAGAATATAATAGCAGACTAAGGGTCTTAGGCAAGTTTTATTAACTACGACTTTGCTAATCGTAATAAGATCCCCGTTATAAACCTAAAGGATATTAGGTTTAGTAAGCTAGCTATAAAAGTTACGGATAGATCGCGTATTCTTATTTATAACTTTACTATCCTAAATATAAACGTCTCTAGGGTAATTAGAGAAATCTAGGCGATCGTTAAGCCTAAAAATAATAACGTGGTCGATAACTTACCCTTTCTATTAGGTATACCTTAGCTCTTTAACGTTAACGCCGTTATCTATATTAAAACCGGCACTTTAATAATTAGAGATCGTAATTAAGGTAATATACCGGTAGCCTTATAAGGCCCGCAAATAGCTATATCGCTAAGATAGAAGTTAGTCCTAGCGCCTAACGCCCTACTTATCTTAAGGAAGTTTATTAGGCTCCCTAAATTAACGTCCGAAGATATAGATAGCGATAATAAGAACGACTCCGATACCTTTTCTAAGGACTTAACTTCTAAGAATAATAACGATAACTAGATTAAATCGTTAAACTAGGTTATTAGCGCCAACCTAGGTAAGTTATAAAACTACAGCTAACTAGAAATATTATTATTAGTTTAGATTTTATATATTTTATTATAGACCCGATTACTTTATTTATAAGCCACGCCCTTAGATTAATAAGGCAGGCTATATATATATAGACTTAGATAGACTTTTATATAAATTATACTCTTACTTCTTACTATTGCCCCCTCGTCGATTCTAATCTTCTTTCCTTAACTACGGCTACTATAGAGACCGTACTTAATAGTCCCTAATAATTATAGAGCGATCTAGTTACTAGACCTATAACTAAATAACGGTTAAGTAGATAATACTAGCTTAGGCTATAGGCAGATAGGCTATTAGCGTTACTATTCCTAATATAGAGGAGAGTTTAGCGATAAGAAATTAATAATTTTATTAATAAATATTTAGTTATAGCATAGTTTAACGCCTATAGTATTACGCTTAGACTTTTAGTCCCGGATCACTTAAGAGAGGAGATTACACGCACGTTCTATACCTATCGTAATCTTAAAGGTTAGGATATACGCGATATACTACTTATAGACTTATTCCTATATTACCCGAGGATTATACCGGGAACTAAACTATAATGCCGTAGTAGGAAGAAAAGATAGAGTACTTTAGAATAATATTAGATAAATAAAATTATTTGTAAGAATATTAACTTAGGAATCTATAAGTATATAATAGCGGCTAACGGTAAGTTAAGCTAATAGTCGGCGGAACCTATTATAGTAGTTAAGGATAAGTCTAACTTATAGGCTAAAATACGATTAATAATTAACTATTATAACGTTAACGAAAACTTGCTAGGCACCACTATCCTATTACTATCGGAGCTTTATAATAAACTCTTAGATCTAAGAATAGGTTTATTTAGTATGTTCGACTTAAAGTATAGCTACTAAGCTATACTTATCGTATCTAAACTGCGCCACGTTCTAGCGTTTTAAATCCCTAGTTTTTCCTAATTATAGCCTATAAGGCTCCCTTAGGGGACCTAATCCGCAGCTTATAGCTTTACTAAAATAACGAAGCTAGTATTTAGGGCTATACTCGAACCTCTACCCGAACTATCTTTATTAGCGGTCCCTACTAAAAGCTATTATATTACGCCTCTTAATAACTATATAAACGATATCTTCTTAAAATATACTATATTTAAGGAATAATAAGCGTTTATTAGGGACCACTTTCTACCTAAATTATTATAGGCCTTACTCCGGTTAAGTTTTAAGAAGGTCTTTCTTAGTATAATAAAAATCCTAGTAGTAAGATAAACGTATTATATAGGTAGATAGATTATAATTAAGCTTAGGAGGCTTTAGAAAATCTAAGAATAGCCGGTGCTAACGAATTAGAGGTAAGTTAGGGTATTTCTCGGAGTAATCGGACCCTGCCGGAGATAGATAGTTAATTACGTAGAGTTCTCCCGACTATTAACGCGACTTACTAGAAATATTCCCTTCTTATAGGGGCTATCTAAGGCTTTATCTTTTATAATCCTTAAGTCTCTCGCCGAAGTAGTAGTAGCTATCTACGGGCCTTAACTTAATAAGCCGGTATTTATATATATAGATACTTTAAGGTTCGGAGCAGGCTACGTTATCTTATAATAATAAGGAGATAGCTTAGTGCCGATTTTATACGACTCCTTTCTCTTTACGAAGATATAGCGTAACTATAGAATATATAAGCGGGAACTTTATACTTTAGTCGAATTCTGCCATCGCTACTAATATCTATTCCGTATAATAAATAAATTAACTATCTTTATAGACCACTTCCCTATTATATAGTTCCTAACTTCTAAGGGCTATAAAGGTATTTACGCTCGATAAGTAACTAAGCTGCGGCTACTAAATATTAAGATTGCCCACATTAAGAGTTCGCGAAACTAAGCTACGGATAGTTTATCTAGGATAATCTTCCTATCTAACGAATACTAAGCTACGGATATTATAAACTAGGGAATAGTTAATACTAATACCGGATTATAAAAATAGAAAGATAGCCTATAAGGCTATAAGGCGCTCCTTAAATACCTAGCGGGTATACCCCTTAAGAAACCACCTACTAATAAGATAGGCACCCCTTTACTATAACTAACTACGCTCTAATAGAATACCTTATTAGCTTTATAAACCTAGGAAAAAGAAGATAATAAGACCCGAGTAGACCTCCGAGCAGCTATAGCACTCGTAAAAGAGACGGATAGGATATCGAGGCTATTAGACTATTATATAAACTACTATTACGCAGATATAGTTAATTAGCTATAATATAGTAAGGTTCCTAACAAACTTAATCGTATCTCGGTAAATTATATTAGATAATAGGCGGTATCTTTTAAATAGTTAATATAAACGAATACCCTACTATATAAAGGGAGTTATTTAACTAAGTGGCAGAGATACCTTCTCCGATATAAGATCCCGTAAGCACTCTACTAAGCTTATAATTTAAGTAGCTACTTTAAGCTAAATACTACGCGTCGGCGACTCTATATATATATCTTCTAGCTTAGAATAGCTTAGGATATTATATCCTATATAGTAAGTTATAGAGAATATACTTTATATTCTAACCGAAAGCCGAAGGCGCTAGATTAGCTAATCTTTATTTTAGCACCTTTTTAGGTCCTTGCTATAGACTATATAGAATTATTCCTAATAGCTATAGATAGGACTAAGTTTATGCTAGTATTAGTCGACTATTTCTCTCGTTTTATATAGCTTATAGCTTACCGAATAACGGGAGCCTCGGAGACTATTATTAGGCTAAGAAATTAGCTAGACTTTATTACGATTATACTTATAGCTATCTACTCCGACTTAGGTTCCGCCTTTTTATCGAGGGAAGTTTTAGCCTTCTTAACGGTAAAAGATATACTTTAAGTAACGGCGCTATCTAAGTTATATCGCAGTATAAGTTTAGTTAAAGTAATAAATAAGATCTTTTAGTAACTCTTAAAAAGGTTATAGCCTCCTAAGAATACTTTATCCGAATATCTACTAATAGTTATACGGTAACTTAACTATAGGGTTATTAGGACCTTAAGCTACTTACCTACTAAAATACTTTATAGAATAGCATAGACCGGCCTAAATCTATTTTAATCTATAGGATTACTACGTAAAGCTTTAAGATTAGGAAAGTAGGTAAAATAGCCCCTATAAGGGAGATATACTAACCTTATTATAGAATTTATAAGCTAAGCTAAATACCGGAGATAGGCAGCTAGAGGTAAGTTTAACGAGATTATATATTATAAGATATTTATTTACGATAAAAGAGACGAGTCTAGTCTAACCCCTAGCATATAGGTTTATCTAGCTATAGACGGAGCTATTAGGAAACTTAAGCTAACGTAGATTAGGCTATTTAAGCTATACTACTAAATTAGGAGGATATCCTAAATACTAAGGCATATTAACTATTTATCTATTAAAGAGGCCTAGGGGCTATTATTCTATAAGGACTCGCTAAAAAAATACTATAACTAACTTAACTATTTAAGGCCTAATAACTAGCTGCTACCTAGCAAGCTAGCAGGCCTGCGGAAACTCTAAGTATAACTACGTCGTTTTCCTTCCTCTTTTCCTTTATATACTTTTCTTTTCCTTACTTTATAGTTTCGTAACCTTACTTTCTCATCCTCTTATAATATCTACCTTTTAACTAACTACGCACTATAATAGGACTATACTATCGTGCACCCTCGTTTTTCGAGCCTTTTTATAACTTATCTATATTTTTCTTACTCTTTTCTTTTCTAAGATAGCCCCGCGACTATCTAAAGGTAAGGCCCTTATAATAAGTATATCTTAGGATACGAGAACCCGAGAAGAAACGCCTAACTATATTTCCGATAACGAAAATATACTATACTAACTATTAGGCGAGCTCGACGTCTATAGTAAAGATAAGGACTTTCGAGGAACGTTATTTAAAGTATTTTATAAGGATTATTACGATAGGAAGCGTTTTATCCGCCTAGATAAATATATCCTACTTATAAGAATACTATATAACTACTTCCTTTAGTCGCAGGATATAAACTTTATTTTCCGTAGGCTAGGACAAAATGCTAAAAGGGAGCCGACAGACGAATACCTTTTACCTCTACTAGCAGACTCTAATAAGCTAGCTAATATAGCGGCTCCTATATAGGCAGCTTCTAAGGCAGAATTTAATAAGGTATACGCTTACCTTACCCGCGATTACCGTCTTAAATAGATTAAGATTTTAAGATCTTAGAAGAAAGTAATAAATTATATAATTAAGCTAGCTAATAGTAACTTTAAAAATAAAGCTTAAGATAGCTAATAGGTAGCTTAGCTAGTTATTAGGACGATATAGACAAAAGCAGAAAATAAAGTTATTATACCCTATATTACTAAGTTATAAGGGGTCTCTAAAGCAGAGGCCCTCGAGTTATAGTACCCACCTATATACCTATATACCCTAAAGGAGCTATTCCTTATCGCTAATAACGTCGGCATTATATTCTTTATCTTAGCCCGAACGCCTCTATAAGACTTCTATAGCTTAACGCTTAAGGTTAACAACTATATTAAAAACCCTCCTAATAACCTCTTAATTAATAGCATAACGGAAGTTTAAATTAGATACTTTAGATATTAGATCTATCGGGCAGTATTATATTAAATCTATTATATATTATACCTAGCGTCGGGTAATAAGATAGAAATACGTACAGCGCTAGCGAAGACTGCTAAGCGGATCGATAAACTATAAACTAACCTAAGCCCTAATAATAATACTATATAAACTATAATAGCCCCTATTAAGTTATTAAATGCCGGCTAAGGCACGCTAAAACGATTACTCGATAAGGTAGCACGGGATAGAGTAAACTATTAGGCGGCCACGAAGTATAAGCGATAAAAACTGCTAGCAAGAAAGCTACTACCGACGATATTAGCTATAGTATTATTATTATTACTAGCGATAGCTACTAAGGTAAAACCTATAAGTAAGGGTTATATAACGAAATAGATAAGCTATTTTAAATAAGACGTGCTAAGTAGAAGAGCCCTAGCCTAGACCCCTATAGTTAATAAGGCTCCTCCTATCGCTATTTCTAGTTCTAACTCTTCCTTAAGTAATAATAAATAAGTTATTAGCTAATAAATAGACGACGTATTTATAAAGAATACCGCCACTAAGCCGATAATAGCAGCTAAATTAATAACTAGTCTAGCGACTATTAGGGATAATAAAGAGGATAGAGAGGCATTTATAACTAGAATATAAAAGAAAATTAATACTCTCCTTAAGGCTAATAACTATAACCTTAAACTTAGATATTTATCGCCTCCTATTAAGTAGATAATATAGGTTAATAGCAGACTCTAAGCACTTAAGTAGGAGAATAATAAGTTGCGAAAAGAACTCCGTAATAATTAGGTTCTTTTTAAATAAACCTTAGACATTATTAAGGCACTTAATAAACCTAACCGGATAGCATTATCTATAAAGTCTTTATCTATAATAAGATCTGGCGAGATCTAATTATTTACTAGGCTATTATAGCCTATTTCTTCCTATTATTTATTTCTTTCTTATTTATTAGCTTACTCTTTATCCTTCCTTTTATCTATTTTATTTTCAGATTTTAATTTATTACTTTAGTATTAGTAATAGACTAGCTAGAGGGGGAAGGTTAAAAGGGAATAGCGTTATTCCGGTTATGTGACTAATATTTGCTTAACTGCCCGTATAGGGGGTAGTTATTCCTAGAGGATATATATATATATTAATTAATAAGGGCACCTATTAATCTTCGTATTAAGCCTATTTCTTATGCTTATAATTAGCTTATTTAATCCCTTAGCCTCTAACTTATCTAGCTAATAGACCGTATAATAATTTTCCTTTACCCCTTATTTTTTAGATTTAGATATTATTTCTTAAGTCTTATCCGAAAACGTAGTAGGGACCGATATCCTTTCTTATAAGTAGTGAATATAAATAATAACGCCTTAATCTTACCGCTTAGATATATACCTATAACTATTCTCTAAAGACTATTTCCTTTTTGCGTTTATAACTATTATTTCTAAGACTAATACTTACTTTCACGGTATAAAGGAGACACTTTCTTATATACGTATATATAATATACCTACTTAGGCTTATAAGCTTATTTAGAAGTATCTAATAAGCTGGAACCTTATCTTTAAAGATCGTAAGAAGAGATTATCGAAACCCTAAAGCGAAAAAAAAAAAAAACGTGAAAAACTCTACGTACGTATCTTTTTAACTACTCTTCTTATCCCTTAGGCGATAAACTCGTTAATCGTCCTTCCCGTCCCTAAGGGATAGACCTATTCACTACTCTTCTTATCTCCTAAGGGATAAACCCGTTTACTACTTTTCCTATTCCCTAAGGGAGATATCCGTTCGTTTACTACTCTTTTACACCTATAAATTAATCAGGCTCGATAAGATATCCTTAGAGGGTATAAATAGCCCTCTTCCCTTCTCCCTTTCTCTTCTTCTTTTCTTTTTTCCTTATCCTCTTCTACCTTTCTTCTTCGCTTATCCTCTTCTTCTCCTTCCTTCGGCAGCTTCTTTCTTCTTCTTTATATTGCTTTTAAAGATAGAGTTTCCCGTTCTTATATAAAGGGGTATTAATAGAAAATACTACCTACTTAGTATCGTAATAGCCGATCCCTAGATAAATAATATATTAAATATGCTATATATTAATATAAGTCTCTCCCTATAGATCCTCTATATTTAGGACTCTTAGAAGAAAAAAAAAATAATACGAAGCTTCTTTTTAGGACGCTAAGATACGAGCACTTACTACGCTTACACGTAACGTCACCCTCCGAGCCCTTATTACGACTCCGTTACGAATAGTTAAAAGTCGAATTATACGTAATAATAGATACTTCTATACGCTCTTAGTGCAGAGTTGCGGTTCCCCTAACGCTATACCTTATAAGTAATACCTACGTCGACGAACTTTAGCTTACCTTTTCGATTATTACGTTTCTCTCGAAGGGTTTTAATATAGGGCCTACGGGTCGTATATCTAGGCTAGCTAAGCCCGTTATTATATATTTTAGCGCGCTACTAAAACGGCCGGTTCGTCTACTTAGTTAGCTATTACTATTCCGGATAACGATAACCCCGCGGAAGAAAGGGAGGTTATTAAGCTAGAGGATAGCCCTAAGGTCGAAGATAAGTATAGCGGCCTCCTATCGCCTCCGTATCTTTACTATATTATTACCTAGCCTGCGGGAATACCTTATCCCTATAAACTTACTCCTGCCTAGTAGCGTTAAGTAGACGCCGAGAGGGAGCGTTATCGACGGAGTCGTAACTAAACTTTTAAAATAGTGCAAAATCGTCTATATCTAGTAAATCTAGAAGAATAACGCTTACGCGAATAATAATATTAAAATATAAGTTAAAATAAGATATATAAAGTAAAGTAAGATATATATAACTTATAGTAAGCTAATTAGCCTTACCTTAAAGCTTAAGTTTATTTTATAATTCCTTAAGTAATTATTTTTAAATAGGTTTTATAAACTTATCTCTAACCTTAGCTAAAGTTTAGATCTAAGTAATCTTAATATATATATCTTAAATCTCCTATTATAGCTAATACTAAAAAAAAAAAAATATTAATATATCGTAGCCTAGTTAATAGCTTTAACGTATCTTCCGTTAGTAAGCGTCTTATTTATATATTATTATAAAAAAACTTCGGAGGGTTTAAGGGAATAATACGAAGTTTATCGCCGAGGCGATAGAGGGCGATTAGTTTTTTCGCTATAGAAATAAGGGTAAGTAATTTTACTTTAGTAATACTTATCGTAATCGTCTCTTAGTTTCCTAATTATATTAAAATACGGCACTAAAGAGACGTATAATATATCCGAAACTACTCCTCCTCTTAGGTATCTCTACGAATTAAGCACTACTAAAGTATTCCGCGTATAATAGTGCGGATTTCGACTTATTTCCGTAGAACGTAAGGTATAAGTCTCGGGTTTAGTAGAGGAAAAGCAAATTCTAGAATATAGCTTAAATATATATATCTAATAGATTCTATAAGATCTTACCGAATAATAATTACTACGTAACTAATAAAGTCGATAGGTAGTTAGTATAGTATTACTTACTAAGGAGTTATTTATCCCTTTTATAGAAAGAGTTTCTTAAGCGAAAACGCCTTAGAGAATTTCTTCTATATTTATATCTTAAACTTTATACTAAGTTTCTTAGTATACGCTTATTACGGGAGAAAAATTTATCGTATTATCCTATCCTATTATATATTAATCTAAGGAACTATAATAAACCTCCTAAATCTAAGATTATAAAATCTTTCTTATATTTATTAAGGAAAACCTTACCCCCTTATCTTAAGGTAGATATATTAGGCTAAGATTATCGATATAAAGGAAAAGAATTAGGGAATCCTTAATCTAGATATAATTATCTTTTTAGGAGAAATAAAACCTTTACGAAGAAGGTAAGCTAAAAAAGTCTTATATTAAAGAGGGGAGTATAACTTTACTAAGTTACTTAAAACTATTACGTAATTAATAAAATACTTACTCGTCTCGTTATAGCGTAGAGTTTAGGAAGGCGTTAATAAGGTTAAACTAATATACTTTAAGGTTATAAGATACTACGAGACCTATTAGCAGTTTATAAGACTTTATCGGTAAGGTTAAGGTATAAAGAGGTAAGCTAGACTTTTCTTAAAGATCGCCTTAAATAACTATACGAGCTTTATACTTTATATTAAAGCTATTCTTATCGAACTTATAGATAAATACTTATCTTTAGTAGCTTAATATCTAGTTATTCGTTAATAATTAATAGGTATCGCGAGACCTAAGTTTCTCTAACTTATCCTATATCGCTTAATATTAGAAAAATTTTATCTAAATATTTATATACTTAGTTCGCGAACGCTCGAGGTTGTGGGATAGAGCCTTTATATAGCTATTAAAGAAATTCCTTAGAAACTATAAAAATACTCGAAAAATATAGATATAGCGAAAAGGGTTTCTTCTTTTATACTCGGGTTAACTATTAGTAGAGTTAAATATCTCTATACTAACTAATTATTAAGTTTAGTAGTCCCTAGTTTAGATCTAGGAGCCTCTAATAGAGTATTAGTTATCGCTAGTAAGAGATTATTATTAGCTAGTAATAACTAATACTCTAGTTATTCTTTAGGTTCCTCCTCTAATACCTCGCTAATAGCTTATAAAGCTATAGTAGCGAACTATCGTAACTTAGTAGTTTAAGGTTATTCCTAAATGCTAGGTTAATAGTAAGCGTCTTATAGTATTATAGTAATATCTATATTAAGCTTAGTATATATATTCTAGTCGAGGAGTTTAATTATCGAGAGCTAATTTTCTACTTTAGCAGAGGATAGTTATTAGCTCCCGTTATTACGGTAGAATATTATTTTAATAAAAATAATATAAATATTAATAAGAACGCGTTTCGTTAAAAAGATAAAACTTAAATAAGAAATTAAGTAGAGGAAATATATCCGGCAATATAACCGAGATATAGTCTTTAGTTAGGAGAATCCTCTTACTTACGTAAAACTTTCCTCGTAATTAAATATACTTAATAGTTAAAGGCTCGAAAATAACTAAGATCGGCTAAGAAAACCGAGATTAAAGAGAACTCTATATTATATAATCCTAGCTAACCTTAAAGATACCCGAATAGAGTTCTCTATTTATAACGTACTAATATAATATGATTAAGTAAGTGAAAAGCGGCTTAAATAGTTAGTAGCTAGTATTTAGAAGAAAACCGATACTAAACTTATATAAATTGTGCTCTCTGCTTTAATACCCTAAGAATATTTAGCGATACTATTCTAGTATATATAATATTAAGAGGAGAGGCGGAGAACGATAATTAGCTATTCTTATAGGTAAAGGATAGGTAAGCTTCTATTATCCGTCTTAGCTTTAGACGTGATAAGCTAATATTATAGCTTTATCTAATTCTAAAATTCGTCCTAAATATATGTTAGATCGGTTTTAATATAATTACCGATTATATACTCGTGCCTAATATCGTAGTAAGTTAATAATATAAGATAGGAACTAGCGTTATAGCCTCGCTATAGTAGAGGATATTAAAAATAATAATAGTAAACCGGCGTTAAGGAAGCGAAATCTCTCGACGAACACGTGACCGTTCTATTCGGTTTTCTATCGTTATATAAATTTTATATCGTAATATCGGAACGTTCTTTAGCTTAATTCCCGTAGCTATTTAAGTAATACTCCTTAGATAAGTTAAAGAAATTATAAGATAGTTAATTAACTTTCTACGTTCTTTACTTTTAACGATACCTTACGCTAGCCTAGCTGATACTTACCTTAGCGTATTATTATACGTAATCCTACTCTTTAACTAGTATAAGGTTAAGATCTCTAACCTTAGCTAGTTAAGGTATATAGTAATTTTCTATAAGAAAAGAGATAAGGATTTAATTTCTAATATAATAATAGAAGGTAGAGAGAGCGTTTTAAGAAGAGTAATTTAATTAAGGCCCGAAACTTTAGAATAATTCCTTATATATATATATATATTATAGGACCTTATATAGTTCTTTCCTACTTCCTTAACTAGGGATACCTGCTTATTACTAGTTTATTTTTAATATATATAGTAAACCTCCCTCCTTATATTAACGATATAAAACCCTATTTAAATTTTTTAGTATTTTTATACTTTATCGTATAATATCGTATAACTCTATATATTTAGCGTATTATATTTTTATAATCTTATTAATATACGCTATAACCTATACCTATATAGATAAAAAAAAACTATATATAAGCTACCCCTTTATCCTTTTACTCTTTTACCCTTCTACCCTAATATATATACCCTAGCGGTAGCTATCTATTTCTACCCGCTATAACCTAAATTGCCTATATTATTACTTATTTCTAACTACACTACCCTTATCTTATTATAATACCTCTCGATATACCTGCTAGTTATCTACCTTCTCCCCTCTCCGCACTACTTACCGACTTAATTAACCTTACTCCTTAGAGCGAGTCGCTATCTCCGGTAAACGTGATCGACTTAATAAGTACCGATTCTCTCTCGTAACCTCCGTTTACCCCGGCGAAGCGACGTAAAAATTATATTATATAATAGGCTATCTTCTCCGCTATTATTATAGCTATTAATAACGCTATATTATCCTTTACTTAAGGAAGTAAACGCGTCTATATTAGTCTTCTTGCCTCCGCTATTAAAAATATATTGTCCCGCTTTAGTTACCTTTATTCTAGCTATTAGCGTTATCTATTATAATAATGCTAAATAGACCCTACCTCCCCTACCTTCCTATATCCGGTATTATTATATCTTTTCCTAGTATTTTACGATATCTAGAATTAACGGATTAAGGATATAATTATAAATCTATATAATAAGTATTATCTAAGATATATACTTCGGCCTAAAATTTATAATTATTTTCGATAAACCTCTACTAGTATATATAGGCTTATATATAAATATATCTAAACTATCTTTATCGAACTAAATATATATATTTTATTTAGTAGGAGCTATTCTTATCCTAATATAAGGCCCTCCGTAAGATTATCTATAATTTATACTCTAGTCCTAATTATTCCGATATATAATATTTTATCCTTTATACCTAGGATATAAACCGTAAATTCCGCCTAACCTTCTATCCCCTAATTATTAAAACTTTTAATATTAGTTAACTTCCTTATATCTTTCTCTAAGTATAAGATAAAGTCTAGCTAGTCCCTTAATATAAAGTATTCGTAATTAGTATTATTAATATAATACTCTTATATCCTTATATAGCCTTCTTTGCCGATAATATCGAATATTACGCTATATGCTATTATTAGTATTATAGGCTATAGTAGTTTTTTAAATCTTTTAGCTTATATAGTAGGAATACCGATACCGGTTTCTATAACTTATCGTAAGTCTTCACGTTAACTATTTAAACTTCCGCCCTCGTTATCTTCTATACGCTTTTTATCTTACGTTATTATCCTTATCTTAAATATTAGCAGCTAGTAACTACTTATAAATTTATCCTTATCTTTTTAGTTTATAAACCTTTCTTTCCCCTATACCCTAATACTTAATATATCTAATATACGTTTTTAGTTATAACGTCCTCGATTTAATTATATATATAATATTAGTTATATACGCTATTACTTATAAAATATTAGCACTACTCCTATAATATACGATAACTTACTTATTATCTTCGCTTTATAAGATATACGCCGATATATTCTTTCGTTTATTACTTCGTTACTAGAACTATTTAATAGAGATATAGAACTTATATAAAATATACCCCTATATATAGTTTTATAAATTTAAAGGGTCCTCTCTCTTAACTATATCTTATCTTACTAGAAATTAGGTTACTACCTATATATTATATTACTTACCTCGTTCCTCTAATTTTATACGTAATCTAATACGAAACTCTACTATAGATAAAATAATTTATTATTATTTCTAATTCCTAACCCCGATTCGTATTATATTTTACCGTTACTACTTTATCTATTATTTTATTTTTCCCGCTTAGGTTAACTATTCTATATAAATATATTTAGGCTTTTTAAGAATAAATCTACGTTATTTAATATATCTTACTTTTATTATTTTACTTTAAAGTCGTTCCCTTATCGATAAATTAATATTATATATATAAACTTAGTATATTACGCTACTTATATATTGCCTACGCGTATTATGCCTATCCTTCCCTTTTTAATCCCTATACTAATCTTCCTCTACGTCTAACTATATATCTATTAAAATATATATACTACTTTTATATATATAATTTATTTCTATTTATTTAAGTTCTCTTTATTAATCCCGAAATACTTTCGCGGTATTAATAAATACCCGCTCGACCTTATATAATAATTCTTTACGTAATAGTTAAAATAGCCTTAGGTAAGTCGCCGGTAACTTTTATATATACGTATCGTACGGGTCTATACGTATCGTGCCGGTCGCTTATATAGAATAAACTATTTTATCTAGAACTAATCTGCTATTAAGTAAGTAGGTTAGTTACTATCTTACTCGTATTACTAGTTAGTAAGAATAATATCGGCCTTTATATCTTATAACTTATAACTATTCTATTTTATAATTTTACGGATATATCTTTAACGTAGTTAGTTTGTTACTCTCCTACCTATTATATATATATATCTCTCGGTATCTATACTCGTATATATATATATACGGGTCGTCCCGT
The DNA here is from genome assembly GCA_003339415.1 of Ophiocordyceps camponoti-saundersi (nom. inval.). NCBI lineage: Eukaryota > Fungi > Ascomycota > Sordariomycetes > Hypocreales > Ophiocordycipitaceae > Ophiocordyceps > Ophiocordyceps camponoti-saundersi. Next base: position 26,281 of record PDHQ01000265.1, on the reverse strand, counting down.
CTAATAAGCTATTTTATAGATTTAACGGAGCTATCTCTAGGGAAGTTAATTCGTTACTATCTTTTCGGCCTTACTAGTCTCTTAGTATCGTATTTACGGGTCGTTTATATCTAATTAATTATAACTATAAGCTATTTTATAATTTAACAGATCTATTTTTAACGAAGTTAGTTCGTTACTATCCTCTTATCGTATTATCGTATATATATATATATATAATATAGGTTTATAGTTATCTATATATACTTATATTTACGGGTCGTCCTATAAATAAGCTAGGGTTAAATTCGACGGAACTTTCTTTAGGCACGTATATAGATTTATCGCTATCCTATCGGCCTTAACAGTCCCTAGGAATCATACGGGTCGTTTATATTAAATAACTTATAACTATAAGCTATTTTATTACTTAACGGATCTGTTTTTAACGAGTTAAGTTTGTTACTATTTACTTATTATATAGGTCTCTCGGTATCTAACCCTATATACTCGTATTTATAGGTCGTCCCGTTTAATAAGCTATCTCCTAAATTTAATAGGACTTTCTTCGGGTAAGTGGATTTATTACTCCCCTATCGGTCGTACCGGCCCGTCGGTGTTGTACGGGTTGTTTATCTCTAGTAAGTCGTGACTGCAAGCTATTTTCTAAACTTTACGGGTCTGTCTTTAACAGGCTAGGTTCTTCACTATCCTATATTATATATATATAGGTCTTATAGTATCGTATTATTATATATATATATATATATAGGTCGTCCCGTATAATAAGCTATATTATAATTTTTTTCGGATCTGTCTTCGATAAAGTAGTTTCGTTATTATCTTATCGGCCGTACCGGTCTATAGGTATTCTACGGTCGTTTATTTCCTCTAATTAGCTATTTTATAGACTTTATAGATCTGTTTTCTAGGAAGTGGCCTTAATACTATTATACCGTCACACGGGTTCTACGGGTCTTTCGTATCGTATAGGCTATTTATATATTACTAGCTAATTTAAACAATTCGACCGATTTTTTAGGTTTATATCCTATAACTAAGTATATATACGGATAGGATAGGGTTAATATATATACTATTAGGCTATTCGTCCTATAAATATTCCTTTATATATATATTTAAACTTATATATATATATCTTTTTACTTTTATAATTTAGCGGCTAACGATAGTCGTAGGTCCCTTTAATATATAAAGTTAGTCGCCGTTAGCGTATATAAAATATAGATAACTATATAAGCTATCTACTATTTAACTTATTTCTTTATAGTATCTTTAAGACTCGCTCCTACGAAGTATATATAAATATTCCTTATAAAATATTTATTTTAGTAATTTTTACGCTTCTCTCTATACTCTCGGCTCCGTATTCTTATCTTTTACGTAACCGTTCCTATCCTCGTTAAATTACCCTTTATATCTTTATTAAGGTACTTTACGTATAATAGTTAATCTATTTTATAATAACGTTTCTATATCCTATCTTATATAACTTATTATCTTTATAATTTACTATCTTTCTCTTCTTTCTATTTATTTATAAATTATATATAATTAGTTTTTTCCCCTTTAACCTTAATACTTAGTATTTATATTTATTATACCTTAATATCCTATAGCTTTTTATAATCTTAACGCTATTTTATATATATATTCTATTTCTATTATTATCCTCCTAATTACTTATATATTATATTTCTATTTTCTATATATATTTAAGATTCCGCAGATTCTTACTCTTCCCTCTTATTATACTTTATCCGCTCGTAAATATATCCCTATTATCTATTTCCTTTTTAATAAATAATAGTCTACTAATTCCTCGGATTATAATTTATACCTAATATTATCGGATTATATATTACTATCTAAAGGTGCTAACTTAACGTACTAGTAGGATTTCTTTATATCTAAAGGTTTCCGTATTTTAACGAAATTTCTATAGGGGTATTATATTTTCTAGTTTATTTTTTTATTCTACTAATCTCTTCTCTATATCCGCTTTATTACTATCTACTATAGTTAAGAAAAGAAAAACTAATTTTATTCCCTCTCGGTATTTATTAAATAACGAGGGAGGGTTAGTATTACCCTAGGTATACTTACTAGATACCTATTACGTTTAACTTTATAGGTAACTATAATCTTTAAATGCTATAAGTTATCTCTAGCTATACGGGTATAAGCTATATAGTATTTCTCTATAAGGAAAGTAATAGGAAGTTATTTTCTTATAAAAAGATAAAGTAAACTATAAAAAAAAACGTAAAAACTACTTAATCAGTAAACTAGGGTTTCGAAATATATATTTAAGCTAGTAATTTATTATTTTAAGGTGTAAGATTTAAAATAAAGCTATAATTTCGTTAAGTATACTTTTTGCTATAAGTACTCTCTAGTCTCTAGGACTCGATTTGCAATATATAACTTTTAAGGTAAGTATAAACGTAACGTTAAGGGCTAATTCTATATAATTCCTTTATTTTTAAGGGAAACTAATCTACGCTATATACTTTATAATAGCCTTCTCCTATCTTAAGCGCCCCTTATATCCTTATCTCCTAAGGCTCTTAGTAGAAAAGACGGGCTCTATAGTTATTTAATTAAACTATGCGAAGGTTTTTTATATATCCTCTATAATACTTATTCTAATATTCTTTTACGATATTAAATATACGGCTTTTTAGATAGCTGCGAAGATAAGCTTAAAAGCTAATTACTTGCTAGATTTCGTAATAACCGCTATCTTATCTTAATCGCCCCTCTTAACTCTATTCCTCGGAAGCTTTTTTAGGATAGGAAATATTCGAGAACTATCTAATTAAAACCCTTCTTAGCCCCTAACCGTATTTTTTTTACTCTAGCGCTTATATTTTTTTCTCGCACCTCTATTACCTTTAAATATCTATTATAAACCTACTATATTATGCCTTACTTATTACTTATTAGAGAATATATAAAAAAAAAGTAATTATAAGTTTAATATTATAGATTTATTTATTAGATTCCTAGTATAGTAATATCTCTCCCTTACCGAACTTTAAATATTACCTTTAGAATTCTATTTTTTTATAATAGTATCTAAGTAATATATATAATTTATATTTTTTTAAACCCCTTTTATTTATTTTATTTTTATATTACTTATATTAAATTATATTTATATAGTACCTCTTTATTCCCTTCTTCTACCTATTCTACTTTTCCTATATTTCCTTCTAATACTATATCTCTCCTCTTATATTTCTAATACTAAAGGGTAAAGAAAAAAAAAATATCCCTTAGACCGTTACCTCGATACTCCTCCCCGTCTCTATTAGATAAAGATACTTAGGACGTATTACGAAAAATAAAGCACCGATATATATTCTTTAACCCCGAATATTCTAATCTTACTATTCTTTATCGTAAGCGTATCTTCTAAGTTTATCGCGTTATATTATTTAATAACTTAATATTTCCTCGCGATCTTTATAACGAGGTATTTTTTCTTATTAATATTTTTATATCCCTTTTCTTCTAAACTTTTAATATATATATAATATAACGACTAACTTTATATACTATAAAGATCCGCTACGTTACCCGGATAATACTATTAACCTATTAGAAAAGTAACTTTTAATTCTTTAATACCTCCTATAGGCTACTTATATAGATTAATATAGTAAAGAAGATTACGAAACTTACTACTTTTCGCTAGCTAGTCGTAACCTATTATTCGATTCCGAAAGAGATAACGTTATTCCTTATGCTAGCGATACTAAGCTACACGATATATTCCTCTATCTTCGCGTCTATAAGCTAGCTCTTAAGACTAGGTCCTCTTATGTCTAGCTCTTAGCTATTAAGTATACCTACTAATAGATAATAAAGCACTTTTACGGTATAAATTCTTATATTATTTTATAGCTTCTTACTTAAATATAGACTAAATAGTTGCGAGGAGAGTCTTAACTTCGTAATAAAATATCTAAAGCTATTACTTTTATACTATCTAGGAAGAAAAAAATACCCGACTTATATAAGTTATTTATGCTTAAGTATCCTAAATTAATACTCTCGCTTTTAGAGTATATACTTAAGTTTAAGAGAGGGTAACTTTTTTTATAGTTTCTTTTATATAATAATCTTTATAGTTATTTATTATATATTATATATATTATATCTTATAATAAACTTATATAAAGAAAAATAGTTAATTATTACTAGTTTACTTTTAAGTTATAACTACCGTTTAGATATTATTACGGCGGTTATTAATATATCTATATCCGATACTTATAAATATACGTATTATTTTAGCCCTAGTAACTTATACTTTAAACTCTAAAGTATATAGCTCGCGCGGGCAAGACGGTATTAAGAAAGTAATATTACTAGCTATATTATCGTACTTATCGTATACGTTAACGGTTTAAATCGGCCGTTTTAGTCTATCTAACTAATTTTATTAGTTAATATCGCTTAGTTAAATAAGGCTAAACTATTACGTACTATAAAAGCTTATTACTCGCCGTTCGATATTATCTACGCGTTATCGAAAAGGGGATAAGGGATAGCGCTAATACTCGCGTATACGTAATAACTAGCGCTATATAATTACGTAAACTATAATTACGTAATATCTTATTACGTTAATTTAAGATATCTCTATCGTATAACGTCTAGGAATCCTATCGTGAAGAACCTTAATAGTAACCGCTAAGGAAAGTAACCGCTTCTCTACTAAGATTTTAGTTTTTACTATACCCTCTCGGGGCCTCTCCTATCTCTACTAGCACGTTTCTTTATATATTTTACTAGGACTTCGCTTACGAGAGTTTTTCTCCTTTTCTTTCTTTCTTATTAGCTTAGAGTCTTTATTTATAGTGCTAAATACTAATACTATCGTTTACTTAACGTATTTCTAAGCTATAATAATAAACGACCTAGCGGTACCCGCTCTATATTAATTCCCTCTCGTGTTAATAGCACTACGTACTCCCTATAAAACTCTATAACTTACGATAATATTATTTTATTAAGTTATTAAAATATATTAAAATCTACCTATATTTTTTCACCTTTTATTAATACTTCCCTCTAATATATTATATATATATTATAAATATATTAATATACTATTATATAGTATATTTATATCCTTCTTCCCTTCTATTCTATATTATTATTTACTCTTCTTAGTTTCTCGTTTTATTACTCTCCTATTTTAATTTTCTTATAACTAAAAATAAATAAAAAAAAAATACTTACTATATAGCTTATATTATCGTTAAGGTTTCTATTCCCCCTAATTCCGAATAAATAGAATAATAATTATTATAAACGTTTATTAAGGAACCGATATATCCCCCTCTAATCTAAATATTCCGATCTCGCTATTATTTATCGTAATCGAATATTTAAAGTTTATCGCGTTATTTTATATAATAGGCTAGCCTTCTTCCGCGCTACCTATAATAAGGTACTATTAATATAATACTATTATTCTTATAATTCCTTTCCCGTTATATCTTCCTATATATATATATATATATATTATTTAGAAAATTAACACTATATTCTATAAGAATACGTTAACCGACCTTATAATTACTCTTAACTTATTAGAAGAGTAACCCTCTATTCTTTCCTACTTCCTCTAGGCTATTTACACCACTTCTTATAGTATAGACGACTACGAAACCTATTACCTTTCTTTAGCTAGCCGTAACCTATCTTTTACCTCTAAAAAAGGTAGCGTTATAGTCGATAATAACTATTATAAACTACCTAATATTTTATTTTATCTTCGCGTTTACGAGTTAGCCTTAAAGACTAACGCTAGGCCTATATAGACCTACGCTAGGGAGCAAATCTGCTATTATCTATATCGTTATCTTAATAGTAAGGATCCGTATTCTATCCTATAGCTTCTTACTAAGGTATAAACTAAATAGCCTAAAGGAAAATCTAGACTTCGCGATAAAATAGCTTAGCATATAGCCTACGGTTTATCTATAATGCCTAAGATACCTGAGGTATTTATGTCTTTTATCCTTAAGTATCCCGGATTTAGATTATCGGTTATAGAGTATATATATTAATATTAAGTACTAAACGTATTTTAAATATTTATTTTTAATCTAGTTATTTATATTATTCTCTTTAATATAATCTTTATCTTTTTAAATATAATAAGTCTACCTAAGTTAAAATTATACTAATTATATATCGTAACTATAGTTTACCTAAAGGTTTCTATTAATCCTCGCTACTAAATATATAGTACTATAATATTAGATAGATTTAACGTATATTTAAGCTGCTTACGGACTTCGCTAATAAAATAATTAGAAGTAAAGGTAGTTTGGCGGGGAAAGAAGGATACCCTAAGTAAGCGTAGTAGATACCTAAGGGGCGTAACTTCTTAGGTAACTAAAGTCTTTAACTAATATAAGGGGGGATCTCTAGCTATAGGGGGGAGAGCTAGATAGTAATTCTCTATAGGGAGAATAATAAGGAGTCGGTTTTCTATATAAAGATAAGAGAAGAAAGAGAAAAGAAGTCGAGAACTATTTAATTAAGTGCCGAAAGCTTAAGAATAAGTATTTAAATTAGGAATTTATAGTATATAAATATAGAGTTTAAAATAAAGTTATAGGGTTAGTAAAGAAGGTTTAGGAACTATTTAATTAAATCTTATAGGAGCTCTTAGAAATCCCCTAGCTAAGTTATACGCTCGTTTTTCTTCGGGCGTATCTATTACCGCTGCTAAAGTAGACTGCTTTTTTCGACTCGTAACTAACCCTAACCCTACTATACTCTATAACTAATAAGAGCGGGACCTCTAACTTTATTAGGGGGTAAGCTAAATAATAATTCCCTCTAAGTAAAAGACGGGAAGTCGTTTTTTTCTACCTAATAATAGGAGATATTAGGAGAAAAAAAAAAGGCGGAACCCTTTTAATTTTATACTTTTAACCCTAAAAAAGGTATTTTATTTAGTAAAATCTATATAAAAGTGTAAGGTCTAAAATAAATCTATAATTTCATTTAATATAGTTTTTACTATAAGTCCTCTATAAGACTTAACTTACGATATACAACTTTTAATATAGCTATATTACTATAAAAATATTATTAAGGGCTAATTCTTAATTAATTCCTTCCTTTCTCGAGGGAAACTAATCTATACTATAATTAGGTAATAGCCCCTATCCTATCTTAACCGTCTTTCGTGCCCTATTATTCCGGCTAGAATATTATCCCTCTATATTATATTATTTTATACTTTTTATAGTTTTTTATTACCTATTTACCTAAATAGCGTCTTTATTTAGGCTCTTTAGAGTTATATAAACTTAATTTCTTATAATTTTAATATATATATCTATAATTATATCTTCTTTATTTTTTTCCGCTAAGGAAAAAAAAAAACTCCCTTACTATATTAATATTTAACTATATATTTATACTTTCACCTCTTATTATTTTCTTCCTTTTTATCTATACCCTTAACTCTTTTATAATAGGAATAAATTAATTTAGTAGCGATAAGACCTTAAACTACCGATTTAATACCGCGAATAAACTATTAAACTTCTTACTATAAAATAAATATTCTACCTAATTTTCGCCGCGATAACCCTCCTAACTTAACTATAATCTATTATAGCTTTAGGTTTCGTGTCTATCGCGTTTCTATATATCCTTCTATTATATTTTTAAGAGATTTTTATAAAAAGGTATATTTATACTAATCCTTCCTATCTTTTCCTTATTTCCTCCCTCTATATTCTAAAATAGTTAAAATAAAAATAGAGCTAACTTAATATTTTTAATAATCGCTATACCCTCCTAAGTTTACTATTAACCTTTCTTAATATAACCCCTTAGTACTCTAATATCTTTTTTATTTTACGTATACCTAGTCCTATACTAGGTCCGGATACGAAGCCGATTATTTTTCGCTTATAAGAAGTAAGTTTATTTATCCCTCTTATTCTATATACCCTCCTATATTTCCCTAGAATTTACCTCTATCGGTTAATATAATACTATATTTTCGAGTCTATAACCTTACCGAAGAACTTAGTGCTATAGCTCTCCGTTTTCACGTTACTAGACTTATTTACTCCTTAGTAACCGACTATATTTACCGCTAGGATTTCTATTTTCTTTATTTAGTGCTTTATAAACTTTAGTATCGACCTACGCTATAAATACGTCCTCTCCGTTAATAAGTTTCTACTACTCTTAATTTTCTTATATATATACCTTAAGAGACCTTTCCCCTAGCGTTCGGAATACTTTTATATACGTTTCCGGATTTTATATTTAAGATTATCGACTATATAATATATAATTAGGATTATTAATTTAATCTTATTTTTATACTTATAACTTATAAGCTACGGGCGTTAATAAATATTATTTTAGCCGTAGCTATATTCCTTTTTAAATATACTAACGCCGCGTAAAATTTATTTACTATCTCTAACCTGCTCGCGGAATAAATAAGTGATTCTTAATTCTATTACTTTGGCGGTGGAAGAAGGATACCCTAAGCGAGCATAGCAGATACCTAAGGGGCGTAATTTCTTAGGTGGCCGAAGTATTTAACCGATATAAGGGGGGGGGGGGGGGGGGGGGGGGAGTGGTTTCCAAATAAAAAAAAAAAAAGAAAAAAAAA
>PDHQ01000265.1:5712-17595 GCA_003339415.1 Ophiocordyceps camponoti-saundersi (nom. inval.) | reverse complement strand
GGGGGGGGGGGGGGGGGGGGGGCAGGGAGTCGGTTTTCTATATAAAGATAAGAGAAGAAAGAAAAGATAAGACGCGAACTATTTAACGAAGTGCTAAAAACCTTATAACTAGTGTTTAAATTAGTAATTTATAATATAAAAGTATAAGGTTTAAAATAAAGTTCTAATTCCGTTTAGTAGAGTTTTTACTATTAGTCCTCTCTAGGACTCGACTTGCGATATACGATTTTTATAATAGCTCTAAAAATAAGGTTAAGGGCTAATTACGTGCTTAATTCCTTCCTCTCTCGAGGTAAACTAATTTATACTATATACCTAGTAATAGCCCCTATCCTATCTCGATTACTTTTTATATCCTAATCCTTCCGAGCTCTTAGAAGAAGGAAGTAGGGTTAAGGGACTACTTAATCGAACCCTATATAAGCCCCTAATAGTTCCTTAGCTAAGGTTAACGTATGTTTTTCCTTAAGCGTGTCCGTTACCGCCGCTAAATTACCTTTCTGCGAGTTCCTATAAAATAAACCTATAATATAAGCAGTCTTAGTATAGTATCTAATAATATAGTATATATTATAGCTTTATCTTATTCTATATATTAAGGAACCTACGAACTACTAGGGCCTCTAAAAATCTCTTTTAGATACTTAAAAGTCCGTGAATCTTAAGCCGGGTCTTAGTAATAACTTATAGCAAAAAAAAAAGACTCTTTTATTTATAATTATAACTTTGCCTCGCGTCTAATATTTCCCTATAAGAAATTACTTATTTAAATACCCTCTATAATAATATTTTACTCTAATAAAATAGTACTTATAATTCCCTCTTATTATTATCGTTTTCGTAGAAAACCGGTTTCTTATCCTTTCCTACGTATAGAATTACTATATAGCTTATACTCTTATATCTTAATATCTCTTCTTTTACTATTCGAATACTTTAATAATATAGGGACTTACGCCCCTTATAGTTACGCTACGGTTACTAACCTTTTTATCTCCCTATATAGTAATTTTTAGATACTTATAAATACGCCTAAAGAGAATAAGTCTAGATAAAGATAAGAAATAATCGGGAACTAAGTTATATAGGATACGTATATATTAGTTTTTAAGCTCGCTCGATTTCTAAATACTCTTATATATAAGGGTTATAAAGGCGGTTATATTATAATAGCCGCTATCGCCGAAGTATTAAGTATATTACTATATTTCTTCTTATTACTAAGGAAAATAAAATATACTTATATTTAAATTACTACTATAATATAGTCCGTAATATTTTCCTCCCCTCTTTCTTTAATACTAGCGTTATCCTTCTTAGCGAAAGGGTTCGGTATATCCTTTACGATTCTTAGCGTAACCTCTTCGTATATATAATCTTCTAACTCTTCGCTTATCCCCCCTTCCTATCTCTTAGACCCTAGGAATACTACCGTTATATTTTTTACCTCCGCCTCTTCTTATATTAAACCCCTAAATTTCCTCTAACTATATATTAATATCTTTATATTATTCTAGATATAGTTTACGTATAACCCTCCCGAAACGCCTCGTATCGATATATATTCGTAAAACGGGAATAGTATATATTTTTTATAAGTAGTAACTATTATTATCTATATTCGTATATAGCCGAAGCATATCCGAGGGTTACGTTTCCTAAATATTATAACGATAAATACTTTAGCGTACTCCGGGCGGCGGGACTCGATAAGCTATTTAATAAAATACCCTTATAGGTATGCTATCTTTATCGGTATATACGTTATCTAAGAATAAGTTAAGCAAATAGCTATTCTTTTATACGCGTCCGTGCTAAGAAACCGGGCGTAGAAGAAATCTATAGGCGTAGTACTCTATATATTCTTTTTAGTCGTCGTATCGGTATCCTCTAGCGTTTTTATACGGAACGCGATTTCCGTATATATCGGGATATCTATATACCCGATATTTACGCCGCCTTTTACCTAAAATTTAAGGTATACGTGGAACTTTAACCCGATTAATTAATATACTAATAAATATATAAAGTAAAACTTACCTTAAAATATATCGTTATCTTCTCTATTAGTATATCGGTACGATACTTCTATATAAGACTTAATAATACGTTTATTTCGCCTTTTTCTACCTTCCGATATATAATATCCGCTATATTCGTAAAGTCCTTCGCCTTACGCTATTAATCGTTAATACCGGGCTTATTTATACTATAGATAATAATAGGTATTCTTAAGTATTGCCTCTCCTATAACTTATTAGTTAAGTTTTAAAGAGGGAAATTATAATAGATACTTCTCGTTTCGATACCTATTCTCTTAAGGTTTATCTCCTACTAGTCTAGATATTCCTCTTATCGTATTATATATTTACTACTTAGCGCCGTAGACATTACTTACGTATATAACCTAGTTTTCCGTATATAGGCTAAGAGGATATACTCTTTATAATACTTAACTAAGGAAGAAATTTTTTTATACTATTTTTCGGTGCTAAGCTTTCTACCCTACTTATATATATATAATTATATAATATATTATATAATCGCTATTAATTAACTAATTTAGTAGCTAATTTTATATATATATAATAGCCGTGCGGTCTTTATATATATATATATAATTATTATTATATATCTATATAGCTAATATCTACTTTACTCCTTTTTTTAATATATATTTTTATCGCCTTATAGATAGGTTTATCCCTATAAGGTATAACCTCTATTATCTTTCGATCTACGTAAAGATAGCGTAAGTATTATAGAATTATAAAGTATAGCTATAAAATAACTTATCTAGAATATAACGGATATATTTACGAAATACCGAAATAACTAATAGCAGGCATATCCTATATTACCTATCTTAGTTATATAGGTGCGACTCTTATATTTTAGCTATATATAGATAGCTTAGAACCTTTATTTCTATATAATTAACCGAGCTTTGCTACCTATATTTAGGTCCCCTTATATTTTCCTTAATTTCTAGTATTTTAAAGCTAACTTTTAGAATTAGGTAACGTAGCTATTTATCTACTATAGAGTAATAGATACTCCGCTAATAAAGCGTCCGATACTTCTACGAAGTATCTTTCGCGGGGTAATAGATATTCCGTTTAAGGGACTCCCGGAACTTCTATAAAATATTAGCTACGGGATAATAGATATCCTAGCTACGAGATACCGAGTACCCGACCTCGACGCCCCTCCCTAGTATACTAGAGATCTCCTCTACCACGACGCGTTAAAATATCACTACTATACCCCTACTACTTAGCAACCCGGAATATTAGTCTATAATAAAAGTATAAGCGATATACCGAAGCAGAGGACTGCAGATAGCGCAGGTAATATTAAGGATTTCGGTAGTTACGGCGGTATAAGAAAAGATCGTAGGAAAATATATATTATAAGACCTTTCCTTTTAGATAAGTAAGAAAATACGCTTCTTACTTAACGGCCTCCGTTACTATCTTCTAAGCTACTTCTCTAGTAGTATCTTCCGTAAACTCTTTCGTCCTATCGTCCCTAGCTATAGCCTATAAGGTAATAGATTTACTGCCGGAATATCTATACTATCTTTGCTCTCTTTTTTTCTAGCTCTACGTAGAAATTTAATAGCTTCTTATATTTTTTTAACTAAAGGCGAGGTTAATTCTCGACCGAGTATTATAGATATTAATCTTAGCGCTAAAAATATCCGTATAACGATAATCCTTATTATTTAATAAAAGGTCGGCTTATTTCTTTATATTAGGCTAATTATCGAAAACTAATATAAATAAAGTCGGCTCTATAAACTAATTATTCTAGTCTAAATATCGATTAATCTTATCTAGGTTTAGCTAATTAGTATAGTTTATAAGGTAATAGCCTTAGGCTTCTAAGCCGACTTCTAAGCTATATAAGGTAAAGGATTAATTATATTATACGCGATAGAAGCGTATTATAGCTATTATAGCTAATAAGTAAAGTTATTAATTAGGCGTTATAAGCCTTTAACCTCTAATAGATTATACGGGGTATTAACTACTACGCTAAAATTTTATATACTATAAAGGGTACTCGTATTTCGGTTTATTTAGCTATATATATAGCTTATTATTTCTAATATACCCCCTTAGTTACGAGGAAAGGGATTTCTTTTCTAGATATATCCGATAATCGTCCGTTAAGATAAATATCGTACTCCGTTACCCCTAGATATATTTAAAATAATAAGGGCTTATATAAGTAATAGTTCTATTAGAAAGATAAGAGGTAGCTTAAGTATTCTAAGCTAGTCTATTATTTAAGATCCCCGCTTTATATCGTATAATTAATTTATATTCGATTTTATCTAAGTTTATAAGTATTATAAGAGCCCGAAAACCGACTAAGATACCGTTTAATATCTTTGCTAGAGTGTTAAGCTAGATAATATATATCGGGCCTTATATATCTTCTTTACTAAGTTAAGGTTCCTAATTATAGGGAGAGGATTCGAGTCCGGTTAAAGGCGATAGAATAGGCGTAGGCTGCGGCTTTTCTTATCGTTTTTCTAACTTTATAGTAAAAAGCTTTGCCGCCTTATTCTACTATAAGTTAAAGTCGTAATATATTATCCTATAGTTAAACGTAAGGACTTTCACGATTTTAGGTAGCGCTTTCGATATTATACTAGCTAAGTATATTAAGGGCGATTATCCTATCGGAAAGATAAGAGATAGGTCTAGCTCGCTAAGCTTTTCTATAGTTTCTAAGGTAGCGGGAGTCCCTAGTCTTATTTAATTAAAGGAAGTACTATTTCGTCCTCGCTAAAGTTTATTAGGATTATTAAAACTTTAAGATTGCCCGATACCTTATTTAATACCTTAGCTAGAGTATCGAGCTATATAATATATATATATAGTAGGTATAGTATCTTCTTCGTTCTATTAGTAATCTTAGGTCTAATCGGCGATCCGTAGTCTAAGGAGTTAACCCCGCCTAATAGCGATAGAATAGGGATAAGCTACGTTTCTTCTATACCGTATAACTTAAGGTTTATATAAGGGACCTTAATATCGAATAGGCTTATCGCTTCTAGGTTACCTTAAGTTTATTAGGTTACTAATAGTTATTAACCGAACCTATAAGGAAGGCTAGCAGAATTCTAATAATATAAGCTAAGAGAATCCGAGATAAGGTAAGCTAATAGAATTCTAATAAGGTAGCTAGATAGAATTTAGGACTAGGAATGCTAATATAATTCTAATAGGATATCTTAAGCCCTATTCGTCGTATCCTTACTAATATCGCTTCGAGCTTATTATTTATCGGATTCTCGACGGGAAGTATCCGATACTTAACGGGAAGAAGGGGAAAAAGTAGAACTATCCGAATCGGAGCTTAAGAACCGCTATACCTCCGCTAGAGATATTTAAGCCTTAACTTAATAGCAGAGAGGATTACCTAGTTATCTTATAAGTTTAAGTTAGTAGGCTTAGAGTTATTAAACGTAATAACCTCTACGATTAGCGGTAGCGCTTTAATTAGCGTATTAGCTAAGTATATAAAAGGTAATAATCCTATTAGAAAGATAAGAAGCAGCTCGAGGATTCTAAGCTACTTTATTATTCTTAAAGTAATAGTAAGAGTCCCCCGGTATTATATAATCGAAGGCTCCTTATATATCCGATAAGGACGAACCGAGCTATATTAGTATAGGCGGTTAACTTATCACGCCGCTTATCGCAAAGTAACCTAACCTCGTAATATTATAGCTAATATAAAGCCCTAGATATAGTAAATTTAGTTAAGGTATTAAGAACAATATTCGAGTAGCTTAGGTCTCCCTCCTAATTAGAAAGGCAATATATACCTAAGTAATAATAGTAACGTATACTAGGTATCGCTTCCGATAATAGTTTAATATTATAAACGTTAGAATCTATAGGTAATATAGACTATTTTAAGCTTTTAGTCCCTCCTTAGTTTAAATATATTAAGCTATATTTCGGTTCCCTAGTTCGTAGCTTGCGATAAGCTAAGTATATATTAGAAGCGTAAATTATACGAAACCGTTACGCTAAAAGTAGCTAATTAATATTTTTATATTAAAAGTCGTAGTTATCTACGGATAGGTTTCCCGAAGATACTTTATTTTTTCCTTATCTATACTAAGCTACGATAATAAATTAAGGGACGCGCTATTTAGGCGTTATTTAAAAGATTACTCGTTAAGAGAGTAATCTATCGGCTTCGTACGCTTGAGATTAGTATCGTTATAAAGCTTAAGGGTTTCGTACGTAGCGGAATTCGTAGGCGTAGCCGAAAGTATAGGAGAGAGAAAGTGCGAGGAAGGTAGCCGGGCGGTAATACGAGGCTACGAGGTATCGTAAGATACCTTAATAGTCGGGATTCCACTAAAGAATAATAAACGTATATTCGAGCTTTATATATTATCTAGCTCGATCTGTTTATTTATAAAAGTTTTAGCTAGCGCTTTAAAGTATTTACTAATATATAATATTAAGTAGAGTAAGTCCTAAGTAGAAAGGAAGCCTAAGATAAGTAGCTTAATTTCGTACGGGAGGGAACTAGAAGTAGATATAGATATATACCTTTTAGATACCTAGTTAGATAGGTAGATAGAGCTAATAGGCATTAATAGTAAGAATATTAATAGGAAGAAGGCCGTCCTATAGCGTTAAATATACCTCTTCGTATATTCGAGAGTATATTAAAGAAAACTATCCGTAATATAGATTATATCCGTATCCTATATAGGACTTCGATATAGATAAACTAGGTATAGGTAGTATAAGCCCCGAATACTAGTCTTTACTATTATTTATCGATCGTAATTTAGTAAAAAGGAATATCCGGTATATGCCTTCTAGTCCGTTTATAAACGTAGAATTTCGAGGAAAATAAAATACGTCTTAAGTAAAAAAAAAGAACACTGAAAATAAGTAGATAGACGTCGTAAGGGGGGGGGGGGGGGTTAAAAGGAAACATAATTAAACGCCGTATTAACCGACTATTTCGGTAGGAGGAACTAAAGCTAAATAGCAAATAATTTAATAATAAAATAGCGTCTTCGTACCTTAGAATACTCTATTCTATATCGTGAAATATATACTAGATAGGACCCCTCGTAGTCCGGAGGGTTAACGTAACGAAACCTTACTTCGTCGGTAAAAAGATATACTAAGATAAATATTTCGTATTTCGTATATATTCTTAAATGTTATAGGCTCCCTTTCTATAGCTTAGTATTAGGTAAAAGAAAGAAGGTATTTTTTACCTATTTAAAGGTACGTAGATAAGAGCGCCTTTATATATTCGTAAGTATCTGCGAGAGATATTATATAAATCCTCCTAAAGCTATAGAGAATAATTAATTTAATATATATAAATTTATACAAAAAAGTAACGGTCCCCGCCTTAGAATATAACGTAAAGAAAGCTATTTCGTATACTTACTTTAAGTATCTCTTTTAATACCTTAATAGGGTGCCGAAGGACGACTTTATATATATTTCTATCTTATATAGAAGCGAGCCTTTTCTGCCCCTTTAAGGCGTCTTAAAGGTAGCTATTTAGTGCAACTAAGTACGCGAAAATACTACTATTCTGCATATTTAAACGTATGCGAAAATAAAATAGCGTTTTCGTATATCTAAATATACCCCGAGAGAGCCTTTCTATATATTTAAAGGCGTGCGGGATAGAGTATTTCCGCGGCCTTAGGGGTGGCCTTCTATGCTTCTATAGCCTCTAGAAGATAGCGCCTAAAGCTATATAGTAAAGAGCTATTTCGTGCGTTTTAGTTTCGAATTTATATTCTATTAGATCGGGGTACTAAAGGGAGCAAATTCCCGCGTTTAAAGGTGTATAGAAGAGGTATTTCGTTTATATATATATATATAGATAAGGCCTGCTAAAAAAGCCTTTCCGTTCTATCTTAGGAATATAGAAGAGAGAATTTCTATAGCGTTAAGTAGGCCGATTTATCCTTCTTAACGTATACGGGAGAGTCTTTTTCGTCTTAATAAAGGCGTAGTAAAGAGGGCCGGTTTTTTTAGTTTTTTTTTATATTTAGTGAAAATTAGGAGAGACCCGCCTACGCCTTCTAAAGGTATATAAAAGTAAAAAAATATACTAAGAAATGCGTATTAATAAGAACCCTTTCGTGCTCCTAAAAGTATATATATATATATATATATATATAAGGGAGAGTATTCCGTCTTTTTTCGCGTAGCGCCTTATATAAACCCTTCTAGCTTAAGTATATATAAGGGAGAGTTTTACTTTACTTTACACGTTTTCTAGATAGGGCTACCTAGGTTAGGATAGTATCGAAAGAAATTTATCCCTCAAGCCTTTCCTACCCCTTTTAAGAAGTATCTATATTTTTATAGTAGGTATCTAAGTTCGTTAGATTTTCCTTCGTTATGCCCGGCAAAGACGTATCGAAGTAGCTTCTAGGTATATATAACGCCCTATTACGGAATATAGTATTTTTTACAACCGCTAGTATAAATTAGCACGACCCCTTCCCCTTTATAAATAGATTATTATTTCTAGGTTAAATTAAGTATAACCGTTTTGCTACTTTAAAGCTTAATCTTATCTTTCTATAGCCTCTATTTACCTATTTTAGCGAGGGGGGGGGATACTTTAAGCGAGCGTAGTAGATACCTAAGGGGCGTAACTTCTTAGGTAATAGGGGTCTTTAACTAATATAAGGGGATATCTAGCTATAGGGGGGGCGGGCTAAATAGTAATTCTCTATTAGGAAAAAAAATAGGAAGTCGGTTTTATATATAAAAATAAGAGAAAAGGGAAGAAAAAGGATAAATACTATTTAATCAAGTGCTAAGGACTTTAAAATAGGTGTTTAAATTAGTAATTTATAGTAAAAAAATATAAGGTTTAAAATAAAATTATAATTCTATTTAGTAGAGTTTTTGCTATAAGTCCTCTCTAAGACCTAACTTACGATATACGACTTTTAAGATAGTAGTGAAGATAAGGTTTAGGGCTAATTACTTACTTAATTCCTTCCTCTCTTAAGGGAAACTGTTTTATGCTATATACCTAGTTATAGCCCCTTTTCTATTCTAAATACCTTTTACGCCTAATCCTTAGAAGCTCTTAGGGGAAGATAAGGGTAGAGGGAAAATTTAACTAAACCTTATATAGGCTACTAATAGTTCCCTAGCTAAGGCTAATATATATTTATCTTCGGGCGTGTCCGTTACCGCCGCTAAACTACCTATATACGTAACCCTTCTTATTTTCCTCGCCCTTTTTAATTACTACGAATCGCTACAACCTACCCTACACTACTTAGAATATCTTTTTTTTTTTCCCTTTTTTTTCCTATATGCTATAAGTCTCTCTTTTACTCCCTTAAAACTTATTCCACAACGTGATTAAATAAGAAGAGCCGTTTTTCTTTATCTTACGACCTTTTATATTTAAAGGGAACTATCGTAAATTACTATAAAGTTATAAATATTTGCGATTATCCCCTTTTCTTTCTTACTATACGTGGCTCTTATTTAGCCACGCCTAGCACCCTTACGCGCGGTATATTTACGAGCCTTAGTACGCTCTCGATCGTTCTCTTCTATTATTTTATCCGCCTCTGCCCGCATTCTTTCCTTATCTATTTACTACGGATAGTTAATAACTTAATATAAGGCGCCGGTATACGTTATTAGATCGCTTTTAAAAGACACGAAACGACCGGAAGGGCTTTCCGCGAAGAATCTCTATCCCGTATTATAGGACTTTCCTTATACGAAATAATTATTATACTTCCCGCTAAACTAATCTTTATACCGAAAATAAAGCTCGAAGAAAAGCTTATCTTTTAATATATTAGTATACTCGTTATAGGCATACTTAGGTCGGGGTGCGCAGCTCGTAAGAATTATCGCTTTAAATAGATATTCCTAACGTAAGAAGCGAGCGATAATAGACTTTATAAGCTTATTCGCTTCTTTTAATATAAAAATCGTAATATCGCAGGCAGCACCTTATATAATCTTATACTCCTTAGCTTACCTTTTATTAGCCTCGATAGTCTTACTTTACTTATTTAAACTTACCGTAATCGCGAGCGCCTTTATTACTATCTTTAAGGCTTCGGAAGCCGTTCCTAACATAACCTAGTAACGGGGGCCGAACTCTTCGTCGGAAATTATAACTTCCCTAAAAGGCTCTCCTAGAATATTATTAGATAATAATATATTTTTCTTTCCCGACGATTAGAAATAACTACGAAAGACGGGCGTGCGGTAACGAGAAATTTTTTAATAAAAAAAAATAACGGTATAGATAAAGTTAACGATAGAGGGTTTTCCTACGCGGGTAGAATTTTTTATTTCTATTTATTTATACGCGCCGATCTACCGATTTGCAACGCTCTTATTCCTTTTCTAACCTCTAAAATTATAATTCTTTTCTTCTAAACGCTTTCCCTATATTTTTCTACGGTTTCCTATCTACGCTAAAAGATTCTATATAATAACTCTCTAGATTACCTACTTAGAATATACTTTAGTACCTCCTTATATATAACCTCTACCGACTAATTATTTTACGAGATTACCGCACCTATTACCGATAGTTTAGCTAATAAGATAACCGGATTACTAGCAAACGGTACCTAGGTATTTATATACTTAATAGCGGGGATAGGTTATATAACTTATATTAGTTATATACGGGTAACACTTATACCTTAAACTTAGACAGGAGGCCTAGAGCCTTCTTAGACTTTATATAATTAACTAGCTTTGCTACCTATATATAGGTTTCCTTTATTTTACTTATTTTAATAACTAGGTACTTAAAGTTATCTCTAATAGTTAGGTAGCATAGCTATTTATCTAGTGACCGAGATAGGGGGGCTATAGCCTCGTAGTGCCGACCTACTCCTCTCGATAATGTTTATTCTTACGATATCTGCCTGCCGCCTACTGCCGTCGCCGTTAACGATCGCGATAACGATACCTTTCTGCCGCTACTAGCGCTGCTACTACTACTACTACCGATAACTAAACTAGCTAAAGGGTTTACGGGTTATAGTAAAGGTCGTTTTTCCTTCCTTATAAATAATTACTAAGGTAGCCGTAGGCCCTTCGATATATAAATAAAGTTAGTCGCCCTAAGCGTATCCGGGCCTAGCTAGGTTAGCTACCTACTTAAGATACGGATCCCTTCCTCTTCTCCTTATCTTCCTAAATTACCTAGGATTACTAGTGATTATTAGCAATTATTTATTTCTCTCTTATCTTTTTTATACGCCGGGTTTATCCTTTTACCCCGTTAAAACTGCTTGCAGCGCGTGATTAAATAAGAATAGCCGTTTTTATTTTTCTTACGGCTTTACTATGGCGCGATATATCGTTTCACCTTCCTTCTATCCTTGCTAATATTATCCCGAAAACCTTTTAGCGGGAGTAACGGGCACCCCTGCCTATATATATAGCCCTCGCAGAGAAGACGGTCTTAAGGACGTAGGACTAATAGGTCCGTACGGGTCGGCCGGGCCGGGCTAGGGCCGTATAGGTAGTTTGGCGGGGGGAGAAGGATATCCTAAGCAAGCGTAGCAGATACTTAAGGGGCGTAACTTCTTAGGTGACTAATATCCTTAACTAACTAGTGGCGGCCTATAGAGGCAGGCGCCGACGAGCCTAATTAGGGTTTAAATTAGCACCCGTAGGCCGGGTTAGACTTATCGTAGATATTATCTTTTACTCCCCCTTTTTAGGGCCTACTAAATTAACTCTCTTTAGCCGACATATCTGCTATCCTATTTATCTCTAATATAAGGGGGGATCTCTAGCTATAGGGGGGGGGGGGGGGGGGGGGGGCGCGGGGGCATATTTTTTTTTTGGT
>PDHQ01000264.1:0-48209 GCA_003339415.1 Ophiocordyceps camponoti-saundersi (nom. inval.) | reverse complement strand
AAATATTAAAATATTAAAATATTAAAATATTAAAATATTAAAATATTAAAATATTAAAATATTAAAATATTAAAATATTAAAATATTAAAATATTAAAATATTAAAATATTAAAATATTAAAATATTAAAATATTAAAATATAAGGTTTAAGCGTAAAAAATAGTTTTTAATATTTTCGATATATAACTATTATTATTTATTTACCTTATACTTTACTCTTAACTCCGCTCCTTAATTTACTTAGCTTTACTTAGTTTATTTACTTTTTTCCGCCCCCGCTTTTTACTTTATCTTTTACGCTTAATTATACCCTTAGCTTTTATAAGCTTATTTTTTATACTATTATTATTGCTCTCCGCTACGCGCTTTAATACCGCTAATATAATCTCCGTAGGAGGGGATTTAGGTATTTAGATAAGGTTCGGCTTTAGCTTTAGCTCCTTTATAGCCTTTATTACCTCCGCCTTTACTAACTCCTCCTCCGCCCCCGCCTTTACCTTCCTTATTATATTTTTAGCTATTTTTACGCTTTTAGCCCCTTTTACCTTACTAGCTATCTCCGCCTTACTTATTTTTTTTTTACTTTACTTATTTTTTTATTTTTTTTAACTATTATTTATTTTAACTTATTTCTTAATATTAATATAATAAAAATAAGTAATAAAACTATTACCCTCTTATCCGCCTTTAGCTTTACTTTTAATAATAAATTTATTAAGTTTAAATTAAATATATAACTAAGCTTAAATATATTCTTTAATATATATCTTAATTAGTTTATTTTAATATTACTTATAATTTACTAATTAATATTACGCTTTATTTTATAAGTTTTATATAATATCTAAGCTTAAGTATTATTAATATTATTAAAATAAAAGCAGATTTTTATTATAAACTTTAATAATATAATCTTATATAGCTAAATAATTACTCGCTTAATAATTATTATAGCTCCTATTACCGCTATTATTATTGCTATTATTATTACTATTACGGATTTCGTAGCTATTATTATTATTATTATAAGCTCCCTCGCCCCCGCCGCCTCTAACTTCGCCGTTACTTTTACTACCGCTCCTAGCCTTAAGTTTATTACCGCTATTACCTCCGCCTTTAATCTAGCGGGAATATTTATTTTTATTATTATTATTATCGCTATTATTACTATTATTATTTTTACCGCTATTTTTTCTACCGCTCTGCCCCTTATTTTACTTATTTTAATAATTATCTTACCGCTTATAGTAAATATCTTAAGATATAATAAGATTAGTGAATATAATTTATAAAAAGGAGGATTAGTAATTATAGCTATAAGAGGAGTAAATAAAGCGGCCGCTAAAGTAGCTATTTTTATTAAGGCGCTAGCCTTAGTTAACGTTATTATTATAGTAAATTAAAGCTTTAACGCTTTATTCTAGCTTTAAGTATAATATAAGTTAGCTTAAAATTACTTTTATTATTTATTATTAGCTAGCTTTAAACTCCGCTTTACTTCGCTTTACTTTATATTTACTTAAAAGCTATTTAATTATCCTTTTTTATTAATATATTTAGCTTAATAACTTTTATATATTTTATAAATTCCGCGCTTATAGTAATATAAATATAAATTTCTTATTTTTATATTATAAGCAGACTCCGCTCCTTTTATTACCTTATAATAATAGCTAGCTATACTTAAAGTAACTTTAAAAGGGAGGGTAACGCTATATAAGTTAATTATAATTATAAAAAATTTTTACTTAAAATATAGCTTTACTTTAAATTATAATAATCTTAAACTTAATTAACCCTTATACTTAAACTTTATATTTAAATATTTTAATATATTTAAGTATTATAAAATAATAAAAAAAAGTTAAATTAATTAAAGTATTATAAGCGGATAAATTATTAGGTAAAAAGGCTTATAATAGCTTTATAGCTAAGGGCCTTATTAAAGTCCTTATAATCTTAAATTAAACTTATAAAAAATATTAATAAAAGCGTTTTTTTATAAATAGTTAGTTTATAATATAAAGTAAAGTAAGCTATTATCTTATTTTCTTTATTATTATAAAAGTAATAAGGGGTTATAATTATAAGAATATTATAAATATAAAGAAACTTATTAAAACTAATTTTATTATTATAAAGCTAAATTAAGGCGCTATTTAGGAATTTTAAAAGGCTTTAATAGATTTATAAAGCGTTATTAGATTTTAGTTAAGGCGGTTTATTAGTAAAGTATCCGGAGGATTAGCTATATTTTCTAAGCTTTCTTTTTTTAAAGTTTTAGTAAAGTTATTATTCTTTATAAAAATAAGCTTTTAAAATCTTAAAAGACTAAAAAGCGATATTCGGAGTTTATATTTAAATAATAGAAAAAGATTAAAAAGATTTAAGGGGGATATAAGTAAAGCGGGGCTAACTTTTATAATATCGGTAAAAGTATATAATAATTTTTTTAAAAGCGAAGCGAATATAAGTTATAGGCTTTTTATTATAAGGAAATTAGTAGCTATAAGCGGCGCGGTAAGATAAGTAAATATTAATAAGGGGGATAAAAATTTTAAACTTAATATAATAAGAAGGAGTTACTTAGTATACTTTAAAGATAATAGAAAGGTATTTAAACTAAGTTATAGCTAGCTATTAAAAGATAAGGCTTTTAAATTCCCCGCCTAGTAAGGTTAAAGTAAAGTAAATTATAGCGCTAAAAGCAATTATAAACTTAATAACTTTAATATAGATTTCCCTTACTTAGAGGAGTAAAAAGCCCTAAGTAAATAAAATAAGCTTAATTAAGGCTAATTATTAATAAGTAAGCTTTTTTATAAAGCGGCGAAAATATAGCTTTTATTAAAATTTATAATAAATCTAAATTTTAAGTATATATATTTTTTATATAAATTAAATAATATTCCTATTAAGGATTAGCGGAGTTATATTAGTAAAATAAGCTTTTATAAAATAAAAAAGCTTATTTTTAAATAGCTAAAAGGTTATTTTATACTCCGCTATTTAGTTATAATAAATACTTTAAGCTTATTTAAGCTAATAGCGGATTTAAGTAAAAATACGCTTAATATTAAAAATATTAATATTATTTATAAATCTAATAATAAATATATTAATTATTTATTCTAAGCGCTTATAAAAAAATAAGATATATAAGATAAAAAGTATTAAAGAGAGCGGGGAGCTTTAAGGGACTTTAATAAAAATAAGGAAAAAGTTTAATAATTTATTATTAACTTTTAAGCGGGAGGTATAATTAAAAAGGTAAAAATAAAAGAAAGCTATAATTTATTAAAGAAAGCTAAAAAAGTTAAGGATTTTTATTAGCTTAAAGTATAAAATATAATTAAAAGTACTTATTATATTTAATATTAAAAAGAAAGTAAAGCTTTAAAAACTTTAAGTAATATAAATAAATTTTATTAGGAGAAGTAAGGCGCTATTAATAAACTAGTTAAGCTAATTACTTATCTAACTTTATAATAAGATTCCTATAAACTCCGCTATATAAGATATCTTCTTCGCTATTATAGTTTTAAAAATTTTATTTATAATATTAAGGAGGGAGATAAGGCGGTAGCTACTTAGAGTCTAATAAACCTCTAAGCTTTTTCCCGCTTTTTAGAAAATTATAATATTAAAAGTCCGATATTAAGTAAGGAAATATTTATAAGTAATATATTCTTAAAAAAGCTTAGTTAAAATTATTATAAAAAGTTATTTATAATTTTCTAAAAAGCTAATAAAGATATTATTAAGCTTAGCGGATTTTTATAATATAATATTAAAAATAGTAATTAGACCTTATTTTTAATAACTTAAGAGGGAATATTTATTAAGGGGAAAAGGTTAGAGATAGGAAAATATAAAATATTTTCTAAAAGATAAGGAAAGAACTTATAAGCTAGGAGCTTTAATTTTTTAGAAAAAGATAATTAAAAAGTAAAATCTATATCTTATTAAAAAGAAAGAGTATATATAAGCTTTAAAAAAGCTTAGCTATAAAATCTTATTTACTAAGTTATAAATTATATAATATTAAAATTACCGCTTATAAAGGTAAAAAATCGCCTTTAATTATCCCTTTTTATTTTTTTAATAAATACTTTTTATTATATTATAATATTTTAATATATTTATTAATAATTAAAATCTAGCTATATTTATTAATACTACTTAGTATATTTTATATTTAAAATTATAAAAGTAATTTTTAAAATTTATTATAAGTATAAATAAAAATTATATTATTAAGGTAATTTCGGAATTATTAAGTTAACTATAGCGTTTAATTAATTATATAGCTATATTATTTATTTTTTAATATTTACTATAAACTCCGCTTAAATAGTAAAAAGTAAAAGGTAATTCTTTACTTTTATTTATAAAATATTAAAATTAAAATATTTCTAATATAATATTAAGGTAAAGTTTAAGGGGGGAGAGGTAATAAATAATATAAATTAGGGGATATAATTAAAGCTAAAAAAATTAAAATTTAAGCTAAGGTATATAGGGAAATAGTTAAGCGTATTTTAAATTAAGTTAATAATATTAGCCCTTTACTTATATACCTTTTAAATAATCTCGTAAGAAGGGGTAAGGAGTTTAAGATAAAGTTAATAAAAAGCGGAGAGAAGCTTCGCGGAGTAAGGGGAGGTATATTTATAGAGGTCTTAGGAGGGGTAATAAATATTAAAATCGCTAAGAATAACTAATAAAGTAGAGGCGGAGGCGGAGTATAAAAAAGGAGGAGGAAATAATAAATATAAGAGAGGTCTAATATATATTTTAAGCGGTAGGGAGTAAATAATAAATACTTAAAGCTTATCGTAAAAGGAAACTCTAATAAGGTTAAGCTTTATAATAAGGTTTTAATTACTAATTTTATATTATTTATATATATAAAAAAGAACCTTACTTTTACTTTAGATAAGGCGATAAGAAGCGAGTTTAGGAAATAAAAGGTAATTATATATATTAAGCTAGAATTCTTATATAATAATAATATTATAACTTTTTTTATTAAATAAAGTAAGCTAGATAAAATAGTTAATTTTTTAAATAATTTATAATAAAGTTATAATTCTTATAAGAACTAAGTATTAGGAATAGTTATTTATAATTACTTTAATTATATAAAGTCCGCTAATATAAACTTTACTTAAGATTATAAAGCTAATTATAAGTTATAAAGTTTATTACGTAACTTATAGCTTTTATAAGTATTATTAAGTTAAAAGCCTTTTAGGGAGACTTAAGTAAATAGCGTATTATAAGAGGATTATTAAGGCGTATCTCTAAAAAATCCGTAATATACTTACTTTTTTAAAAAAACTATAATAAAGCTTTTATTATTTTTATAAAGTTACCGCTAAGTAAAGGCTAAAAGTTAAGTAGCTTATAATAATTAAAAAAGGTAAGGTTTATTAAGGAAGCTAAACTTAATATAGCTTTATTATTTTTAGAACTTTAGGTAGTCTTTTAACTATATAAAGTATATACTCTTATATAAAATATAATAGTAAGGTTTTTCTCCTTTTTATATAAGGTAGTTTTTTTCTCCGCTATTATATAAGGTAACTATATAATATTTATAATAAAGAGGCTTTTAATAATACTTAGTAATATACTTAAATTAAAAATATTTATAATATTATTTAAGGCGTGCGGAGTCTTTATAAAGTTTATAATAAATTATCTTTATATTTATAATTACTTTATTTAAGTAAAGCTTATTTATATTCTTTACGCTATTAAGGCTTATAATAAGATAAGTTTATAAAGCTTCTTTACTAATTATATACTAAAGTTAAAGCATCTTTACCTAAACTATATTAACTTTATTTACTTTTTTAATAATACTAAGTAGCGTATTATAGTTATAGTTAGCTATTAAGGTCTAAATACCCTTAGTAATAATAATATAAGTCTAGCGTATACGCTTAGCCTCCGCTTTAAAAGCTTAAGCTACCTATTTATTCCTAAAAATAAAGTCCTTATATTTTAAGTTAAAATAATAATAAGATTACTGCTAAGAAATTAGCGCGCGGTAACTATTATAAAATAGCTTATAGCTTTATTAACTTTCTAAATAACTTTTTAAGGAGTAGGCGCCGGAACTCTATTAATTACTAGAATATCCTTTACTAATATAAATACCTCCCTTTTTATTCTTACTAAAATTAGCTATATAAGAGGCGCTATAAGGGGGGCAAAGTTTAGGGCGGAGTTTATAACTACGCTAGCCTAGGTTAAAGCTCTAAGAGTAGAGTTTAACTTTTTACTTATTACTTTATAAAAGGTAGCCTTAACTAATTTCTAGATAATATAGGAGATAATAATAGGAAAGCTAAATAAGTTCTTAAAAGCTTATTAGCGCTATTAAAGCTTAATAAACGCTATAATAAGGATACCTTATATAAGGCGAAAATCTTACGCGGAGATTACTTTAATAAGTTTTTTAAATATAGATTTTAAAATAAGATTTATTAAGGTCCGAAAAATATCGATAAATAAGTTATTAGAGTTAATAATAATATTAAATTAACCTTTACTTATACGCGGGTATTATTAAGATTAGTTAAGCTTCTAAGTCCTACTATTAAGTATTATTAGTATTAATAATAAACTAGGAGGCGGACCGCCTTATAACTTTATATTTAGGGTTATTCTCTTAGCGGAGTTAGACTTTAAGAGGCAGAAAGTATTAAATTCTCGTAATATTATAGCGTTAAGTATAAATAGGGACCTTAATTATCTAAAGTTATAAAAAGTTAAGTTTATTATATTTATTATTTTATTAAAAGCTAAAATAAATATTAGTAAGATTATTTTAGGAAATATTTTTATCTTTATATAAGTAATTATTAAATAAATAACGGAGTTTAAAAAGGTTTAGGGAGGTACCCCCTTTATTTTAACTTTATTAGTTAATAATATCTTCTTAGCTATTATAGCCGCGGTTTCCTTTTTATTTTATAGCTTTAGAAAAAGTAAAACTCCTTTAATATAAGCTATAGTTATAACTAAAGCGCGAAAGAAAACTATTAAAAAGTAAATTTTTAAATAATATAAGTAATAGCTTATAATTTATTTTAACTTTATAGCTATTTTACTTTATATTTAAAGCTTTAAAATAATTATAATAAATATTAATTATAAAGTTTATAAATAAAGCTAAGCTTATATAATAAAGAAATTACTTAATAGCGATATTATAATAATATTCTAAAATATTATTTATAAGCTTTAGTTTAATTTAAAATAGCTTTATATTATTTTTAAAGAAAAAGTATACTTAATTAGTAAAAGTTATACTTTTATTATAAAAAGAATACTAGCGTAAGCTTTATAATAAGGTAGTAAGGAAGCTTTTTAGAAAAAGATTAAATTATCGTATAAAATTTTAATAATATAATTATACGCGAAAAAATATTATTCTAAAACTTAGCAGAGTTTTTTAATAATTATTATTAATAGTATAATAAATATAAATTAGATTTAAAATAAAAATATAATAATATAAGTAAAAATCTTTAATATTAAACTATATATATTAAAAGTTTAATTTTAATAATATTTTAAATATTATTAACTTAAATATATTACTAAATATTATATTATAAAGCTATAATATAATAAATATTATATTATTTTATATATAAAAAGTAAGTTTATTTACTTTATAGCTTATAAGAAAAGATTATATTATTACCTTTTTTATTAAAAATCTTACTTTAAATAAAGTTAACTTTACTTTAAGATAAGAGCGGTATAAGACTAGGCGAAGGACGCGTATATTACCTAACTTTAAAGGTTTATAAATTAAAACTTTATATATACCGCCCCTTTTCTTTTTTTAGCGCTAATTAAAAATTAGTAATAGCTAAGGCGGAAACGCTAAAAAGCGAATATAATAGTACCTCCTCCTTTAACTTTAACTCCGCACTTATTTATAGCTTTATTATAATAATTTAGCTATTTTTTAAAATTAACTATTATAAAGTTTATTATAAAATAATAAAACTTTTATATATTCCTAAATTATACTATTAAAGCTTTAATAGATTAGATTATTAAAGTTATTTTTATTAAATATAAGGATTTAATTTATAGCGATAATAATAGCTAAGAAAATAAGTAAGCTATATAAACTTTATATTAGACTTAGTTTATATATACTTTTATTACTATAAAGTCCGCTTTAAGGGAAATATTAGCTTTTAAATTATTAGTTAATACCTAACTTATTAAATATATAAAATACTAGGTATAAGCGGGGCCTAACCTTAAGCTAAAGTAACGCTTAAAGAGAGGGTTTTATTTTAAGTTTTCCGGTTTTTACCCGTTTTAAAATATATATAAGATAGTTTTAAGCTATATAAGGTATATTAGCGTATAAATTATTATTTTTATTAATATATCTAGCTATTTATATAGCTATAATATATAATTTATTTAAATAAATTTATAACTTAATTAATACCTAAGCTTTAACCTTGCTTTTAACTTTACTTTTAACTTTACTTACTTTATAATACTTATATTAAGCTTTTATATAATTATAATAACTAGCTAACTAAAAGCTTATATATTTTATTAGCTTTATATATAGTTATATAATATAATATTATTTACTTTATTATTTTTAATATAAGATTTTATATTTAGTTAGTTAAGTTATATATATAATATAAAAAATATTATAAGGCTTTCTATAAATAATTTTAAATATTATAATATTATTACTTTATTAGTATATAGCTATATAATTATTATCGTTATTTTTTTATTATAAAGGTTAAAAAGAGGAGAAAAGTTAAGGAAAGAGG
Source organism: Ophiocordyceps camponoti-saundersi (nom. inval.) (assembly GCA_003339415.1). Classification (NCBI taxonomy): domain Eukaryota; kingdom Fungi; phylum Ascomycota; class Sordariomycetes; order Hypocreales; family Ophiocordycipitaceae; genus Ophiocordyceps; species Ophiocordyceps camponoti-saundersi. The sequence continues at coordinate 39,368 of PDHQ01000264.1, read as the reverse complement.
TTAAAAATATACTTTTTTTAAAAAATAATAAAAAGAAGAAAAAAAAGAAAAAAAAAGTAAAAGAGAAAAAAATATACCCCCCCTTTTTAATTACTAATAGATAATAAAGCGGCTACCTTACTATTTTACCTTACCCCCCCTCGGACTTTCCTTCCTCCGCCCCGCGCCGTACCGCCTCGCCTCGCACCGCCCCGCACCGCCCCGCACCGCCCCGCGCTACGCTATACCGCCCCGCTTTTTCCGCCCTATACTTTATAGACTTTCCTTTTCTCTATACTCCCCTCCTTACCTTACTTTTCCTATATTATTTAAGATTACCTTTAGGTAATAAGCTTATTATATTATATTACCGCTAGCTACTATTATATTTTTATATAAGCGTATAATAAGCTTTCTTTTTATAGTTAGGGGGTTTTACTTTACTTTAGGGGATTTTTCCTACTTAATATATTATAAAGGCTTTAGATATTATAAAAGCTTTTAATATATAAATAAATAAATAAAACTTAAGCTTCTTTAAATAAGTTATAGTATTTATTTAATTATACCTTTAAGCTATACTTTAAGGCTAAAGTTTAATTATAAGCTAAATAACGCTTTTTTAATCTAATAAGGGGTCTTTTAAAAGTTTTTTATATTATTAGTTTTTTTCCTATTATATATATTATTATTATATTAACGCCTTAACTTAATAATAAGCCTTTTTATTATAAAATTTACTAATAATATTAATATTTTTAATATTAAATATAATAAGGCTTAGGTATTTTTCTAACTAAAGCAGGCTTAGTAAATTTATAAATAATAAGCTTTAAAATATAAAATAATATTCTAGCTAGTAAAAAGTAAGTTAATATATTTTATAAAAGCTAGGTATATAAATATAACTAGGCTTTAGCTTAGTATTAAGATAGTATAATTAATATAAGAAGTATACCTTTTAAGTATTTAGCTTTACTAAAAACTATAATAAAAGTTTTACTTTTTAAACCTTACTATTAAGCTTCAGCGCTAATACCTAGCCTTTACTAAGATTATTATATTAATATAAAGCTATACCTTATTAAAAGTATAGGAAATTTATACTAAAGCTATTAAGTTAACTATTATATTTAGTATATTTTAGTTCGCCTTATTAATATAGCTAAGGGGGAAACTTTATAGCCTTATTATAAAAGCGCTCGCCGCTAAGTAGTTTAAGTACTTATAATTTATTATTAAGGCCTATAAGGCTACCTTAGTTTATTATATTAAAACTAAAGCTTTTATCCTATCTCTAAACTTTTATTTTATATATTATATTATATAAATATATTATTTTTTATAGCGAATTAAAATAGTAAATCTTATTTATACCGCGGTAAAAAAAGTAGCTAAGTAAGTATATTATAAATATAGGGGACGCCCTTATTAGAGGAAATATTAAATATTATAAAACTTAAAAATATTTTATATAATATAAATTAGCTTTAAGCTAGTAGCGGGATATATATAACATAACTTTAACGCTCGCCTCTACGATAAGTAGCTCCTCTAATAGCACTCTTAGGAAGGTAAGCTTAAAAAGTATAAATAGTTATATAGCTACCTTATAAATAAGCTATTATAGCTTAAAGCTAGGTCTGCTCTATATATATATAAAGGGCTTCCTAAGTTTATTAGTATAATATTAATATAACTTAGGATTAATTATATTAAACTTAACTTATTTCTCTAAGCTTATAAAGTGCTTAGAGTAATCTTAAAATAATACCTTTATAATAATAATAATAAAATAATTCTATATATCTTCCTTAATTATACTTATATTTATAATAATAAGCCCTTACTTAACGCTAATAAGAGACTAATATAAAACTAGTAAAACTTTATTATTATACTTAATAATCCCCGCTTCGCTATATAGCTTATAAGATAGTTTTTTTTATTTAAAAAGCTTTACTAGTTTAACTTTACCTTATTATTTTATAAGGAAAACAAGAAGGAGAAAGGGGGCCCTAAACTTAATATAAATATATAATAGTTATTATATAATAATAAACTTTATCTATAAGGGATTCGGGCTATGCCCGAATAACTAAGTCACGTGGGGTAATTAGTTATATCCGCGCGCGACGCGTGCGCGGATCGCCTACCCTTATTAGGCGTCACGACCCCTTTTATATAGCTCTTTATAGTTATTCTAAATAATAGAGTCTCCTCCTCGTAGATAGCCCGGAGGCTAAACCCTTATATAGAATAACTATTATTACGATAAATAACCTTATCTTTTAAGAGGTAATTATTACTTAGCTTTAATAATAGTAAGTAATAATTTCTAAGCTATAGGAGGTTTTATAAGCGTAACGTAATATAATTTACTCCTTAATATAGTATTAGTAGCTTTAGCCGGATCCCTTACTATAGCTATTATAAAAGAAGCCCCTCCCTTTTAGCTCCCTTTTTAATAGCGATAAAGTATTTTTTCTAGCTTAGCGGGCCTTAATATTATATAAGCTATTAGTAAATTACGCTTTTATTAGTAATAATTATAACTAATAAGTTTTCCTTTATTAGTATTTATTATTTATTATTTAGTTTAAGGTAGCCCTATTTTTTAAATATAGTAAGGAATATTAGTATTAAGTTAAAACCTTTTTTAAGTATTTTAATATTATCTTTACCGATCTTTACCGCTATTAAATAGCTATAACGGAGTTAAAAAGACTTTCTTAAAGTACCTCTAAGTTATTCTCTAATTTCCTTATTCGTTTTAAAGTAAAATTTTCGCTTTTAGGGGGTATTATATAAGCAGATAAAATTAAAGTTATATATCTATATTATATACTTACCCCTAAGTTATAACGTTACTATCTTAAACGTGATATCCCCCTTAATAACTATATTTTAGCTATAACTTATATTTATTTTATTATTATTAATATTAAATTATTCCGAATCGAAAATAAAGGTTAAATACCTTTTTCTTTTACTTCCCCCTAAGCGGCCTAAGATATTAATATACTTATAATAAATATTCGCTAAATTAGTATAATTCTAGCGCGCTCCTCTTATAGTTAAAAGCGTAGTAAATATAAAAAGTAATATTTAAAACTCTACTACTCCGCTCCCCGCGTTTTTATAAAAAAATATAGTAAGCGATAAGTTAATAGTTATTACCTATATTATAGCTAAGTAAGCTACTTTATAAGGGATTACTTAGTATACCTATTATCGCCCTTATCTTTTTTAATATATTTCGTAAAAATTAGAAAGGCCGACTAAGATACTTATTTAAATTAGGGAAAAGAATCCCCCTTATATTAAGTCTTTTATAAGGGGAAGGTAATCGCGTTAATTTAATAGATAGTAATTTAAAAAACTAATTTGCAAATATTATAAGGAATATAAATATTAGTCCTCTCCTTATCTTTATTCTTATAAATTTTATTACCTTTATCGATATATAAGTAAATAGTAGCTATAATTATTATACTATTATAAGTAAGTTTTAAGTATAATATTACTATTTCTAATATATTCCTTTTCCTACCTTATATATAATCTATATTATAGTTTAAACCCGCTATTCGAAATAGGTTCGCTTTAAGGAATTCTCCCTAATTTATTATCTTATTTAGTTTATCGCTAATATCGATAGCTAGTAAATACCTATAATTATATATATAATCCCTAGCCTAACTTAAAACGTAATTGTTAGCTTATTATAAATAGCGCGGTATAATATATCTTTTTATATAAAATAGTAATATCTTATAATTTATTCCGTAAATAACCTTATTATCTTATATAGCAAAACGTAAACTTTAAAATATTATATAGTTACTATACTTAGCTTAACCTTTACTATGTTAATAAAGCGTAAATCTTATTAGTAAATAAGTTACCGCTTCCTTATTATAAGCTTATAAGATATCTTACGTATTTTATAAGTTAATATACTAGCTTTTTTTACCTCCTTAGTTTTTTTATTTTTTAAGGTATTTAACTTTTATAACCTTTTTAATAAAAAGAAAGCTAATATATTTCCCCCTTATTATAATATATATAATTACTATATCTATTTATAATAATAGCTTAATAAATCCCTCTTATTATTATTATAAAGCCCGCTATATAATATACTATATAAATATCTTTTTAAAGTATAGAAATAAATTACTAACTTAATAGATAAAAGTTAGATTTATATTAGCTTATTATTTATAGCTACCTTAGTCCTCCTTACTAAAAAGCCCGGGGGCGGCTAGTAGTTTTACGTTAATTACTATACTTTAAATAAACTTACTAAGTAGGACCGCTACCCCTTACCCTTTATAAAGGAAACTTTACGTAGTCTTTCCGGCGCCTAATAGTTTACTAAGCTTAATATATATACCGCCTTTTATAAGATACGTATTATAAAGGGTAAGGAATATCTAACTATTTTCCGTACGTATTTCGGGCTATTTAAATACCTTATTTATCCTTTAAGTTTAGCTAGCGCCCCCGCTTTATTTTAGCGGTATATTAATATATCCCTAAGTAACTCCTTTAGGGATTTTATAATTACTTACCTTAATAATATTCTTATTTACTTAGGTAGCTTATTTTTAGATTATTAGAAAAAAGTACGCGTTATTCTTATAAAATTATAATAAGCTAAGCTATATTTAAACTTTAATAAATATATATTTATAATTTATAAAGTTAAATACTTAAGATTTATTATTTATATAAGATAAAAAGTGCGCCTAAACTTAGCTAAAGTTTTAGTAATTTAAGATTAGGAGGCACTAACTTACGTAAAAGGTATATATAGCTTTATTAGCTTTATAAACTTTTATTATAATTTTATCCCGCGGTTTTCTTCCCTTATAGCTTTACTTATAGCCCTTATAAAGCGTAACGCTCCTTTTAATTAGACTTTAGCTTATTAAAACGCTTTCGACCGGCTTAAGGTAGCGTTTATCTCCTCTCCCGCTTTAGCGTAGTAAAACTTAGATCTTAATACCGTTATAGAGGCGGATTATTTAAGCGAGGTAATAAGCGGATACCTTTCCTAATATAGCTAGGACTAAGTTTTATAGCCTATAATATACTTCTCTTAGAAGCTTTAGCTTATAAAGCAAAATTATATTATTTATAATAAGGAACTTCTTATTATTATTTATTACCTTAAAGCGTAATTAGCTAAACTCCGTAATATTTCCTCCTCGTTTATTATATTTATAGATTATAAAGCTTTAAAATATTTTATTACTTTAAAAGCTATATTAGAACGCTAAGCTTAATAGGCCGAAACGCTTACTTTTTTTAACTTCTATTTATAATATTACTTAGGTAAATATATAACTTATCTTAATATATTATCTTATTATAATTAGGAGTAATAATATACCGCCTTATATTTTAGCTATATTATATAGCCCTTATTTATTTATTTTTTTAGATTATAATTAGTTTAAAGCTAGAGTATTACTTTTATAGCCTTAACTTTTTTTATAAATATATACTTATAAGAATTATAGCTTATAGCGTTATAATCTAACCTACTTTATATAATATAACGCACCGCCTTATAAAAAGGCGCTTAGAAGTTCCCTCTTAAGGCGGGTATAAAAGAGTAAATCGTAAACTATTCCCTTTCTACTAATAGCTAGCTATAGTTCCGGGGCTAACTTTAAGTACTTAACTAAGAACCTTTAATAACTACCTTAATCTAAAAAACTTATAATTTGCTACTTATAAAGCACCTTAGAAAAAATATTATATTTATATTATTTTATTATTACTATTATTAGGATAATATATTAGCTAATATAGCGCAGTTTATATAAAATTATTATTATTATAAGAATTACTTTTAACGCTATTATTACTAAAGCTTATTATAACTATTACCGCTATTAGAAAAGTATTAGATAATTATCTTAGTAAACTTTATAATAGACTTACTTACTACTAATCTTTCCTAGCCCCGCTTCCTAATAGTTATTACTAATTAGCTATTTAAATATATATAGCTTAAGGTAATAATATTAATAGAGGCTAAGTATTATATTAGATATTTTATTTATATTTAGTAGCGTTTCTATAGCTTCCTTACGAAGATTATATTTAACCGCAGTTTAAATTAGATAAGTTACTTTTAATTAACCCTTTATTACTTAGTAAATATTAAATAACTTATATTTATAGCTTATTACTTATAAACTAATAGCGGTATAAAGTAAATAAACTAAGAGGTATAAGCTATCCTTTATTATATATATATATATTATATTACTTTAGTAACCTATATAGGTTTCTAAGCATATAATTATTTAATAGAGAGGAAAAACTAAAGTACCCTAAGGGAAAACCCCTTACTTAATATATTTAGCTAGCTTATAGGCTAATTATATTATATTAGAAAGCTTAATCGTTATAGGAAGTATCCGAAGTTACGCTAGTCTTAAGCGAGAGGTACCTATATTTCTTATTACACGTCTTATCTAAGTTCTAAGTAATTCCGGTACGTATATTAGCAGATACTATAGCGAAGATATATATTACTTTATAATCGTACTTTATTACTAGATTATAGTTACTATTAAAGGGGACTTATTCCTCTAATAACTTACGTTATTTAATTATACCCTTACCCTACGCCTTACCTTACCTAAGCCTCGGCCGGGTTACTACTCCTGCCGAGGGAGGAAAGGAGCCCGGCAGGGTTACTACTCCTACCGGGGTTATGCCGGGGTCGGACCGTACCCCGGCTATATAGTTAAGGTAAAAAACACCCGTGCCCTCCGCCAGATTCGAACCGACTGCCTCTCTCGTGGGAGACTAATATCTCTAGACGCTTAACTACTACGCTAGGAGGGTATCCTTTATTATATAATATTATTCTCTTAGCTTAACTAGCCCTCTTACTTACTTACTTACTAGCTTACTTTAAATAATAGAGAATTATTAGTAATAAGCGTTAGTCTAAACCGCTTATTATATAAATATAACTTTAATCTTATATAATAACTAATTATATATCTTACGCTAATCGCTTCTTTAAAGGGGCATATTATTACCTTCGCTTAATACTTATAAGAAAGTATTTAACTTATATAAATATTAATTATATAAGCTTAATAAAAATAGTAAAATATCTCCGATAATACTTATCGCCCTGCGGAACGATTTTAAATTAGTAACTTTATATAGTTAAATTTATAATATATTTATTCTAACCGCCCTTTTAAGAAACTTAATTATCTTAAAGCTAAGTATAAATTTATTACTATCTTATTTTTTTTAATTATTACGCTTAATATTTTAAAAAATATATATTTTATATTTTATATTAATTTACTTAAGTATATTATATATAATTTACTCTTATTATAAGACCTTACTAATAGCTAGCTTAAATTTTCCTTATAATTTTTAAATAATAACCTATTACTTAATAAATATAAGATTAAAGAAATCCTTACCGTAAAAAATACCTATAAGCGGCGCCTATAAGGCTAACCTCCTTATTATTAAGCGTTAGTAAAATAGAAAAAATATATTACGCTAATTTAAAAGCTATTAGATAGCTTATAATATTATATAGCTTTAGATTATTATAAGTTACGCTAAGGAGATATTTATATATATAATAGCCTTAGATATATTTTTCTATTTAAACTTAATTAAGTAAATTCCTCCCCCTTTTTAGTAAATTCTTTCTAGCTTATTACGCCCTACCTTTTTTCTATCCTTATCTTTTCTATTATTATTATAGCGTATTTAGCGTATTCTCTTAACTATCTTTCTTAATATTATTAACCGCCTACGCTTAGCTTAAACTACTATAATTATAAGGGAATATATTAAGCTTAGATAATAATTTACTATATAAGTAATTATAACTCCTAGCTATAAGTAAAGGCGACTATAAAAGCTAATTTAGCTTAGCTAAGGCGCGATAAATTTAGCTTTAAAGCTTAGCTTAATATATTTAAATATTAAGTAGCGTAGAAAACGCGCGGTTAAAGGGGTAAGGGGCGCGGGTTAATAATAAAAAGGTAGCGAGATTAGTAAAAGCTATATAAATATTATAATTAGCCTTAAGCTATTACTAATAATCCTTAGCTTTAGCGGCCGCTTTCTCCCGCTATAAGGCGAGAATATCTTACTATATTTACTTTTATTATTATAAGGATCTTTCGTAGTAGGAGGCGAATATATTAAGGCTAGAAATAATTTACCTTTATTACTAAGCTTAATATTACTAATATTAATATATAGCGCTACTTATTTTACGGTAATATATTAATAATATAAGTATAGGAATAATATTACCGCTAAAAAAAATAAGAATATTAAAGCTAAATAGCTTAGGCGATAAGGATAAGAAAATATTAATTATAAGGCGAGGGGTAAGTTATATAATATTAAGCTATATCTTAAAATAGTTAGCGTAAGCTTAAAAAGTAAGCGTTAAGATAATATATTAGCTAAGAATAATATTATTACGGGCGCGGGCGGGCGTTTAAATAGCTTCGTTATTAGCGGCTATATTCTATAAGTTATAGGCGGCCCGCTAAAAGCGTATATTCTTAGCGAAGAGGTGCCTTTTTACAAGCACTTATAACGCTAGGAATAGCACGCTTAGTAAGCCGCCGCCTAGCTATAAATATAGTTAGCTATCTTATTATTTATTAAATTATTTAAATAAGGTATATATATATATAATACTTTTATTAGCGGCGTAATATCTTTATTATTGTTATCTTTTTATATAATATACTCCCTTATAGTATAAGTTAGAGTAAACGAAGCGGCTAATATATTAATATAATAATATAAAAAAATAATATACTAATAGAAAAAATAATATAAGGCGGTAGCGTAGCGATAGCGCGAAAATAATAAGATTAATACTTTTAGAATAAATAATATATAAAAGAAGAAAAGAAAAGAAAAGAAATATATAAGGGAATTTTTATTTTATTTTAACTTATACCCTTATTAGAGATAGATATATTTTTTTCCTAGGGCGGCGGGGTATATAAGGGATTCGGGCTATGCTTAAATAACTAAGTTACGTAAGGTAATTAGTTATATCCGCGCGCGACGCGCGCGCGGATCGCCTACCCCTATTAGGCGTTATAACCCCTTTTATATAGCTCTTTATAGTTATTTTAAATAATAAAGTCTCCTCCTTATAGATAGCTTAGAGGTCGAACCCTTATATTATCTTTTATTTTACTAACTATTTACTTAGTTTTAAATTTAGATTATTTTAATTATATATAAAAACTTAACTTAATTATATAAAGCGCGGGTATATTTATAATTATTATAGCTATAATTATAGCTATAGCTGCGACTATAATTATAACTATAATTATATACTTAATTTAAAGTAAGCGTTTTTAGCTTTAGCCCTTCCTTACTTATAAACTCCCTAAATATAATATAATTATTAACTAATATTATATAGTTTTTATTATTAGATATATTATTAATAAGATTATTTTAAACTAAAATAGTAATCTCGTTATATAAAGGCGGTAAGGTCGCGGCTTAAAAGTTAATAATATTATCCTTAATAGTAAGGGTAATCTTAATAATAAAGGTAATAGCGAGAGTAGCCTTTATCTTAAGCTTACTAAGTATATTAGCTTTTAACTTAGACTAAATAAAGATTAAAGCGGTATTAATACTAAACGTAAGGGGTAAAATATAAAAAATAAGAGGATAGCTATAAGGAGATAAGCTCCTTTATAAACTTATTTTTTTTAATAGCGCGATAAACATAGCGTTATTTTTTATTTATTTACTTAAAAATGTTAACTACTTATATAAAAATAATATATTATTTTTATATTTATATTAATATAGCTATAATAATATAGTTAACGCTAGTTAAACTTTTAATTATATTAGTAATAAGGGTATCGCTATTAATAAGGGGTAATAAGCTTAAGTATAGAATCTAGCTAGTAGCCGCCTAAATAAATTAATTAGCATAGGAGCTATTATAGCGCGTAATAGCGTAAATCTCCTTAATATATTAAATAGTATTTTTCTATTACTTTTATTAATATAAGACTTATTACGGACGCTATATAACTCCGGTTTTAACTTATTATTTAAAAGCTATAATTAAAGCTTAGCTAATAAGCTACCTTTATTATAGCGCGAATAGCCTCCGCTATAGCAGGATTTTTAATTAGCTAGTACTTAGTATAATTATTTATATACTTAATATAAGATATATTAAGCTAGTTTACCTTAACTATTAGTAAAAATAAACGCAGGCTAGGGCTAAATACTTACTTTATTATACTTAGTATAGGTTATTAAAGCTTATAAGTATATTAATATATTTAATATAAAATATATCTTAGAGGTAATCTTATATAATAAGTATTTTATTTTAGTATAAGTTAGCTATAAACTATATATAAGCTTATAAAAATTATTTATATAAAGAAAACTATTAAAATTATTTATTTAATAATAGCCCGCTTATATTAATAATTATTATTATTATAAGTACCGCCTCCCCTACCTTTACTATAAACTTTATTATTATTTTTATAATTATTATTAACTAAGCTAGCGCCTCCGCTACCGCGCCTTTTATTACCGCCTCCGCTTCCTTCTCCGCGTCCGCTATTACCGCCTACTTTGCTTATAGTTCGATTATTATATCTATCGCCGCTACTATTATCGTTATTACTCCGCCCCCCTCTTTACCTCCCGCTCCGCTTATACTAATAATTATCTATTTACTTAATATTCTAAAGTAAGCTAATATTAATATATAAAACTCCTAAGAAGGAGTATTAATAGTTATTATAGCGGGAGTAATATTAGGGGCGGCCGCTAAAATAGCTAACCCCGCTAAGGCGCTTACTTATAGCGTTATTATTATTATATTAAGTTAGAGCTTTAACGCTTTATTTTACTTTTATATATTATATAAGTTAACTTAAATTCTTTTTTATTACTTATTATTAGCTATATCTAAAATTCCGCTCCGCTTTATTTTACCCCGCTCTATATTTACTAATAGGCCGCTTAGCTATTCTCCTCCGTTAATATACCGCGCCGCTTTTATTATAGCGGTATATAACTTTTTTAAATATATTTATAACTTAGTTAGCATTTTAAGCTTTAATTTTAGCCTAACTTCTAATATTACTTACTTCCCGATATTTATACTAAGCTTTAGTATAGTTATAATAACTAGCTAATTATAAGCTTATATATTTTATTAGCTTTATATATAGCTAATATTATATAATATTATTTACCTTATTACTTCTAATATAGGACTTTATAATTAGCTAATTAAGCTATATATATAATATAAGGGAGGTTACGGGGCTTACCGTAAATAATCTTAAGTATATTTATTATTATTATTTTATTAGTATAGCTACGTAACCTTTTTACTTTCCTTTTATTATAAAAGTTAAAAGGAAAGGTTAAAGGAGGGGTTAGAAATATACCTTTTTCTAAAAATAATAAAAAAAAGAAAAAAAGGAAAGGAAAAAGGAGGTAGAAAAGGAAAAGATATAGCCCCCCCCCCTCTAATTACTAATATATAATAAAATAGCTACCTCGCTACTTTGCCCTACCCCCCCTCGGATTTTCTTTCCTCTGCCCCGCCCCGTACCGCCTCGCCTCGTACTACCTTATACCGCCCTATACTACCCCACGCTACGCTATTACGCCGTACCGCCCCGCTCCTTCCGCCCTATACCTTACGGACTTTCCTTTCTCCGCCCTCCCCTCCTTACCTTACTTTCTTATATTATCCGAGACTACCCCTAGGTAATAGGCTCGTTATATTATACCGCCGCTAGCTACCGCTATATTTTTATATAAGCGTATAGTAAGCTTTTCCTTTATAGTTAGGGGGTTTTATTTTACTTTAGGGGATTTTTCTTACTTAATATATTATAGAAGCTTTAGATACTATAAAGGCCCTTAGTATATAAATAATAATAATAATACTTTTTTAAAAAATGTTTTTTAAAAAAGTATTATCTTTAATATTTTATTAAAAAATAAATAAAATAGCTAAAAATATAAAAAAAATATTATAAAAAAGCGCTTTTAATAGGGTCTTTTTTAAGAATATAAAAAAAATAATTAACGCTAGGGACTAATTTTTTAGTCTTTAGTTAGTTACTAACTAACTAAAGTCTAAAAGTAACTAACTAAAATTAGTTATTATAAGGACTTTAGTTAGTTAGTAACTAATTTAGTTTTTAAAAATTATAACTTTAGTTAGTTAGTTTAAACTAACTAAAAAAAGACTAAAAAGTTACTAATTAATTTTAAACTTTATTTAAAATACTATTAAAATATATATTAATTTCCTTTTAATATTAAAGTAAGATTTATTTCTTAAGTTTAAGATAAGATTATAAGGCTAATATAACTTATACTTATATCTTCGATATTTAATTTGCTAGTATTATTTATAAGAGTGCTTTTTATAAAGTTTTAATAATAGTACGCTTAATATCTTTTATATATAAGGCCTTAGTCCTAGCTAATTCCGCGCGTTTTAGTTCTTATTTAAGTTAGTTTATATATTATTTTATTATAGCTTAAATTAGTTAGAATAAATCTGCTAAAGCGAAGCTTAATAAAGTTATATAAGGCTATTTTATTAAGGTATTAGAGGGGACCCGAAGGGGTTCCTAAAAGTTTCCTATATTTTATTTATAGTTAACTAGATTATAAGTAAACTTAGCTAGCCCCGCGCCTAGTCGCGCTTAAAAGTTATTTAGATTTTTCCTATTACTCTTTTTCCTTTTATATCTATTATTACCTTAGTTAAGGGGCGGGAGCGCTATAGCCCTAGGCCGAATTTTTAAGCTAATTACGAATTTATAAATAACTTACTATTATTTATAAGTACGCACTTATTTTAAGTGCGATTAAGTTTAATTATAGCTAAGGCTTAGCTTATATATAATATTATATTAAAGTAGTTAACTTTTATAATATTAAACTTTAATTTTTAAATATCTTCTTATAAGTTTATTTAATATAAATATAAAATTATTTCTTAACATTTTTTTTAATATTTATCTTTTTCGCTATTTAAATAGATTAATATATTATTAGCGTATATACTTATATAGCGGTTAAGGAGATTAAAGCTTTACGTTAAAGCTAAATAGAAAAATAAGCTAGTAAAATATATTAAACTTTATATAAAAAGCTATAAAGTACTTTAAATTAAAGTTAAAATAAAAATAGTAAAACGCTTAAATAATATTAATTTTAAAAAACTATCTTACCTTTTAGTAGCTAAATATTATACCTTTTAAAAAGGGAGTGAGTAAGATTTAACTTTTTAACTAATTATTTATTTATTAGTAATTATTATAAAAACGCTAAGCTATTAAGTATAGCTTTAGCGCAAAGAGAATAAAAGCGGCGTAAAAACTAATATCTAGTTTAATAAACTTAACCTTAAGTAAGTAGTTAATAGTTTTCTTTTCTAATAATAAATATATTATAAGTATTTTTTAAGAAAGAGGTTTTACTAAGTTTAGGGGCTTTTTAAGTTTTAAGGTAATATTATAGCTAAGTTATAAGCTAGAAAAAATATAAGCTTTCTTTTTATTAAAAAATCTTTTAAGGTATATAAAAGCTAAGGGAATTATATTATATATATAAGCTATATATTTAAGTTTTTCTCTTTAAAAGAATAAGATTTCCTATCTTATATATATAGCTAGCTAAGCTTAACTTTATAATTATAATTAAGTTAAAGTTATTTTTTAATTTTATAAAAATTATAAGTATTAGTAAAGTTATCTTTTCTTATAATATATTTTAAGAGTTTTATTATATTTAGTAAATAAGCTATTTCTTTATAATTATAATTAAGATAAAGTTATTTCTTAATTTTATAAAAATTATAAGTATTAGTAAAGTTATCTTTTCTTATAATATATTTTAAGAGTTTTTATTATATTTAGTAAATAAGCTATTTCTTTAAAGTATCTTTATTTATATTATTAGTTTTTTAATTAGTTTAAGTTAAAATCTAAGCTAGCTTTTTTTCCTTTATAAGCTATATAAAGTTTTTTTTCCTCTATAAACGCTAAAGGATCCGATACTTACGCTTATTTTAATAGAAAAGGCGGTTCCGGTATTTAGTATCCGCTTAGATAGCTAAATTTAAATTTCTAGTAAAAAGAGGTTTCTTAAATAGTAGGATTAAAAGCGAGTACTTAGTAAGGGTAAGTAAGTTATTTAGCTAAACTAGCTTTTAGGCTATATAGTTAAGTAATAACCTTTTCTTAGCTATTTAAAATAAGCTAATAAAGAGATACTAAGCGTAGTTAGTTACCTAATAGATTTCTTAAGGAAAATACTATCTATTAATTATTAAAGTAATAATTAAGTATTTATAAACTAAGCTAGCTTAATAGCTTTAAAAATTAATAAAGGGGATAAGATAAATAAGGATAAGCTTAGCGCCTAAGCGCTTTATTACTTACTTTGCGAAATAATAGCTAACTAAGAGATAAGCGTCTACTTTAATATTATATAAAATAAAAATATAAAAAGTAATATTATTAACTTAAACTTAACTATTAATAGTAAATAATTTTCTTATTTTCTATTTTATATATAATATTTTTAAGATTATTAAAAAGCTTATAAAGGCCTTACACTCCTTAATATCTATAAGAAGCTAACTCTATTAATATAGAATAACTTAAGAGGTTTTAAGGTATATATAGTATACGCACTTAGGGTTATAGTTTATATATAGCCCGCGCCTATCCCGCGCGCGGCGCTAACTAATCGTATACGCCTATATATACCCCGCGCCCGTTATACGCGCAGACTTAACTAAGCACCCCTTATATAACTTAGCTATTTAAGCGTAGCCCGAATTCCTTATATACCTTATCGCTTTAGGAAAAGAGTATTTCTAGCCGTGGCATATATATATATAAGGTATAAGTTAAAATACCCTTTATATAGAAAATTTTTCTTCCTCCTTTTTTATTTTTCTCTTCGGGCTAGTTATATTATTTTCCCTCGCTAAGTAAAAAATTCTCCGAGCCCTATACTTTATTACTCCGCTATTATATTCTTATAATTTTTTTTTTCTATTATTATCGTTATTTAAGCTCTCTCGTAGTTATTTATTCTTTTTTTTTATTATTATTATTATTTTTAAGCTCTTTATATCTATTAAGTTATTATATTACCGATTTAATATATTATCTAGTTAGCTATAGTTACTAGCTTATACGATAAGTAGCTACGCTATAAAGGGGGATTTAGATAATAAAGGCGTTATTATATTATAAGAGGTAAAATATTTATATACTCCTTATATCTAAAACTTTTATAATAGCTGTAATCTATAATAACTATTAAGAAATAAGGCTAGGATTTTAAAGTAGCGGGTAGCTTAGTTATAAAGTTTATAAAAAAAGTTATCTAAAACTATTTAGGAGGAGGCAGCGGCTAGAGTAACTCTTAATAACGCTAACGATTAAGGTAATCTTCGTAATAATAATAGTTACGAATAAAACGTGCTATATCCGCAAATATACTATCTTAGTAAAACTCGCGTTAAAAAAGTATAAAAGTAATATTCTTACTAAAGTATCTTATTATAAGGGAATTATAAGTTTATTAGATAAGTATAGTAGTTAAGGGTTTCTACTTAGGAACCTAAAAATAGCCTCGGAATTATAGCTATCTATAAGTAGAGATAGAATAGTCCGTAATTTACTTATAAGTACCCGCCTCTAGCGGAAACTTCTAAGCGCCTAACTAAACTACTTAATAGCGTATATAATAAAGGGAATTAGTATAGAGAGCCTCTAACTAAAAGTCCTATAAGGTCTTATTATAAAAAAGGGCCGGGGCGTTCTAAATAGGAGGTATAGCTATAAGAAACTAAGATAGGGCTAGGCTAGATTAGACTAGCCGTAACTTAAAGGAGTAAATAGATATAGGCCGTATAATCTAACTAAAGCGCTCCTCTATCCCGTAGCGATCCTATTCTCGCTAGGAGAGCGTATCGGGCTACGACGCCTACGCGCTAAGATAGTACTAAAAGCGGAAGTTAAAAAAGGCAAGCGTCTTAGCCTAATACGCCTAATATTCCGTTATAGCCTTAAGCGTAATAAAATACTTTAAGGCCTTATAATCCGTAAAAATAAAAAACGGCCGCGTAATTTTATATAATTTAGTAAACTACGCTTTAAAATAAGAAATAATAATAAGAAGCTTTTTATTATAAATTATATAATTTTATTCTATAAGTAAAAATTTCTTAGAGTAATATATAATAAGCTAAAGGATATAGTTTAAGCTAAACTAAGAAAAATACCCGCTAATAGCCTCGCTAAAATAGTTAGCTTTAATAATAATATTATAGTCTAAATCTTACTAGGCGAGGATAGGGGTAAAGATAAACGCGGACTTAAGCGTATCGAAAGTAAGCTAGTACTTATTAGTTTAGTAAAAAAGCGCGCCGCGTTTTATAAGCTTAACTAAGGGGGCCGTAAGGTCTAAAAAGTAAGGTATAAAATTATAATAGAAGTTAGCAAACTTAAGAAAACTATATACGCCTCGGACGCGGGTTAGCGCCTTTTATTTTAAAATTATAAAGACCTTAGTAAAGTTCGGCCGTATTTCCTTACTAATATAAATAATAAACCCTAAGTACTTAACCTTATAAACGGTAAAGTTATACTTATTAAGATTAAGGAAAAGCTTAGCCTAATAGAGATATAAAAGTATAACGCGTACTTTATACTAATAATTAAAATAGAAACCTCCCGAATAGATAAGGATATTATTTAAGTATATTATAGTAAAATTTTTAAGGGAGTCGCTAAGGGTAATATTAATATAACGCTAGAATATAGCAGGCGCTCTTATAAGGCTAAAAGGGTAAATAAGGTATTCGAATAAACTAAATTAGGTATAGAAAGCTATAAGGTATTCCTCGCCCTTAGTAATACGAAGCTTATAAAAGGTAATATAAATATTAAGTTTTATAAACTAGCAGGTACCTAAAAGGCTATAAAGCGTCTCCTTAATAAGCGGGAGGGGATAACGATCTTACTCTATTACCTTATTTAAGGCGCGATAATCGATATAAAAGCGCTACCCGCCTCCTAGCTTCTTTATAAATAGGATAAGGGCGGCCGCGGATAATAAGCTAGCGCGGA
This sequence comes from Ophiocordyceps camponoti-saundersi (nom. inval.), assembly GCA_003339415.1. Classification (NCBI taxonomy): domain Eukaryota; kingdom Fungi; phylum Ascomycota; class Sordariomycetes; order Hypocreales; family Ophiocordycipitaceae; genus Ophiocordyceps; species Ophiocordyceps camponoti-saundersi. Next base: position 22,167 of record PDHQ01000264.1, on the reverse strand, counting down.
TCTATCCTTTATTTATTAAGTTAGTAATCTATTTCTAAACTTTAAAAAGATACTTATAAGGTATATTATAAAGCGGGCCTTAAGGTAAAAGGGGTAAGGAATTATTAAGTTCTTAGCGGAGTTAGATATAGTAATTATAATTACTATAGTAAGGGGGCAGGATATTAGCTTTCTTCTTATTAAATAAGTTAGTAAAATCTAATATTTTAGAAAGTAAAAAAGGGCCCGTAATTAAAGTAAAGGTTATAATATATAAAACGTAAAAGATATCCCGTAAGCTAATAGCGAGGAACTAATAACTAGTACGCTATTAAGATTCGTAGCGGATAAGGGCTACGAAGATAAAGCTAAGGATAGCTATAATAAGGTAAGTAACTTACTAAGATTCGGAGTATAAAATAACTAATCTGCTAGTAAAGTAAACTATAACTTCCCGCTTATTAAAATATAGTAAGATATCGTTACGCGCTATCTAAAGTAAGTTAAAAATTAAGTCCTAGGTAAAGCTTAGGATTATATATATTATTATAAGTAACTATTAGCTATTAATATTAACTATAAAATAAATAAGGTAGTAGATAAATAAGTATAGCTTAAAGCGTATACGCTATTAATAATATATTTATATAATAATATAAATTACTTATAAGTAAGAGAGGGGAATTTACTTAAGCTAGTAGCGCTATATAAAAGATTCGCTTATAGTAGCGTAATAATTATAGCTACTATCTACTTATATAATAACGAAAAAAGTAAAATTTATAAATATAAAAAAAAGAAAGGGAGGCGAGTTTATATTCTAACTAATATTCGTAAAATAGTTATCTAATATTTTATAAGTAATATTACCGCGAGAGTCCTCCCCTTATAGGAGACTTAATATAAGGGGGATTTATTTCCCTAATCCGAAGCGGGGTCCTCCTCCTCCTTTACGGTATCTATAAAGCGGACCGAAAAGGCCGGTAAGGGAGGATTAAGCTTATACTCGCGCGAGAAATAGCCGGTACCGCTATAGTAAAGGTAGCGGCCCTTAGCGCGCCGCTTCGTAATCTTATCGCTACTAGCTTTAGTTACCTAATAATAGGTCTTACCGCCGCGGCTAGCTTAGCCTTAAGAGGGAGGGCTATTATATTTACTAAAGCGTAGCTAGGTGCCGGTCTAATATATATTAGTTATCGGGGTATCCTAAGATAGCTTAAAAGCGGAAGGTAAGGGCGTCTAGCTTTTATTTTTAAGGCGGAAAAACTTAATATTTACGGTAATAGCGCGGATCCTAGTAATAATAATAATATACTCGGTTAGGGGAATATTACGCCCTATATAGTACTAGCAAAAGGCTAGCGTAAGAGTATAATAAAGGCGTATAACCTTAATCTTATTAGCTTATTTAATATTATTTACTAAAATAAGCTTAGCTTTAAAGCGGATAAGGAAGTTAGAGAAGGACTTAGAAGCGCCTTATATAAAGTATTTAAGCTCCGTTATAGCTATCTAGCGCCGGTATAAGTTAGTAAATATAATATTAAAGTAACTTAGGAAATAGTTAGAGTTATACTTATACTTAGTACCTTACTTAAAAAATAAAGCTACCTTAGCTTAAATTATTAAAGATAAGTATTAGTATAAAAATACTTATTAGTTATAGGCGGTACCGATAAAAGCTTAGTTTATTTATAGCTTATAAGATATAAAGGAGCGCTATGCCGGAAAAAAGTCCTTATCGCTATTAAATAGTAATCTAAGAGGTAGTAGCTTATAGCGGGGTTATAATTATTACTACTTAAGGAGCTATATAGATTAGTACTATTAGCGCACGAAACTTTAAAGCTCCGCGATAATAGCTTACTACTCCGAAAGCTAGGCGATAATAGCTTATTAAGTATTAGGGTTATTTATAGTTAAAGTTATTCTACTATAAAAGTTCTATACTTCTTAACGTTTATAAGAAGCTAACTTTATTAATATAGAATAATTTAAGAGGTTCTAAGGTATATATAGTATATATACTTAGGGTTATAGTTTATATATAGCTTACGCCCGTCCCGCGCGCGGCGCTAATTAATTATATACGCTTATATATACCCCGCGCCCGTTATACGCGCGGACTTAACTAAGCACCCCTTATATAACTTAGCTATTTAGGCGTAGCCTAAATTCCTTATAAAGCCTTATAATAATCTTATTCTTTTTTTAAATTAAAGTTATCTAATTAAATAGAATTAAGTAAGGGCGTTTAAACTTTATAAACTCTTTTTATTTTTTATTAGTTAAGGTAGTTTTTAGCTATATAGCTTTTTTTTTATAAATAAAATAAGTATTATTTTTCTAATAAACTTTCTTTTTATCCTTACTTAAAAGCTAGCCTTTTTAATATAAAGTTATAATTATAATTATAGTCCTTTTTTTCTCTATTATTAAAATAATCTTATTACCTTAATAAGCCTTTTATATAGCTTTTTAGTAAGTAAACTCCTTTTTCTAGTAAAATATAATATTTTTTATATATTTATAAAATTCTTTATATATTATATATAAATTTTTAGCTTTCGTAAGAAAGCTTATATTAAAGTTAGTAAGTAGGTAATTTTAAAGCGTATACTTAATCTAAGCTAAAAGAATTTAAGTTTTAGCTATAAGGTAGTTAAACTTTATAAGGAATTTCTAAATTTCTTACTTATTAGTTAAGGAGAAGTTTAGTTTATAAAGCTAGTTTATAGCTTTTATAAATTTATTTAGATTTTTATAAACAGACTTTAAATATTAAATTATCTTAGCTAATTTAGAAAAAAAGTATTCCTCTAAGTTATACTAAGTTTATAATAATTTATAAGCTTTTCTTTTTAAGGTATAAAATAAAATACTTATCCTATTTTACTTATTATAGAAAATTATTTTATTAAACTTTATTTTATTTTTTAAGTTTATAAGAAAAGTATTAAAATCCTTTTTCTTATTTAAAAACTTACTTACGTTTTTATAGCGAACTTTTATAATATTCGAGTAAAAAGTGTTTAGCTATTTTATTAAGGTAATTAGTATAAAAGTATTTTAAGTAGCTTTTCTAAATAAGATAAATATTTCTTTATTTATTTTAAACGCGGTTAATATTTTTTAATAAGTCTTTTTTATATTTAAGTCCTTATTTTAATTTTTCTAAGTTAACTAACTTTAAAATTCTATAATCTATACTTATAATTATATTATCTTATTATATAACTCTTATAATATAATTATATTAATAATATTCTAAGGAAGAGTAGCTATAGTTTTAATTTAGTTTCCGCTAAAACCTTATTTTATTATAAAGCTAAGTATTTTTAAGGTAAGTCTCTTTAATTACTTAAAAGTTTAGTTAGGGGCTTTAGATATATATTTTAAAGTTAGTTAGTTAAAGTCTTAGTTATATATAAGTTTTTTTCTATTTTATATAAGGATATAAAAGTTTAGTAAATATTTATTAATCGCTTGCTAGCGAAAAGTAAGCTTAAAATAATATTACGGCTAAGATATATTAAGTAAATAATAATATTAGTATTATAAATAAAGATTTTAAGCTAAGGAGAAAGGAAAAAAAGGAGGGAAAACTCTTATAAGCGAAATCTTAATAAAATATATAAAGGTATATATTAATAGAAATAAGAGAGGGTATAGTAAAATAATAAATAGAGAAGTAATTATATTCCCTAGTAATTTCCCTTAAAGTCTTTTCTAATTAATTTTATAATAAAGTTTTCGTAAATTATATAACTACGATTAGAAATCCTTAAAAATTACTATAAAATACTTTAGGGGAAATCCCTATAAGTGCTAGCGCGTAATATTATATATTTTTTTATAACTTTACTTATTTTTTATTTATTTTAAAATAATTTTTAAAAGAAATAGAAATATATTTCTATTACTTACTAAAGTATATATTATATAGCTATTATAAGGTAAAGTACTTTTAAGGATTTTAATAATTAAAAAAAAATTAAAGTAAGTAAAAAAAGAAAAAGAAAAAAGTTTATAATAAACTAACTTAAAAGCTTTTATAATAAACTTTTATTATATTTTAATTTTTACTTAAAGCTTATTTATAAAATTAAGTTATAATGTTAAGTAATATATATAATCTTATTTTTATTATAAAGTATTTTTTAAATAGATACTTAAAGAGGTTAAAATTATATATAAAATTTTAAAAGAAAGTTATATATATATAAGTTAATATATATAAAACTTTCTTTATAAAATATACTTTATTATAAGTAAAATATTAATAATTTATAATTTTTTATATAAAGCTAATAAATAAAAAATATTTCTAAAACTTTTAATTATTTTCTTTTATATTTAAAAAAAATACTTATAAAGCTTATAAGATTTAAATTATTTAAATAGTTTAATTAAAAATTTTATAAGAAAAAAAGCTTTTTTATAAATAAATTATAATACTTATATATAAGTAATTTTATTAAACGCTTATATATATTATTTTTATATTACCTTTTTATTATTTTTAAGTTTTTTATAATAATAAAGCTTATTAACTTTTTTTGCTACTTTTTAGCTTTATAATAAGCTTTTTTTATACTTTTAAAATTTTTTTTTTACTTTTTACTTATTTTTTAAGGAAAAGAGGAAAATTAAATAGCTAGATATATTTTAATTTACTAAATTCTTTATATATCTAATAAATAGCTAAAATAATTAATACTTTTTAATTAAATAGCTTTTTTTAAATAGCTTACTTTAAGGAAAAGAGGCGGGAGTAGCTTCTTAATACGCTAAGATTATAATATTTATTTTAAGAGAGATTAAAAAAGTTAAACTAAAAGCTACTAGCGCTATAAAATTCTTTAGAAAAAAAGCTTTTTTAAGATACCTTTTTAACTTTATTATATTAAAATTAAGAATAGAAAAGGAATTTAAAGTAAAAGTTATCTTATAAAACTATTAAGTTAATATAAAAAAGAATTTAAAAAACTTTTTAAGTATAAGGAAAGTTAGTAAGGGTATTTAGTAATTAGCTTAGAAAAGCGTCTTACGCTATATATATTATTATTAACTTATTTTCCTATAATATATCTTTTTTATATTTTTAGAATTTTTTTAATAGCGAAGTTTAAAAGTTTACTTTAAACCTTATACTACTTATAAAAAGAGGTAAGTATAAGGAGCTCTTTTATATTAACTTTAAAAAGAAACTATAATAAAATAGTAAAAAAGTAAGGAAAAGAATATAAGATTTATATTTATAGCTTAAGCTATATTATACTTTTTTATAATTTTACCTATTTATTATCTATTTTAAATTAATTCTTATAAGAAATAAAGATATATTTTTTATTAGTCGGGCTATTTATTACTAGTAGGAAGGGGGGGTCCTAAAAAGGAGTATATTATTATAATACTCTTTATACTACCGTATAAAGGGGATAGCTATCTAAATACCTATTTAAATATATAAAGTATTAATTAAGGAATAGATAAAGTAGAGAGTAATATTATAAAATTAGAAAAATCCTATATAAAGAGTCTTACTAACTCGGGTAAGCTATATAAAGTATAAAGCTATAAGAATAATATAAGGCTATTAAAATAATATAAGATACCTTAATACTTATAGTTTTTCTTTATAATATATTATATAGCTTCCTTAATAAGCGTGCGGCGACGTTAAGCGTTAATAATACTTATATAGTTAAGATTAACTTATAGCGCGGGTTATTATAAACTATAAAATATTATATATAGCTTATTTATATAGGAAGATATTTATATAGTAATAGAGAAAAGTTACTCTTAAAAAGAGTAATTTATTAGCTTCGTACGCTTAAAAGGGTTATTATTATAATATTTAAGAGGTTTATATAGAGTAATATTTATAGTAGTAGCTAAAAATATAAGAGAGAGAAAGTGCGATAAAGGGCGCTAGTAAGTAGAAATTTTCGCGCTATTATTCGCAGCTAGCAGGCTTTACTAAGTATAAGAAGTACTTTTCTTTCCGTTTTATATAAAAAAAGATTTCTTCCCTCTTTTATTTTTTATAATAATAACTATAATAATAATATTATTATTATTATTATCTCTTTTTACTATTATAGCTATTACTTCTTTATATAATAATTAAAAAGAATAAGAATAAAAAGAAAAATAAGAAAAATAAGTAATTATATAATAGTTATATTTACCGTAATAATCCTTAAGCGCCTTCCCCTTTCTAATAGGAATATTATTATTACTTTAAGCAGCGATAATATTATCTATATTAAGTTCCTCTAAGCGGCGTTTAGCGTATATATTCCCTTTATATAAAATATCTTTATAAATATAAGCTAATTATATAATAAAGCGAGGAGCGTTACTACTTTTCTATAACTCTTTATAATATAGCTTTACGCCTCTACGCTAAGGAGATAGCTATTAAGCTAGTTTTTAAAGTTATACGCCGCCTTAGCTATTTTCTAAGCGGTAATAATTTAGTTAGCTAGTTAATACTTAGCGTAAGAGCCTTACGCCCGCTATTACCTTTATTATAATAGTAGTCTATTCTTAAGTTACTGCTATATTTATAGCTATTAAGGCGGGGCTTATAAGGTTTATATTTAGGATTTAAAAGGCTAGTATTATAATTACTTCTAGTTAGATAATAATAAGGATAAAGATAAAAATAAAGAAGAAAATAATAATAAAGATAACGATAATAAAGATAACGATAACGATAAAGAAGAAAAAAAAGAGAGAGGAGGAGGATAGCGGTAATAATAATAATAAGTTAAATAAGGACTTAGATAAAGAAAAAGATAATAATAAAAATAATAATAATAAACGTATTATATTACTAGCAGTTTGCTTTTACTATTATTAGGCGATATAAAGTAAAGGGCGGTAGCTATTTTACTCTTTTTATATAAAGTTAAATTTATAAGCTTAGGGGGCGGCGATAGTAGCGTAAGTTTTTTAATAACTATCTTTATTTTAATTATAATTTTATTTATTATAACTAGTTATATAAAAGCGTTATTCGGACTTTCTTTTATTATAATATTTATTAAGTTATTTTTATTATTAATTTAGAATATCTTAATAAAATTTTTTTATATAATTTATATAAAGCTATAATATTAACTATAAGCCTTTTTTCCCTTATATTATTAAGCTTAACTAAGTAATTATAAAAGAAGTATAAGTTTATATAAAGTATAAAAAAAATATCTAGTAATAAAAACCTTTATATAATCTTCTAAAATATAATATTAAGGGCGATTCTATTATTAATTCCTTATATAATATTATATAACTTACTTATAAGCACGCTACGCGTTACTTTTTTATATTTTATTAAGGATTAATATATAATTATTAAAGTATCTTATAATACTTTAATAGCTTTATATTATTCTTATAGCCTCGTGCTTTATATAGCTTACCTAAGTTAGTAAAACTCTTTATATAAAATCCTTTTAATTATATAATACTACTCCTTACTTTATATATTCCTTAATTAATACTTTATATATTTAAATAAGTATTTAAATAGCTATCCCCTTTATATAATAAAATGAAAAATATTATAATAATATATTTTTTAAAACCCCTTTTATTACTAATAATAGATAGCCTATATAATACTAATTAATATATTAGGTAATATATAAATTAGCTAAGATAAAAAAAATAACTATAGATAAAAAAATTAATAATTTATTATACTTAACCTTACTCTCTTATATAACTTAGTAATATATATAATAGCTACTTCGTATAATAGAGAAAGAAAATTAACCCTTATACCGAGCCTTTTTAGATAATAATAATAGCTTTATATACCTTATTATCTAATAAGAACTCTTATATACCCTAAGTACTTTTAAACGCGCTTACGCCCGCGCTTACCTAGCTTAAACTAACCTAAGTAACCTTAAAACTAACTTAAACCTAAGCTTAGGAACTTAACCTAATTATATACGAAAAGATAGCTAAAGAAAGTATTATTTCGGTTTATAAATAATAAATAAAAACTACCTTCGATTTCTAAGAAACTAACTTAAAAATCGTAAATAAACCTTTAAATATTAAATTTATAATATATATAAGTAAAATTATATATAAAGCTATTTACTTAAGAATTAGAAGCTCCCTTTTTACTAGTAGCGCTTAGGAAAACTTTTATAAGTAAATTAAATACTAAGCGAAGTAAGTTTCCCGCCCGTTTCTTAAAGCTATCTTATAGCTTCTTAAGGAATAAGGCGTTACTATATAATAAACTAGTAGCTTTATTAATAAATTCCTCTTAACAATTAAAGCTTTATATAATTATATTTTAGCTACTCCTCTAATAATTATAATAACCCTTACCTTAAAGCTTACTTAGAGGATTATCTTATTAATTAAAGTCCCTTTTTATATAACCCTTAATATAACCTTAACTCCTTAGATAATTTTATATAAAGCGAAGGAAATACTAAACTTATTTATAGCTCTTATAATAATCTTAAAAAGCTTAGCCTTTATCTTTCCCTTTATATAACTAATTTATAATAGCTTAATTACCCCTAAAAAGGTTATAATATTTAGTAAAAGTTAGTAAAAAAATTAAAATTACTTAAGCTATTTATATAATATTTTATATAATAAAGCTAAGCTTTTTATATTATACTACTAATAGATTAATATTACCGAAAACTAATATTATACTATTTTTCTAAATATTTTTATAAGCTTAGCTTAGTTATATTACCTTTATTATATAAAACTTAAGAAAAAGTAAGATAAAATTTACTAAATACTTAATTCGTACTTTAATATAATAATTAATTATATATAATATTAGGCCGATTAAACTAATATAACTTTTACTTTTATATAAAAGAAATACTTAGGGAAAATAATATTAAAAATCCTTAAAGAATTAATCGAGAAAATATAACTTATATAACGCGCCCTTAGAGGAGGGGAAACTTAACTTTACGCTATAATAACTAGGGCCTATTATAAGGTGCCGGAACTTAAGCTAGCACTTTTTTTATAAAGCCTTTATATAAAGAGTTTTTCTCTATTCTTCGTATATCGCTTTAAGTCGCCCTTAATTATAGGAAAATATCTAACTAATTCTTTATTAATTAATATTATTATATAAACTCCTTATAACTAAATTTACCTTATCTAAAGTTTTATATAATTAAATTTAATAAGAAAACTATTATTTATTACTTTATATAAAGAAATACTATTTTATTTATAAAAAAGAAAAGTATTAGTTAATAAATTATAAATAAGAAGATTTTAATTACTATAAGTGCTTATAATAATTTTTATTCTTTATAATAAATAATAAAGGTATAAATAACTAATATAAAAATATAATAACTACTTTATAATATAATATAGAAAATCTAGTATTTTATTATATTTATTATATAAATAAATAACTAAGGTTATTATTTTATACTTTAAAAGCACTAGCATAATATATTATTACCTTCGTATATAAGGCTCTAGCCCTCTAAGGCTAAGAACAATATAGACCTTTAAGACCTTATACGGATCCGTCACGGTCGGCGTTTCTAGACTCTACGGAAATAGGTAACACGGAAAGCCGAATATTAAACTAACTATAATACTTTCCGAACTTCCGAAAATACTCCTAAATACGCTATCTTCTAGTACACAGAATGACCCTCTCCTTGACCGGAAAGGTTACTACGTTCTTAAAAAATTAAGTATTTAGAGAAGAGGTTTTCCTACTACTTAGTAGATAGTAATTTAATTACTCACTCTCTTCCCTACCTTCTGAATAATTCTATTATTAACCTATTATTATAAAACTACTACTATTCTAATCCGATTTAAACGCGCTTCTATATCTAATAATCCTATTATTTAAATCTCTATTATTAGATAATTAATTATCTTCCCGACCTTAAACCGATCGAAAGTGCTATCCGACTTCTATCTTATACTTATATAGTAGCAATTCCTCTTACTTTAAAAAGGCTATAAAAAATCCAGAAAAAATAATAAAAATACTTATAGATAAACAAGCTATACCTTAGCTAAGAAATATATCTTCTAAGGTTCGGTACGATTTTTCGAAGCTTCAGGGCTTAAAGAATTATCCTACGTGGGCTTTACGTATAGAAAGTGCCCTCGTTCGCGAGAAACTTTAACTTACTATATAGTAAGAAGGTAACGTTAAAACTAAAGACGCCTTAGCCCTTATAAGGCTATTTATCGATAACGGTCCCTTAACGTAAATAAAGTATATTAAAGATACTAAAGTTGCCTAGGATAGGTTAAAAGACCTCTATAATCCCTCTTCCTTTATATCGAATTTCCTTCTTATAGGGGATTTATTTAATACGTATTATACGGAAGGTAATATAGAAGTTTATCTTAATAAGATAAAATCGAGCTACGAAGAGCTTCTTTCTAGGGATATCGAAATACCTAAAATCGTTATAATAAGCTTAACGCTTATAAGCTTACGAAACGAATATCGAGGCTTTATAACGAATATTATATAAGCCTTACGAAACGATGAAAAGGCGTATACCCTCGAAACCCTCTTTTCTTCCCTTATCGACGAAGAGAAAAGAAACGCTTCTTCGGCTACTTCTAAGAAGGTTTTAAATACCTCTTATAAAGGTAAGAAGCCTTATAAGCAGAAGAAAGAAATTATTTTTTGCCCGAATTGCAAAAACAAAGGGCATAAAGCAGATTTATGCTAGTACCTACACCCCTATAAAGCCCCTAATTAGTGGGAATAAAAGGATACCTCTTCGGAAGAGAAGAGAAAAACATAGCAAATAAAGGCTTTATTAAAAGCCCGGAAAGAGAGGAAAATAAAGGAAAAAATCATAGCTATTGTGAATTCCCCTGTTAGTCCTATTCTGAAGAAAATGAAAAATCCTTATTATAAACCGGCTCGAAAAACGACGAAGAAAATAGTCCTTCTTACGAAAAACAATCGAATAACTAAATTAAATTCGGACGAAGAAGAGATCGAAGAAGAAGAAGAAGAAGTTAAAGAAAAACAAAGGGAACAATCTGATTCTAACGAAGAAGTCGAATTTATCGATATCCCTATATAGGTAAATAATACCTTTCTTCCTTCTATTAATAATATAACTAATAATAACACTATAGGATTTATAGATTTAAATATTAGTAGTGATAGATTGCGAAAGATGCAAAATTCTGTTTTTTCTACCTCTAATACTTATAGTAATAATAAAAATATAACGTATTTCCTTTACGATATAGGTGTAATAAAATATATAGTATTTAATAAAGAATTATTAATTAACTATAAGCCTATTAGTATAAAGGTATAATAGGGAAAAGTAAATACTATAGTAGTAAAGGGAGCTAGAGACGTTATTTTCTAGTTTAAAAATAATAAATAGTATTATAAATTAAGCAACGTATTTTATATACCTAAATTAGGTATTAATATACTATTATAATCTTACTTTAATAAAATAAGTGCTTTAATTTATATAGAAATAGTATAATTATTTATAAATAATAAAGAGATAGCTAAAAGCTATAGATTTAATAATCTTTATTATTTACCTTGCTTAATTACTAAGTATAAGCATAATAAGCTTAAAAGGAATATAAATAATAAAGAATATATATTAAATACTAGTAAAGAAATAGATTTATTTCTATAGTATAAAAGACTAGGGCATATTAATTATAGAATTCTTATTAGATTCTTAAAAAGCAAAGATAATACTATTAAATTTAATTATAATAGTATTAAATAAGTGAAATAATGCAAAGAATATATATAAGCTAAATTAACTAATAAGATTAATAAGAAAGCTTCCACTACGCAGTATATATACCTAGAAAAAATAAGTATAGATATCTAGGGTCCTATTAAAATTCCTACTTATAATAAATATACGTATTTTATTACGTTTTTAGACTCTTATACTAGATTCTTAGATATAGCACTTATAAAAATAAAAGATAGTGCTTTATAAGAATTTATTAATTATAAAATAAGGGTTAAAAATAATAATAATAATATTAAAATAAAGTAAGTCTTTATAGATAACGCTAAGGAATTTATATATAATATAAAGGACTATTATATAAAATAAGGCATTATTTTTAATACTAGCCCGCCTAATACTAAGGAGCCTAACGGTAAAATAGAAAGAATAAATAGAACACTACTAGATAAAGTACGTGCTATTTTATACATAGCTAACCTGCCCTATTATCTATAGGGGGAAGCTATTATTACTGCTACTTATTTATATAATAGGTCTCTATATAGTAAATTAGGCTATAAGACTCCCTATAAATTAAAAAATAATACTACTTTATCTATCGAAGAATTAGATAAGATTAAAATATTCGGTAGTATTATTTACTATAAAAATAAGAATCCTAGTACTAAATTAGACCCTCGGGCTAATAAAGGAATTATTATAGGCTACTTAGATAACGCTTATAAGATCTGGGATTTTAATAAAAGAACTGTGATTATATCACGAGATATAGTTATTTTAGAAAATAACTTTATATAAAGGGATAATAATAATAAAGAAGAAGAAAATAATACATAGCTAGATTTTAATACTATTCCTTCTATAACTCGATCCCTTATAGCGGAAAAAGAGAAGGAAATAGCAGAATTAGCTAATAAACAATTACTATAAGAATACAATAGTAGTAAAAATAATAATAATAATAATAAAATAAAGGATCTACCTTCTATAGAAGTAAGAATACCTAAAAAGCCTATAGAAGAATTAAAAAACTACGAATCCTACCCTGAAATAAATAGTATTCTAAAAGAAAAGAATATTATAGCTATTTTACATACGCTAGAAAATCCAGATCCTATAGAGCCTAAAACAACTAAAAAGGCTTTAAATAGTAATAATAAATTAGATTAGAAAAAAGCTATGCAATCTAAAATAGATAAATTAATTAAATAAGAAACTTAGGAAATTAAAACAATACCTAAGGATAAAAATCCTTTAGGGGGCCGTTAGGTTTATAAGCTTAAAAGGGATAATAATAATAATATAACTAAATATAAAGCCCGCTTTATAGTATAAGGCTTTAATTAGGTATACGGCTTAGATTACTTAGAAACGTTTTCTACTACTGCCCGACCTAAAAGTATAAGGTTATTATTATTAATAGCTTTATAAAATAATTTAATAGTAAAGCAATACGATATAAAGAATGCCTTTATTTACGCTAAAATAGATACTAAAATCTATGTGAAACTGCCTACTAAATTCGAGGAATTTATAATAAAGGATTATTATAATAAAAATAATATAAAGCTTCCTTCGAATTATAAAGACCTAATTAAAACTAATAACTTAGTTTTAAAATTAAGAAAAGCGTTATACGGCTTAAAATAAAGTCCTAAACTATAGTATAATTATTTAGCTACTACGCTAAAGAAATAGGGATTTTATCCTCTTTTATTAGATAAAGGGGTATTTATAAATAAAAAGCTAAAAATAGCCTTAGCAATATACGTCGACGATATATTAGTGGCCGCTAAGAATAATAATATTATAATAAATATACTATAGAAATTAAATAAAGACTTAAAAGTATAAGATTTAGGCTATCTATAAGACTTTTTAGGTATATATATTATTTTTAATAGGCAAAATAATACGCTAAAAATAACCTAAGAAAAATATACTAGAAATAAGCTTAAAGAATTAAATAAAGAACATATAGGCTTCTTAGATATACCTTCGAAGCTTGGAAATAAATTAAAGAAAGCTATTATATAGCCTAATAAAGAAACAATATTATAATATTAGAGGGAAATAGGCTCTTTATTATATTTAGCCTTATAAATAAGACCTAATATATTATATTCTGTTATATCTTATGCTAGATTTAGCAGTAAACTTAATATTATATATATAAATGCTTTAAATACTATCTGGAAATATTTAAATAAATATCTAGATAAAGCTATTATATATAAAGGTAATATACCTTATAATAGCTATTATATTAAGGGTTTTTCAGATACTAGCTAGGCCTCTGATTTAATAGAAAGAAAAAGCATTTCAGGTTATTGTTTCTTTATATATAATAATATTATAAGCTGGTCCTACGCTAAACAAAAAGCTATAGCACTTAGCAGCTGCGAGGCTGAGTTTATAGGTCTAAGGGAGGCAGATAAAGAAGCCTTATACCTTAATAGACTATTTTTATTAATAAATAATAGCTTAAATATTAAAATACCTGCTATAATACCTTGTTTATTAACAGATAATACTGTAGCTTTAAGGCTAGCAGAAAATCCTGAATTTTATAAAAGGTCAAAATATATTAACCTAACTTATTTCTATTTAAGATAAAACTTAAGAAATAAGCTTATAAATATTTATTATACTAAAAGCAAGGATAATATAGCAGATATCTTTACTAAAGAATTAGATAGCACTACCTTCCACGGTCTTGCTAATCTATTATTTTTAAAATAAGCTTATTTTAATAAAGAGGTTTTTTATCTTATTTAAGCTTTTCTTAGATTTTCCTCTTATAATTTTTTTTAAAAGAAAACTATTACTTTTACTATTTTCCTTTTTATAAAAGGTTTTTAAAATTTTATTAATAAAATAACCGTTATTATATTATAGGTTTTATAATTTTTATCCTATTTATAATAAATAATAAATAAATAACTAAACGTATTTATTTAAGGGAGGCTATAAGTGCTTATAATAATTTTTATTCTTTATAATAAATAATAAAGGTATAAATAACTAATATAAAAATATAATAACTACTCTATAATATAATATAGAAAATCTAGTATTTTATTATATTTATTATATAAATAAATAACTAAGGTTATTATTTTATACTTTAAAAGCACTAGCATAATATATTATTACCTTCGTATATAAGGCTCTAGCCCTCTAAGGCTAAGAATAATATAGACCTTTAAAACCTTATACGGATCCGTCACGGTTAGCGTTTCCAGACTCTACGGAAATAGGTAATACGGAAAGCCGAATATTAAACTAACTATAATACTTTCCGAACTTCCGAAAATACTCCTAAATACGCTATCTTCTAGTACACAGAATAACCCTCTCCTTAACCGGAAAGGTCACTACGTTCTTAAGAAATTAAGTATTTAGAGAAGAGGTTTTCCTGCCACTTAGTAGATAGCAATTTAATCACTTACTCTCTTCCTTACTTTCTAAATAATTCTATTATTAACCTATTATTACAAAACTACCACTATTCTAATCCGATTTAAACGCGCTTCTATATCTAATAATCCTATTATTTAAATCTCTATTGCCAGATAATTAATTATCTTCCCGACCTTAAACTGATCGAAAGTGCTATCTGACTTCTATCCTGCACTTATAATTACGCGAGAAAGGCGTACTTTACTTTATACGAAGAATTTAATAAGGACCCCTTTATAGATAACGAGTTTGAAGCCTTCCTTCTTAAGTATAAAAAATATAATATTATTAATAACCTCGATAACTTATTATATAAGGAAGATAAGAACGCTTCTAAGAAAGCTACTTAATTTATCCTCTTAAGTGCTTTTATATATTAATTTATAAGGGAAGATATTTTCGCATAGTAAACCGTTTAACTAAGTAGTTAAGTTTTTCTCGTAAATACTTATTATATAAAATACTAAGGATAATTTTAAGATATAAGCGCTATAAATTTTTTTACTATTAGTAAAGATTAAGCTAAGGTATTTATATAAGAGAATCCGAATATATATATTAACTAGATCCTAAATACCGCTATAATTAAGTTTAGTAGCTTAGCTATTATAACTTTAATTAGTATACTTAACGTTAATAGCCCCCTTAGTATTATATAATATTATATTCTTAATACTTTTACGCTATTCCTCTCTTTTCTTAAAAATATAAATCGCTTAAAAGTATATTTCGATAATATTAAGAATATTATTATATATAAAAATAGATAGATAATTCCTATTATATAAAAATAAGGATATCCGTTCTTCTATATATCTTCGCGTAAAGCTGCCCTTTTCTTTATAAAAGTATAACTTTATTACTTATAAGTTATACCGTCGCTTTAGATACCCTTATATAAAACGTCTTTATAATTTACTTTAAAATATAAGCTATAATAATATTAGTAAAGCTTTGCTTTATACGATAAAGAAATTCTACTATTAGTATTAAGTATATAACCCCTCGTTATAATAGTTTAAGTTCTTAATTAAGGATAATATCTCCTTTAACTATAAAATTATTATAAATATTATATAGCTAAGTAATAAGAATACTCTTTATATTATTAATAAGGCTATATTTTTCTAAGCTATAATTTTTATATAATCCCTTTTTACTTAAGATACTTAGAACGCCCTTTACCGCTATTAGATTACTATTTACTAAGGCCCCCTAGATATAATTATATATAACTTAAGTATAAACTTCTCCTTAGATAAGTTCTATTCTTTTATATAAATTATTAGTTCCTTATATAAAAAGATACTTATTAAAGTATACTAAGTAGTAAGTAAAGTTAAACGCTTATACGCGCCCTTTTAACGCGCGTATAATATACTTAAGAATAACCTCTAAAATTAAGCTAATAATAATACGATTTTTTAGCTTATTATAAAATATTTAAATAATATAGTAAGGCCTAATAACTTTATACTTATACTCCTTATTTTTAGCGCGTACTTTTAGATTTATAATATTTTACTCTTATTGCCCGATATTACTATATAAGTAATTATAATTCGTAAGGCTATAAAGGTAATTCGTAAGCTTCGTGTAAAAAAAAATATTAGCCGCGCGCTTATTATATAAAATAAACTACGCTTATATAAGAACTTAATATTTCCCTTATATTCCTAAGTTATAATTTAGCGTAAACGCCGCGGTTAGATAACATTGTATAAAATTATCTTAATTAAAAGGTAGTTAGTTTTTATTAAATTTCTTAGTAGCCTTATAAAGTTCCGTATAATATAAATTAAACCGTATTACTTATAAAACGAAGCTTATATAAAAAAAGCTAATATTTATATAAAAAGGTTTATTATTAAGATTCTACGTTATAGCTTATAAGGATATAAGGATTTTACTAATTATATAGCGGATTTATTTATTTTCTTCGCTTTCTTATTAGAGAAAGAGATAAAAGATATTACCTTTACTATATAACTTTATTAAAATAATATTATTATAACCTCTAGCCTCTTATTTAAGGAATTAAACCGCGCGAAAATTAATAGCCTTACTATTAAAAATATCTTTATTTTTATATAATATAACTTAGCTAAATATAGAAAGCTATATATTTTTTATATAAAGCTTATATAAGAAATTAAAAATAAAATTATAAAGCTATATAAGAAATTATAACTTATTATATAAGGCTATGCTAATACTAATAAAGCTATTATACTTACTTAATCTTTTATAATCTTATAAATAAGCTAAAAACTAATTCTTACTCTAAGCTCTTTAATAGCTTTATTAGAATAATTAGCTTTAATAATTATATTATAATTTAAATTTTACTAAGTAAGGATAAGGGTAAAGATAAACGCGGACTTAAGTATATTAAAAATAAGCTAGTACTTATTAGTTTAGTAAAAAAGCGCGCCGCGTTTTATAAGCTTAACTAAAGGGGCTATAAGGTTTAAAAAATAAAGTATAAAGTTACGATAAAAGTTAGCAAACCTAAGAAAATTACGCACGGCTTAAACGTAAGTTAGCGCCTCCTATTTTAAAATTATAGAGACTTTAGTAAAATCTAGCTATATTTCTTTACTAGCGTAGATAATAAACCTTAAGTACTTAACCTTATAAATAGTAAAATTATACTTATTAAAATTAAGGAAAAGCTTAGCTTAATAAAAATATAAAAATATAATATATATTTTATATTAATAATTAGAATAAGAACCTCCTAAATAGATAAGGATATTATTTAAGTATATTATAGTAAAATTCTTTAAAAAATCGCTAAGGGTAATATTAATATAATATTAGAATATAGCGAGCGCTCCTATAAAGCTAAAAAAGTAAATAAGGTATTCGAATAAACTAAACTAAGTATAAAAAGCTATAAAGTATTCCTTACCTTTTATAATATAAAATTTATAGAAAGCGGTATAAATATTAAATTTCGTAAATTAATAAATATTTAAAAAGCTATAAAATATCTCCTTAATAAGCGGAAAGGGATAATAATCTTACTTTATTACCTTATTTAAAGCGTAATAATTAATATAAAAGCGCTACTTATTTTCTAGCTTTTTTATAAGTAAAATAAAGGCGGCCGCGGATAATAAGCTAGCGCGAATCTATCTTTTATTTATTAAGTTAATAATTTATTTCCGAATTTTAAAAAGATACTCGTAAAATATATTATAAAGTAAGCTTTAAAGTAAAGGGAGTAAGGAACTATTAAGTTCTTAGTAAAGTTAGATATAGTAATTATAATTATTATAATAAAGGGGTAAAATACTAGCTTTCTCTTTATTAAATAAGTTAGTAAAATCTAATACTTTAAAAAGTAAAAAGGGGCTTATAGTTAAGGTAAAGGTTATAATACGTAAAATATAAAAAATATCTTATAAGCTAGTAATAAGGAATTAGTAACTAATACGCTATTAGGATTTATAATAAATAAAGGCCGCGAAGATAAAGCTAAAGATAGCTATAATAAGGTAAATAACTTATTAAGATTCGAAGTATAAGATAACTAATCTGCTAATAAAGTAAATTATAATTTCTCGCTTATTAAGATATAATAAGATATTATTACGCGCTATTTAAAATAAGCTAAGAATTAAATCTTAAGTAAAGCTTAAGATTATATACGCTATTATAAGTAATTATTAGCTATTAATATTAGCTATAAAGTAAATAAAGTAGCGGATAGATAAGTATAGCTTAAAGCGTACGCGCTATTAGTAATATATTTATATAATAATATAAATTACTTATAAGTAAAAGAAGG
Organism: Ophiocordyceps camponoti-saundersi (nom. inval.); assembly: GCA_003339415.1. Classification (NCBI taxonomy): domain Eukaryota; kingdom Fungi; phylum Ascomycota; class Sordariomycetes; order Hypocreales; family Ophiocordycipitaceae; genus Ophiocordyceps; species Ophiocordyceps camponoti-saundersi. The sequence goes on along the minus strand of PDHQ01000264.1, from coordinate 3,174 downwards.
GAATTTACTTAAGCTAGTAATATTATATAAAAGATTCGCTTATAATAATATAATAATTATAGCTATTATCCGCTTATATAATAATAAAAAAAATAAAATTTATAAATATAAGGAGAAGAAAAAAAAGTAAATTTATATTTTAATTAATATTTATAAAGTAATTATTTAATATTCTATAAATAATATTATTATAAAAGTCCTCCCCTTATAGGAGACTTAATATAAAGAGGATTTATTTCCCTAATCTAAGGCGGGGTTCTCCTCCTTTTTTATAATATTTATAAAATAAACTAAAGAGGCTAATAAGGGAAGATTAAGCTTATACTTATACGAGAAATAGCTAGCGCTATTATAGCGGAGGTAGCGGCCTTTAGCGCGCCGCTTTATAATTTTATTATTATTAGCTTTAGTTACTTAATAATAAGTTTTACCGCCGTAGCTATTCTGGCCTTAAGAGGGAGAGCTATTATATTTACTAAAGCGCGGCTAGGTGCTAATCTAGTATATATTAGTTATCTAGGTATCTTAAGATAGCTTAGAAGCGGAAAGTAAAGGCGTCTAGCCTTTATTTTTAAGGCGGAAAAACTTAATATTTATAATAATAATATAAATCTTAGTAATAGCGATAATATACTTAGTTAAAGGAATATTATACTTTATATAATATTAGCGAAAAGCTAGCGTAAAGGTATAATAAAAGTATATAATTTTAATTTTATTAGCTTATTTAGTATTATTTACTAAAGTAAGCTTAGCTTTAAAATAAATAAGGAAATTAGAGAAAGACTTAGAAGCGCCTTATATAAGGTATTTAAACTTTATTATAGCTATTTAGCGCTAATATAAGTTAGTAAATATAATATTAAAGTAATTTAGGAAATAGTTAAAGTTATACTTATATTTAGTATTTTACTTAAAAAATAAAGTTACCTTAGCTTAAATTATAAAAGATAAGTATTAGTATAAAAATACTTATTAATTATAAGTAATACTAATAAAAGCTTAGTCCGCTTATAGCTTATAAAATATAAAGGAGCGTTATATTAAAAAAAGTTCTTATCGCTATTAAATAGCGATTTAAAAAGTAATAGCTTATAATAAAGTTATAATTATTATTACTTAAGAAGCTATATAAATTAATACTATTAGCGTATAAAGCTTTAAAGCTCTGCGATAATAGCTTACTATTTTAAAAGCTAAGCGATAATAGCTTATTAAGTATTAAAGTTATCTATAATTAAAATTATTTTATTATAAAGGTCTTATATTTTTTAATATTTATAAGAAGCTAACTTTATTAATATAAAATAACTTAAGAGGTTTTAAGGTATATACGGTATACGTACTTAGGGTTATAGTCCGTATATAGCTTACGCCTATTTTACGCGCGGCGCTAACTAATTATATATATTTATATATATACTACGCCTATTATACGCGCGGACTTAACTAAGCACCCCCTACGTGACTTAGCTATTCGGGCGCAGCCTAAATCCCTTATAATATTTTTTATAAGCGTTTTTAATTTAGCTTTTCTTAAAAATATAAAAAAAATAATTTAAGCTAGTAATTAACTTTTTAGTCTTTAGTTAGTTACTAACTAATTAAAAACTAAAACTAACTAATTAAAATTAGTTATTATAATAACTTTAGTTAGTTAGTAATTAATTTAATTACTAAAAGTAATAACTTTAGTTAGTTAGTCCTAACTAACTAAAAAGTAACTAAAAAAGTTACTAATTAATTTTAACCCTTAATTAAAAATAACTACCTTACTTATAAGAGACTAATATCTTTTTAGCGCTAAACTATTATACTTAAAGTGTTATAATATTATTATAAAATATAATTTTTTAAAGTAACTTTTAGCTATATTATAATATACTTATTTTTATTTAAAATAAAGCTTTTTAAAAATATTTATAAAAAACTATATATTTTATAATTTACTATTATTATTTTTAAAATAAATATTTTTATATTTAAGAGAAATTAATTTTAATTTTATATTTAAAATATTATATAAAAAATCTTCTTAGATATAAATAAAGTATATAATATTTTTATAAAATACCCTTTTTAAAAAATTACTTTTACTTATATTATAAATAATTACTTTTACCTAAAATAAAGCTTTTTAATAGAAAAATTTAATAAAATTAAATTTATATACTTTATAATTTTTATAGTTTTTTTATTTTATATATTAAAATTCTATAAAGTAATAAAACTCTTTTTTCACTTTAAATACTTATATAGTTTATGTTAAAGTAGAACTATTATAAAATCTGTTATATAGCTTTCCTTATAACCTTCCGTTAAGTAGTCAGCGCTGCTAGGCCCGCTTCTTAAGTTCCGAGGGCCTGGCCTAGCCACAGAGACCTAGCAGAGTCATAGTCACAGTTTTAGGAACATCACCAGCTTTATCAGTGCTGCCTTCGCCCTATACTAATTTCTAACGACGCTGTTTACGGACAGCCAGGTTCAGAGACGCGATACAACGGTAGTGGTTAATTCTGCCGAGGTTTAACAACGCCTTCATGCATGAAGTAGTAGACGACTGTTGAGTCGTTATGAAGTATAGCCAGAAGAACTCGTTTGGCATGATCGTGGATATTAATGTTAATTGCGTTGAACACGGCGGAAAGGCCGGCGAGCGACCACTTTTCGACTAGCTGCACGGGAAGGACCCATTCCTTCTGGGGTTCGTGACAAATCTTTTTGCCCCCTTGGCGCTCCAAAGCGAGAGCAGCTACTTGGTCGTCGGGATGCAGGTAGAGACGCTTGGGAGGGAGTCCCCGGATGAGAGGCCTTGCCAATTTCGGGTCGTCAACAAGCTCCAGGGCCGTCCAATCATGTTGATAATCGAGATCGTACAGGACAGTACGAGCCACGTTCTCGAAGGCGCGACGACGGACAATGAGTTGAGTAGTGTCGTCCATTAGTGATTAAGTGCCGATGCCTTGCGAGGACTACGTGAAGCTGGTCCGACCTTGGCTAACTAAAACTAACTATTCTACCTTCTCTAACTTATTTTTCTTTATAACTATAATATATAATATATAATATATAATATATAATATATAATATATAATATATAATATATAATATATAATATATAATATATAATATATAATATATAATATATAATATATAATATATAATATATAATAT
>PDHQ01000263.1:0-48287 GCA_003339415.1 Ophiocordyceps camponoti-saundersi (nom. inval.) | reverse complement strand
TTATTATTATTATTATTATTATTATTATTATTATTATTATTATTATTATTATTATTATTATTATTATTATTATTTTTACCGCTATTTTTTTATTACTTTACTCTTTACTTTACTTACTTTAATAATTATTTTACTACTTATAGCGGGTATTTTAAAATATAGTAAGATTAGTATATATAACTTATAAGGAGGAGGATTAGTAATTATAGTTATAAAAGGGGTAAATAAGGTAGCTACTAAAGCGGCCGCCCTTATTAAAATGCTAGCCTTAGTTAATATTATTATTATTATAAGTTAAAGCTTTAACGCTTTATTCCGCTTTTAAATATAACGTAAGTTAGTTTAAAATTACTTTTATTATTTATTATTAGCTAGCTTTAAACTTCGCTTCGCTTTACTTTATTTTATATTAACTTATAAGTTACTTAGCTATCCTCCTCTACTAATATATTTAGCTACTTTTATAGCTACTATATATAATTTATTTAAATAAATTTATAATTTAATTAATACCTAAGTTTTAACCTTACTTTTAACCTTACTTTTAGCTTTACTTATTTTATAATACTTATATTAAGCTTTTATATAATTATAATAATTAGCTAATTTAAAGCTTATATACTTTATTAGCTTTATATATAATTATATAATATAATATTACTTATTTTATTATTTTAATATAAAACCTTATATTTAGCTAATTAAGCTATATATATAATATAAAAAAGGTTATAAAGCCCTTTATAGATAGTTTTAAATATTATAATATTATTATATTATTAATATATAGCTATATAACTATTATTACTATTTTTTTATTATAAAAGTTAAAAAAAGGGGGAAAGTTAAGGGAGGGGGTTAAAAATATACCTTTTTCGAAAAATAATAAAAAAAAAGAAAAAAGAAAAAAGGAGGTAAAAGAAAAAGAGATATACCCCCCCTTTTTTTAATTACTAATAGATAATAAAGCGGCTACCCCGCTACTTTACCTTACCCCCTCTTAGACTTTCCTTCCTCCGCCTTACGCTATACCGCCTCGCCTTATACCGCCCTATACCGCCCCGCGCTACGCTATACCGCCCCGCTCCTCCGCCCCGTACTTTACGGACTTTCCTTTTCTTCGCACTCCCCTCCTTACCTTACTTTTCTTATATTATTCGAAACTACCTTTAGGTAGTAAGCTTATTATATTATATTACCGCTAGCTACCGCTATATTTTTATATAAGTATATAATAAGCTTTCTTTTTATAGTTAAGGGGTTTTATTTTACTTTAGGGGATTTTTCTTATTTAATATATTATAAAGGCTTTAAATATTATAAAGGCTCTTAGCGTATAAATAATAATAATCCTTAAACTATTATTTTTAATATTCTAAGAAATATTAATAATATACTTTTACTTTAACTTTTTTATAACTTTAAATAATTAAGGTTTTTATTTATACTTAATATTATAATATTATAAGAATTTAATATTTTCTGCCTTTCTAAGTTTAACTCTGCTAAGGGAATAATTTTAAATATAAGGTTATTAGGCAGTTTACCGCCTAATCCGCTATTAATACTAATAATACTTAATAATAAAACTTAAAAGCTTAACTAATTCTAATAATATTTATATATAAGTAAAAGTTAATATAATATTATTATTAACTCTAATAACTTATTTATCGATATTTTTTAAACTTTAATAAATCTTATCTTAAAATTTATATATAAAAAACTTACTAAAGTAATCTTTACGTAAGATTTTCGCCCTATATAAGGTATCCTTAATATAGCGTTTACTAAGCTTTAATAGCGCTAATAAGCTTCTAAAAACTTATTTAGCTTACTTATTATTATCTCCTACGCTATTTAAAAGTTAGTTAAAGCCGCTTTTTATAAGGTAATAAGTAAAAAGTTAAATTTTACTTTTAAAGCTTTAATTTAAGCTAGCGTAGTTATAAACTCCGCCCTAAACTCCGCCCCCTTTATAGCGCCTCTTATATAGCTAGTTTTAGTAAAAATAGAGAGATAAGTACTTATATTAGTAAAAGATATCTTAGTAATTAATAGAGTTTTAGCGCCTACTTCTTAAAAAATTATCTAAAAAGTTAATAAGGCTATAAGCTATTTTATAATAGTTACCGCACGCTAACTTTTTAATAGTAATTTTATTATTATATTTAACTTAAAATATAAGGATTTTACTTTTAAAAATAAATAAGTAGCTTAGGCTTTTAAAATAAAGGCTAAGTATATACGCTATACTTATATTATTATTACTAAAAGTATTAAAACCTTAGTAGCTAACTATAACTATAATATACTATTTAGTACTATTAAGAAGGTAAATAAAGTTAATATAATTTAAGCGAAAGTACTTTAACTTTAGTATATTATTAGTAGAGAAGCCTTATAAACTTATTTTATTATAAGCTTAAGTAGCGTAAAGGATATAAATAAGCTTTATTTAAATAAAGTAGTTATAAATATAAAAATAATTTACTATAAACTTTATAAAAACTCCGCACGCCTTAAGTAATATTATAAATATTTCTAATTTAAGTATATTACTAAGTATTATTAAAAGCTACCTTAATATAAATATTATATAGCTATTTTATATAATAGCGGAGAAGAAAACTACTTTATATAAAAAGAAGAAAGACCTTATTATTATATTTTATATAAGGGTATATACTTTACTTAGTTAAAAAACTACCTAGAGTTTTAAAAATAATAAAGCTATATTAAATTTAGCTTCCTTAATAAACCTCGCTTTTTTTAATTATTATAATCTGCTTAATTTCTAGCCTTTACTTAATAGTAATTTTATAAAAATAGTAAAAGCTTTATTATAATTTCTTTAAAAAAGTAAGTATATTATAAATCTTTTAAAAATATACCTTAGTAATCCTTTTATAATATATTACTTACTTAAGTCTCCTTAAAAGGCTTTTAACTTAGTAATACTTATAAAAGCTATAAGCTACGTAATAAACTTTATAACTTATAACTAGCTTTATAATCTTAAGCAAAGTTTATATTAGCAGACTTTATATAATTAAAGTAATTATAAAATAATTATTCTTAATACTTAGTCCTTATAAAGATTATAACCTTATTATAAAATATTTAAAAGATTAACCGCCTTATTTAGCTCGCTTTATTTAATAAGGAGAATTATAATATTATCGCTATATAAAAATTTTAGCTTAATATATATAATCGCTTTCCGCTTCTTAAACTTACTCCTTATTACCTTATTTAAAGTAAAAATAAAGCTTTCTTTTATATATATAAATAATATAAAGTTAGTAACTAAAACTTTATTATAAAGCTTAACTTTATTAAAGTTTTTTTTTATAATAAGCTTTAAGTATTTACTATTTACTCCCCGCTATTTAGAATATATATTAAACCTCTTCTATACTTATTACCTCCTCTTTCCTCCTTATACTCCGCCTCCGCCTTTATTTTACTAAGTATCCTTAGTAACTTTAATACTTATTACCTTTTTTAAAACTTTTATAAATATACCTCCCCTTACTCTATAAAGCTTTTTTCCGCCTTTTACTAACTTTACCTTAAACTTCTTACTTTTTCTTATAAGATTATTTAAAAAGTATATAAGCGAAAGGCTATTATTATTAACTTAATTTAAAATATACTTAACTATTTCCTTATATATCTTAGCTTAAATTTTTATTTTCTTAGCTTTAATTATATTCCTTAATTTATATTATTTATTACCTCTCCCCTTTTAAATTTTACCTTAATATTACGCTAGAAATATTTTAACTTTAATATCTTATAAATAAAAATAAAAAACTGCCTTTTACTTTTTACTATTTAAGCGGAGTTTATAGTAAATATTAAAAAATTAGTATTATAGCTATATAATTAATTAAACGCTATAGCTAACTTAATAATTTTAGAATTACCTTAATAATATTATTTTTACTTATATTTATAATAAACCTTAAAAGTTATTTTTATAATTTTAAATATAAAATATATTAAGTAATATTAGTAAATATAACTAAACTTTAATTATTAGTAAATATATTAAAACGCTATAATATAATAAAAATTATTTATTAGAAAAGCGAAAAAAGATAATTAAAGGCGATTTCTCGCTTTTATAAGCGGCGACTTTAATATTATATAGTTTATAGCTTAGTAAGTAAGACTTTATAGCTAGGTTTCTTTAAAGCTTATATATACTCCTCCTTTTTAATAAAATATAAACTTTACTTTTTAATTATTTTTTTTTAAAAAATCGAAGCTCTTAGCTTATAAGTTTTTTCCTTATTTTCTAGAAAATACTTTATACTTTCCGATTTTTAACTTTTTCCCCCTAATAAATATTCCCTTTAAGTTACTAAAGATAAGGTCCGCTTTACTATTTTTAGTATTATATTATAAAAATCCGCTAAGCTTAATAATATCCTTATTAGCTTTTTTAAAAGTTATAAATAACTTTTTATAATAGTCTTAACTAAGCTTTTTTTAAGGATATATTATTTATAAATATTTCCTTACTTAATATTAAACTTTTAATATTATAGTTTTTTAGAAAGTAAGAAAAAGCTTAAAAGTTTATTAAACTTTAAGCGGCTATTATTTTATCTCCCTTTTTAATATTATTAATAAGATTTTTAAAATTATAATAGTAAAGAAAATATTTTATATAATAGAGTCTGCGGAAATCCTATTATAAGGTTAGATAAGTAACTAGCTTAACTAATCTACTAATAATACCTTACTCCTCCTAATAAAGTTTATCTATACCGCTTAAAGCTTTTAAGGCTCCGCCTCCCTTTTAATATTAAATATAATAGGCGCCTTTAATTATATTTTATACTTTAAGCTAATAGAAATCCTTAACTCTCTTAGCTTCCTCGGATAAATTATAACTCGCTCTTACTTTTCCGATTATACCTCTTACTTAAAAGTTAACGGTAAATTATTAAACCTTTTCCTTATTTTTATTAAAGTCCCTTAAGGCTCCTTACTCTTTTTAATATTATTTATTTTATATATCTTATCTTTTTATAAACGCTTAGAATAAGCGATTAGTATATTTATTATTAAATTTATAAATAATATTAATATTTTTAATATTAGGTAAACCTCTATTTAGGTCCGCTACTAGCTTTAATAATCTTAAAGTATATATTATAATTAAGTAATAAAGTATAAAATAACTTTCTAGCTACTTAAAAGTAAGCTCCTTTATTTTATAAAGGCCCGCTTCGCTAATATAATTTTACTAATCTTTAATAAAAATATTATTTAACTTATATAAAAGGTATATATACTTAAGGTTTAGATTTACCGTAAACTTTAATAAAAGCTATACCTCCGCTACTTTATAAAAAAGCTCGCTTATTAATAGCTAGCCCTAACTAAGCTTACCTTATTTACTTAAAGCTTTTTATTTCTCTAAGTAAGGGAAATTTATATTAAGGTTATTAGGTTTATAATTACTTTTAGCGCTATAATTTACTCTACTCTAACCCTACTAAGTAAGGAACTTAAAAGCTTTATCTTTTAATAGCTAGCTATAACTTAGTTTAAATATTTTTATATTATTTTTAAAATATACTAAGTAACCTTTTCTTATTATATTAAGTTTAAGATTTTTATCCCTTTTATTAATATTTACTTATTTTACCGCGCTACTTATAGCTACTAACTCTTTTATAATAAAAAACTTATAGCTTATATTTACTCCGCCTTTAAGAGAATTATTATATACCTCCGCTAATATCGTAAAAGTTAGCCCCGCTTTACTTATATTCCCCTTAAATCCTTTTAATTTTTTTTACTACTTAAATATAAATTTTAAATATCGCCTCTTAGTCTTTTAAGCTTTTTAAGGCCCGCTTTTATAAAAAATAATAGCTTCGCTAAAACTTTAAAAAAGGAAAGCTTTAAAAATATAGCTAGTTTTTTAAATACCTTACTAATAAATTACCTTAATTAAAACTTAGTAATACTTTATAAATTTATTAAAGCTTTCTAAAATTCTTAAGTAGCGCCTTAACTTAGCTTTATAATAATAAAATTAGCTTTAATAAGTTTCTTTATATTTATAATATTCTTATAATTATAACTTTTTATTATTTTTATAATAGCGGAAAAGATAAGATAGCAGCTTACTTCGCTTTATATTATAAACTAATTACTTATAAAAGAACGCTTCTATTAATATTTCTTATAAGTTTAATTTTATTATTATTATTATAGTACTCTAGAAGCTATAGAAGTAGCTGCTAGAACCTTAGCAGTAAGTTGAGTAGGAAAAACCCTCCTAAAAGAGGTAAAACCCCCCGCTATATAGTAGGACCGCGTCCGGCTCGGGGCCGGGCTAGGCGCTCTACGCATATAAAGAAAGTAACTATCGGTTACGGTAATACTATATAACGTAAGGAAAGATAAGGAAAGATAGATAAAATAAGGAAAAGATAATAGTAATAGTAGTATATATTACCTATATATACTAGTACGTACCTCCCCGGCCTCTAAGTATATATTACTTAACTTTTAGGTATATAGCTATATACCTTCTTTATATACGGTATATACTTAAGTATATACCCTTTTTTTAAGCTTTCCTAATTAGGAAGCTTTCTTAATTAAGAAGTTAGTTTTTATAAATTAGTAACTTAAAGCCTAAAAATATATAAAGGAGGGGGGGGTCGCTTTTACTAATATAGGCGGGCTATTATTATCTTATTATTTTTTTAGTAATTTTAACTATATAAGTAATCCTTAGCGCGCGTAACTAGTTTATAGCTAACTTATGCTAGAGTAAAATATCCGCTAAACTTAACTTTCCTTAAGCGGTATTTTATATAAGATATATTAGTATACTTATTAGCTTTAGGAACTTTTATTAAGTATAAAGAAATAAGTATTTAGCCCTAGTATATATTTATATTTACTAATAACTAAGGTAAATTATCTAAGCGTAGCTTACGTTAAATACGCGAATAATTATACTAAGTATTAGCTAATTAATAATCCCGCTATAGCTAAAACTATTTACGCTATAATTAAGATTACTTACTAGCTAGGCTTCGATTATAACGCTTAAATAATAAGTAATATTAAGGTTATATTAAGTCCGCGGTAAGTCCTATACTAATAAGCGTAATAGAAAAATATAATTTAGCATATTAAAAAGATATATACTATTATGCGTTATAATAATACTTACGCTAATTAAGTTATATAAGCGGCTATTAGCTATATACCGCTTTAAGGCTTATAGCCTCCTATTATTAAGGAGGACCTTATTATTAATATAACTAAGAGTCTAACTAATACTAACTAACTTATTATTATTATATTAGCTTAAATATAAAAATAGTATATCTTCTATATATAAATAATTAACTTTTTTAAATAGTTAATTAAGAAGCTACGCTATATCCGCTACGCCGCTAAGAATAAAGCGCGCTTATAGGGGAGCTTATCTCCTATTAATTATCTTCCTATCCTCTATACTCCGCCTTTTATTATTAGTTCCGCTTCCGCCTTAGTACTTATTAAGTTTAAGTCCGAGTTAAAAGCTAATAAGCTTAGTAAGCTTAAGATTACTTTTACCTTAAGCGTTAAGGTTATCCCCGCTATCGGGGAGGATATTTCTAGCGCCTATACCGTAACCGCGCCGCCTTCTTATAAGGAGATCTCTAATTTTATTTAAGATAGTTTAGTTAATAATATATCTAATAATAAAAACTTTATAATACTAGTTAATAACTATATTACGTTTAGTAAGGAAAAGAAGCTAATAGTAAAAAAGGAGTAAGTAGCTTTAGTTTACGCTTATAATTATAGTTAAGTTTAGGGCCGCGGCTAAAGCTACGGCTATAATAAGCGCGGTTAATTTCGCGCTTCGCGTAGTTAAATTAATACCTTATATATAGTTAAAATAGTCTAACTTTAAGGCTAGGTAAGCGGCTAGTAAGATAAATAATAAAATTATTACCGTAAAGCGGCTTTTATATATTTATTATAAGGCTAAAGGCCTTATCTTCTTTATTTATTTTACTTTTATAAAGTAATATTATAAGGTTAAATTAGCGTAGTTATTTAAGTAAAAGAAACTAATATATAAGTTTAGCTATAAATTAAGGGTTATTAAGCGCTTTAGTAAAGTTATATTAGTCTTATATTAGTTACTAGTTAATATTAAAAAGTAGCTTATTTTTATAAGTAAAAATATAGTTAAGAAAGATATATAATATAGTCTTATTACTATTATTATAAAGGTAGCGTCTTAAAACTACCTTAGGGACCTTATAAGCTTAGAGAAAGGAATTAAGCTTAATATATTTAATCTAAAGTTATATAAGTATTATACTAATAAACTTAGGAAATCCCTTATAGATACGTAAGGCGGTCCTAGCTTTAAGCTATAGCGGTTTATTAATAAGGTAGCTATAGGACTACCTATACTTCTTAAGCTTACCTTCTTAGGAATATTATTAGAGGAGCTACTTTTCTTAGAGTTTAATATTAAAGTCGTATTATATATATTTAGCCTCTAGTTTAAGTTTAGTTTATATTTTATAAAATTCCTTTAAATCTTATAATACTTAATATCTCTATTAATAAGGGCGCCCCTTACGCTTATATCTAACTTACTTAGTAGCCTTTTTTACTATAGTACGGATAAGGTTTACTATATATATATATTAAAGGCGGTAATAAGTATAAGCTATCTAATAAATAAGGTATAAGTTAAGGGGGGGGATAAAAGCCTTTATTTTAATATAATAAAGAGGGGTAGCCTTATAAGCTTTAATAATAACTTTTAAGTATTTAGACTATTCCGTAGCTAGCGCTTTTATAATAAGGTTATATAGTTTCCCCCCTAATTATATAAGCGGGGTAAATTAAGATATACCGAATATAATCGCTAATTTAATAGCTTTAATATAAACCTCCTTTACTTTTAATAAGGTATAACCTTACGTTAATATAATAATCCCGGTAAGGGCTAGGTATTAGCGCTTAAATTTAATAGCGAGTTTTAAAAAGTAAGACTTTTATTAGAGTTTATAATATAGCTAAACCCCTAAGAGTCTTACTTTTTATATAAGCTAAACTATCTTTATACTAAGCTAAAGCTAGGTTATATCTACTTTCTTAGCTTTCGTAAAATATATTAACTTACTTTTAGCTAGCTAAAAAGTTATTTTATACTTAAAAGCTTATTATTTATAAATTTACTATACTCGCTTAAGTTAGAGGAGTACCTAGGCCTTATTATATTTAATATTAAGTATATTAGTATTATTAGCGAAGCTTATTATAAGTAGTTTAGTTATTAAGTTTAGATATTAATATAATAAAAATATATATAATAAGAAAAGGACCGGTAATATAAAGGACCTTTAGGGGACCCCTTATTAAATTAAGAAAGTATTACTAAGCTTATAATTAAACTTAAGTTATAAGGTTTTAATAATAAGATAAGAATAAATAAATACTATAACTTATTTAGGAAAGCTTAGGTAGTTAAAAATAATTATTAGCTTATTATAAGAAACGTAGTTAAAAGCTTTAATAAGGTTTAGTAAGAGGAGCGAGGCGGTGCCGCCCTAGTCTTAGATAGTTTTAATAGTTTTAGTAAATATAAAAATTACGGTATTAGTAAAGCGTTATAGCTTATTACCTATTTAGCTATTTAAGAGGATATTAGCCGCTTTTATTATAAACGCTATTTTCCTAGCGATAATTATTTCTAAAACTTTCCTTATTATATTAAGGAGCGAAATTAGCTTATACCCGCTTAAGGTATAATATATAGCTAGTAGTTTACTTACCTTATAAATAATTATAATATTAGAGGCTTTAAATCGTAACGGGAAATAGCCGCTATTAATATAGCCTTAGAAGATTTTTTAGAAAACTTAGATAAGGGGGGGTTTATATTTTTTTAGGAACCTAACTAAGATTTTATTAGAGCTAGCGGATTTCTATAAGGCGATTAAGAAAAGGGCAAAGTAAATATTATTAGTAATAATTAAACGTTTAATATAAAAAGGAGGGAAAGGTTTATTTAGGGTAAGAGAAGGGGCTAAGGCGGTAAGAGTAAGGAAGAATTATTAGCTAAGTAAGATCGCTTTATCCGAGAAAGTAAATATTAAGTTTAAGTTAAGGCTTTTCTATAGCGTTAGTATATATATAAGCTTTAGCGGGGCCTAGCTCCGGAGCCGGGCTTAATATTTTATTATTTAAAATATTATTAAGTTTATTAAGATATTATCGAGGAAGTTATATTAGGCGCTACGATAAGCTATACTAATTGCGGATTTTTACGCTTTTATTATTTCCTAATAGTTTTATTAGTAAAAATTAGTAAAGTTAGCTTTCTAATATTTTTAGGCCCGCTTAGTAGCTACTATAATAGCCGCTATTACCTAATTTTACTAGTTTTATATTATAAGGTATATATAAACGCGTAATAATATCGTAATCTCTACTATTATTTTTAGCTATTTATATAATAAGGTAACTACTCCTTCTAAGTTTTTAGGTATAAAAGTATAATATAGCTTAGGCTTAAGTTAGTTCTATACCTTAGCTATAAGTATATTTAGGTAAAAAGAGCGCTAAATCTTAATTAATATAATATTAAGGCGGAGGTTAGTATTTATATAGATAATTTACGGAATATAATCGGAGCTAATAAAATTAAGGTTATTTCCTTAGTATATCGCGCGGTAGTTTAGTATAGCTTAAGCTAAGTTAATAATATTAGTTTATTTATTATATATTTTTTAGGTAACTTCGCTTAGAGGCGTAATAAGTCTAAAATAGAGGCTAGTTATAAGATTAAGGAAATTAGCTATTTTAGAGGAGGACTTTTTATAATAGTCCTATAAGGAGTAATAAAGGTTAAAGTCGCTATATAAAAAAGTAGCTATTAGGGTTAAGTTAAGGTAGAAAAAGTTACGCTATAAGAGGGGGCTAGATTAGATTACCGATAAAAGTAAATAAATAAATATAATTTATAATAAAGGTATAATATAGAAGAAGATAAAAGCTATATTAAGTATAGTAAAAGGTATTTAAAAAGAGGGGTTTAGTTATTTATAAATATAGAAAATCGCTTAGTTACTAAAATTTATAAATTTATATAGTAAAATATTAGGAAGCGGAGAGCGTCCGAATTAGTTACGCTATAATTTTTATAAATAAATAAGATTATAGCTAATAAGGCTATAAAGCGTAATATAGATAAGATAGTTATATTTTTATATATTCTAAAAAAGGGTTTTAATCTTTATTAGGAGTAGGGAAGGTAAAAGTTTACGATTATATTAAGGTAAAGGAGGGGGCGGAAAGAGGGGCGGAGGAGGGGGCGGAGGAGGGCATAATAAAAAGGGAAAGGGTAAAAAGGGGAGGATAAGTTCCCTAAGCTCTACCGCTATCTTATCTACTACGGGGTCCGGGGGTAACGCTACTCCCGCCTTAGCCCCTTTTCGGTGCTAAAGCGGGCTTATTATTTATATTAAAGCGGAGTATAGCTTATAACTATATAGGGGCTATACGCGACCGCTTCTAGGATTAAATTTTAATAAAGCTATTACTAATTTAAAATTAAGTTAGCTAAAAGTAGTCCTAAAACTTTTAAAGTTAGTATATATAATTATTATATACTTAGTCTTAATATACTTTCGTAATAAGGTAGTTTTAGGACTATAAGGCGTAGTTCCCCTTATATAAGATATAGTTCTTAATATTAGTTTTAGTAAGGGCTAAATATACGCTCTCCTTTTCCGAGTACGCTATAGCTATATATATTCTATAACGTAGCTACTTTTAGTAGTATTTCGCTATATACTTATATTAGTAATATTAGTAGCATTATTAGGGTTATACCGCGTTATTATAAACTTCTATATAAGAGATTTTTATATTTATAACTAAGCTATTTTATATAAGTTTATTAGCGTTTATTATATTAGTAATTCTTAAGATAATATAAGTACGCGTAGCTTCCTCGCTATAAGGCTAAAGCGCTTAAACTTAAGCGATATTAACCTTATTATATTTCTTAATTTATTATAAGAGTATATCTTAGTCGCTATAAGCGGCCCCTACTTATACTCTCTTCGCTATAATAAAAAAGGTTTTCTAGCTATAAACCGCCCCCTTATTAAAGATAATAAGGATTTACTTAACTAAGCTTACTTATCTCTTATATTTTAGATAAAATATAACTATTATATTTTTATTAGAAAGTTATCTTATAGCTAATACGGCTTTATATTTTAAAGCTATATTTATAGCTTATATAATCTCTTATAAGGTTAGCTATAAGGTATCTATATTAATTATAATATTTTTTATAAATATAGTAACTTCTTTATTAGAGCGACTAGGGACGGGTTTAATTACTATACCGCTAATAATAGCTATAGAAGCTTATAATAGCTAAGTTAGAGTAATATTAAAGCTAATAATTTATAAGAGTACTTTCTATATAGTTTAAGTAACTATCTTCTCGATTAACTTAGTAATCTTAAGTAAAAGTTAAGTAATATTTTAATTTAAGGGGGTTATAAATTTCTTACGGAGTTTAGCTTTAAAAGCTATTATAATATTTTAAGCGTTAGAGAACGCTATAGTAAGTATTACTACGGCTAATTTATTATAAGCTTCCTTTATATCGCTATCGTAAAGGTCCCGTACTTACTCCGCTTCTCCTTTTATTTTAGCGCTATTATTATATTATCCTTAGCTAGATTAGGGGTGCTATAAGGACTATTCTAGTCCCCGCGTACCTCTATCTACGACTATAAGCGCGTCGCCTGCCCCTTAGGCCCCGGCCGAAGCCGCCGCGGGCGCTATTAACTCCTTCTCGGTAATAAATATATAGTAAAAAGCGAAAGATTAAGTAACGGGTCCTATCCTGTTTTCGTTTATAAGTTTAATTTAAAACTATAAAAACTTTAATAAAGCTTTTAACTATAAGGCTATTATAAGCCTTCTCGCCTTATAATTTATTTACTTATAATACCTTTACTAATTTAACCTCTCTTTATTATTTTATAATATTAAAATATATATTAAAATACTTAAATATAAAGTTTAAGCGTAAAGGATAGTTTTTAGTATTTTTGCTATATAATTATTATTATTTATTTACCTTATACCTTACCCTTAACTTTACTTTTTAATTTACTTAGCCTCGCTTAGCTTACTTACTTTTTTTCCGCCCCCGCCCTTTACTTTATCCTCCGCGCTTAATTATACTTTTAATTTTTATAAGCTTATCTTTTAAATTATTATTATTACTCTCTATTATACGCTTTAACGCCGCTAATATAAATTTTATAAGAGGGGATTCGGGTATTTAAATAAAATTTAGCTTTAGCTTTAGCTTTTTTATAGCTTTTATTACCTTCGCTTTTATTAACTCCTCCTTTACCCTTATTTTTACTTTCTTTACTATATTTTTAGCTATCTCCGCGCCCTTAGCTTTTTTTACTTTATTAGCTATCTTTACCTTACTTATTTCCTCCTCCGCTTTACTTACCTTTTTATCTTTTTTAATTATTATTTACTTTAACTTATTTCCTAATATTAATATAATAAAGATAAGTAATAAAATTATTACTTTTTTATTTATTTTTAGCTTTATTTTTAATAATAACTTTATTAAATTTAAGTTAAATATATAATTAAGCTTAAATATATTACTTAGTATATACTTTAACTAATTTATTTTAATATTATTTATAATTTGCTAGTTAATATTATACTTTATTTTATAAATTTTATATAATATCTAAGCTTAAGTATTATTAATATTATTAATATTATTAAAATAAAAGTAAACTTTTATTATAAACTTTAATAGCGTAATCTTATATAGCTAGGTAGTTACCTACTTAATAATAATTATTATAGCCCCCGCTACCGCTATTATTATCGCTATTATTATTATAGTTTAAGACTTTATAGCCGCTATCGCTATTACCGCGGGCTCTCTTGCCCCTACTATTTTTAACTCCGCCGCCACCTCCGCTACCGCTCCCGGCCCTAAGTTTATTACCGCTATTACCTCCGCCTCTAATCTAGTAAGAGTATTTATCTTTATTATTATTATTACCGCTATTATCGCTATTATTATCTTTACCGCTATCTCTTTTACTACTCCGCCCCCCGCTCCGCTTACTTTAATAATCGCGCTACTTACGGTAAATATTTTAAAATATAGCGGAACTAATATATATAACTTATAAAGAGGAGGATTAATAATTATAGCTATAAAAAGGGTAAATAAAGTAGCTATTAGAGCGGCCGCCCTTACTAAGGCGCTAGCTTTAGTTAGTATTATTATTATAATAAGTTAAAGCTTTAATATTTTATTTTAGCTTTAAGTATAGCGTAAGTTAGCTTAAAGTCGCTTTTATTATTTACTATTAGCTAGCTTTAAACTCCGCTTTACTTTACTTTACTTTATATTTACTTATAAGCTACTTAATTATCCTCTTTTATTAATATATCTTACCGCCTTTATAGTTATAGCGCGTTATTTATTTAAATAAATTTATAACTTAATTAGTACTTAAGCTTTAACTCCGCTTTTAACTTTACTTTTAGCTTTACTTATTTTATAATACTTATATTAAGCTTTTATATAACTATAATAATTAGCTAATTAAAAGCTTATACGCTTTATTAACTTTATATATAATTATATAATATAATATTATTTACTTTATTACTTTTAATATAAAACCCCGTATTTAGCTAGTTAAGCTATATATATAATATAAGAAATATTATAAAGCTTTTTATAAATAATTTTAAATATTATAATATTATTACTTTATTAATATATAGCTATATAACTATTATTATTATCTTTTTATTATAAAAGTTAAAAAAAGGGGAAAGGTTAAAAAAAGGGGTTAAAATATACTTTCTTTTAAAAATAATAAAAAGAAAAAAAGAAAAAAAAAAGAGGTAGAAGAGAAAAAGATATACCCCCTCTCCCTCTAATTACTAATAGATAATAAAGCGGCTACCCCGCTACTTTACCTTACCCTTTTTTAAACTTTCCTTTCTCCGCCCCGCGCCGTACCGCCTTACCTTATACCGCCCTATACCGCCCCGTACTACCTTATACCGCCCCGCGCTACGCTATACCGCCCCGCTCTTTCCGCCTTATACCTTATAAACTTTCCTTTTCTCCGTATTCCCCTCCTTACCTTACTTTTCTTATATTATTTAAGATTATTTTTAGGTAATAAGCTTATTATATTATATTATTACTAGCTACCGCTATACTTTTATATAAGCGTATAGTAAGCTTTCCTTTTATAGTTAAGGGGTTTTACCTTACTTTAAGGGATTTTTCTTACTTAATATAATATAAAAGCTTTAAATATTATAAAAGCCCCTAGTATATAAATAAATATATAAAATAATAATATACTTTAAGAGAGATAGTAGAGATAGGTATTATATAAAGCGTAAGCTTTCTATAAGAAAATTAAAAGATAAATAAAGAATAGAAAAAGTAAGCTTTCGGATATATAATAATCTTAAAGCTATTATAGTAACTTATTAATATAAGTTTATAAAAGAGTAATATTAAGAAGGAAATAATAATACCTTAGCTTTTAAATACTTATATTATAAAGTTTATTTTAAATATAAAATAGAATATTACTAACTAAGGTTTGATTTTTCTTAACGCTTTCTAAAATTATTTCTAAGATTAAAATATAGTAAAGTAAGATATAGTAAATAAAAACTTTAAGTAATTACTTCCTAATATATTATATCGCTATAAGATATATATAAGATAAAAAAATAGTTTCTATAAACTTTAGTTTATTACTTTATAAGCGATAAATTACCTTACTATATAGCTAATATAAGTATATAATCTTATAACTTTTAAAATAAGTATTATAATACCTTAAGCACTTTAGCTAATTATATAAAATCTCTTATTACTTAAAAGACTATTTAATTATAAAAGTTACCCTTATTAAGAATAAAAAGAGTAAGAACAGCTACGTTTTAATAATAAGGGGACTTAGGAACTTTCTAAATTTTAAAAACTATTAAAGTAAGGTTTCTAACCTCCCTAAAAATTACCCGAATAAGGATCCCCTTTATAATATATTACTTTACTAAGACGCCTTACCTTATATTTTATATTAAGACCGGAGGATAATATTAATAATAATATATTATATACCTAAGCTATTATTATATAATAATCGCTGCTATTAGAGGAGCTTATAAGGATAGATATAATAGTAAATATATTATTATTAATAAAATACTTAATAATAAAGAATTTTATAACTTATTATTTTAAAGTTTTAAATAAGGTTATATAATATTTTTAAAATAATTTATTTTTAAGCTAAAGTAAAGCTATTATACTAAGTATATAAAGCTTATATAAAGCTAATATAAGCTATTATAATAATATAGCGTAGCTAATAATAACTATAATATAAGCTATAAATAATATAAATAATAAACCTTTATTATTCCTAATTAAGGTTTATATAATATTATTATTTATAATATATTAAAACTAAATTAAAGATAAGAAAATAATACTAAGATTTACTAAAATATAAGACTAAAGCTAAAATTATATTAGTAAACTATATAACTTACTTAATAATAAGGTTTAACTTATACTTAATATATATTATAATTTTTAAATATACTTAAGCTTACTTTATACTTTATTATTACGAATCTTAACTAAATAAGTATAAATATATTATATATAATATATTAATTAAGATAATATATTTATTACTATAAATTTTTAACTTAAAAAATATTTCGATATTAAAATAAATTATAATTATTATTATACTGATTAAATTATAACTATTTTCTATATAATATAATAAAATAATTTAAAATTAACTTTATATAAAGTATTATAAAAGCGTTTTAAAAAATTACGCTTTTACTAAAAAACACTTAGTCCTTAATATAAGGGTAACCTTCCTTTTTATATTATAATAATAAACGTATATTAAGGTATATTTATTATTATTATATTATTACGCTAGTAGCTATAGAAGCTGCTAGAACCTTGACGATATATTAGGTAGGAAAAACCCTCCTATAAGAGGTAAAACCCCCTATAGCGCGGTAAGACCGCGGCCGGCTTAGGGCCGGGTAAGATACGCGACGCGTATAAAGGAAATAGCTATCGGCTATAATAATACTATATAATATAAAGAAAGATAAAGAAAGAAGGATAAGATAAGGAAAGATAAAGATAATAGCGGTATATATTACTTATATAAGCTAGTATATACCTTTTTAAGGCCTTAGTATATATTTTTTAACCTCTTAGTATATAGCTATATACCCCTTATATATATAGTATATATTTAAATATATACCTTTTTATAAAGCCTTCCTAATTAGGAAGCTTTTTTAATTAGGAAGTTATTCTTATAAATTAATAATTTAAGGCTTAAAAGTATATAAGAGAGGGGGGGGTTACTTTTACTAGTATAGGTAAGCTATTATTAAATTAGTAATCTTAATAAAATTAATTATATAAGTAATTCTTATAAGTATATATATTATTTATAGCTAACTTATATTAAAAGTAAAATATTTATTAAAAGAGATTACTTTTATAATATATCTTATATTAGTTATATTAGTATACTTATAAGCTTTAGAGATTTTTACTAAAAATAGCGTAGTAAATATTTAACTTTAATACGCGCCTAAACTTGCTAATAGTTAAAGTAAACTAGCTTAGTGCGTTTTATATAAAATATATAAATAATTATATTAAGTATAAGCTAATTACTAATCCTATTATAATAAAGGCTATTTGCGCCGCGGTTAAGGTAGCTTATAAGCTAAGCTTTAATTATAACTTTTAGTTAGTAAGTTAAAATTAAAGTTATAATAAGTTTAAGGTAAGTTTTATATTAATAAAGGTAGTAGAAAAATACTATTTAGCGCGTTAAGGAGACTTATACTATCGCGTATTATAATAGCTCCTACGCTAATTAAGTTATTTAGGCAGCTGCTAGCCGCGTACCGCTTTAAAGCTTATTACTTTTTACCCTTAGCGAAGATTTTATTATTAAAGTAACTAAAAGTTTAACTAGCGTTAACTAACTTATTATAGCTATTATAATATAAACTTAAAAATAATATATCTTTTATATATAATTAATTAACTTTTATAACTAGGCAATAGATAAATTACGCTATATTTACTACGCGGCTAAGAATAAGGTAGCTTTATAAAAGATTTCTTCGCCTTATAACCGCTTTTTTATTTTTATTACTACTCCGCTTATAACTAAAACCTTTTCCGCTTTAGTATTTATTAAGTTTAAGTTAAAGTTAAAAGCTAATAAGTTTATTATATTTAATATTACTTTTACTCTTACCGTAAAAGAAGCTTCCGCTATTATTAAAAGCGCTATAAGCGCCCGTAACGCTACTAAGCCGCCTTCTTATAAGAAGATTTCTAATCTTATTTAAAATAATCTTATTAATAAGCGTTTTAATAATAAAAATTTTATAACGCTAGCTAATAACTATATTATATTTAATAAAGAATAATAAAAGCTAGTAATTTTTACTTTAAGTTATAAATATAAGTAAAGATATAAATATAGCTATAGTTATAGCTATAGTTATAATAATTATAGATATTCTTATATTTTATATAGTTAAATTAATTTTTTTTATATAGTTAAGATAGTTAAGACTTAGAGCTAAGTAAGCGGTTAGTAAAGTAAAAAATATAAGTATATTATTATATAATAACTATTATATATCCCCGCTAAAGTTAGTATCCCCGTTCTCCCTCTCCTTATAAAGTAATAATATAAGGTTAAACTAGCAAAGCTTTTTTAATAAAAAAAACTAATATATAAATTACGCTATAAATTATAAGTTATTAAGCGCCTTAGTAAAATCTTACTAGTTTTATATTAAACGCTAGTTAGCGTTAAAAAAGGGCTTATTTTTATAAATAAAAATATAATTAATAAAAATATAAAGGATTATTTTATTACCGCTATTATAAGGATATTACCTTAATATTACCCTAAGCACCTTATAAGCTTAGAGAAATAAATTAAATTTAATATATTTAGTTTTAAGTTATATAAATATTATATTAATAAACTTAGGGAGTCCCTTATATATACGAAAAGCGGAGCTAGCTTTAAGTTATAATAGCTTTTTTATAAAGTAGCTATATAACTATTTATATTTTTTTAACCTTCCCTTCTTAGAGTATTAGCAAAGGAGCTATTTATCGTAAAGTTAAGTATTAAAGTTACGTTACCTATATCTTACTATTAGCTTAAAGCTAGTTTATATTATATAGAATTTCTCTAAGTTTTATAATACTTAGTATCTCCCTTAATAAGGGCGTTTTTTATATTTATAATATACTTATCTAGCCGCTTTTTTTATTACGGTATAGATAAGGTTTATTATTTTAATATATTATAAGCGGTAATAAATATAAACTATATAGTAAATAATATAAAAGTTAAGAAGTAAAATAAAAGCCTTAGCTTTAATATAATAGATAGGGGTAGCTTTATAAGCCTTAGTAATAACTTAAAAGTACTTAGATTACTCCGTAGCTAAGACTTTTATAATAAAGCTATATAATATCCCCCCTAGCTATATAAATAAGGCGAACTAAATTATACTTAATATAATAGCTAATCTAATAGCTTTAGTATAAATTTCCTTTACCCTTAATAAAATATAGCCTTATATTAATATTATAATCTTAGTAAAAGCTAAGAATTAATATTAAAGCTTAATAGTAAGTTTTAAAAAGTAGGATTTCTAATATAGCTTATAATATAACTAAACCCCTAAAAGTCGCGCCTCTTATATTAGTTATACTATTATAGCTCTAAGCTAAAGCTTAGTTATATTTACTATTTTTACTTTTATAAAATATCTTAACTCGCTTTTAGCTAGCTAAAAAGTTATTTTATATTCTAAAGCTTATTATTTATAAATTCGCTATATATACTTAAGTTAAAGTAATACCTAAGCTTTATTATATCTAATATTAAAAATATTAATATTATTTATAAACTTTATTATAAAAAGACTTAATATTAAGTTTAAGCGTTAATATAATAAAAATATATATAAAAGGAAAAGGATTAGTAATATTAAAAACTTTTAGGGGACCCCTTACTAAATTAAAAAAAATATTACTAAGTTTATAGTTAAGCTTAAATCTTAAGATATAGTTTATAAAATATAATTAGATAAATATTATAACTTATTTAAGGAAGCTTAAATAGTTTATAGTAATAATTAACTTATTATAAGAGATATAGTTAAAGGCCTTAGTAAAGTTTAGGAGGAGGAGTAAGGCGGTGCCGCTTTAGTTTTAAATTATCTTAATTATTTCGGTAAATATAAAAACTACTATATTAGTAAAGCGCTATAACCTATTACTTATCTAGCTATTAAGGAGGATCTAGGCCTCCTTTGCTATTAATATAATTTTCCTAGTTATAATTATTTTTAAAACTTTCCTTATTATATTAAAGAGTAAAATTAGCTTATATTTACTAAAAATATAATATATAACTAGTAATTTACTTATTTTCTAGATAACTATAATATTAAAGATCTTAAATTATAATAAGAAATAACTATTATTAATATAGCTTTAGAAAATCTTTTAGAAAACTTAGATAAGAGGGAGTCTATATCTTTTTAGAAACTGAACTAGAATCTTATTAAGGCTAGCTAACTTCTAAGAAGCGATTAAAAAAAGGGCAAAGTAAATATCTTTAATAATAATAATACGCTTAATATAAAAAAAAGGGAAGGGATTATTTAAGGTAAGTAAAGGGGCTAAATTAATAAAAGCTAGGAAGAATTATTAGCTAAGTAAAGTTACCTTATTAGAGAAGGTAATTACTAATATTAATTTTAAATATTTCTAAAATATAAGGATATATACTAGCTTAGGCGCGGCCTAGCTTTATAGCTAAGCTTAATATTTTATAATTTAAAAAGTTAACGATTTCGTAAAGATATTATTAAGGAAATCGCGCTAAGCGCTATAATATACTACGCTAATTATTAACTTCTATACCTTTATCGCTTCTTAGTAATCTTACTAATAAGAGTTAGTAAAATTAGTATATTAGTAGCGCTAGGCTCTTTTCGTAACTATTATAATAATAGCTATCGCTTAGTTTTATTAGTTTTACGCTATAAGGTAAGTTTAAATATATACTAATATTATTATTTTTACTATTATTTCTAGCTAATTATAAAATAAAGTAACTATATTTTTAAGCTTTTTAAGTATTATAATAAGGTATAAGTTTAATTTAAGTTAATTTTATACCTTAGCTATAAAGATATTTAAGTAAAAGAAGCGCTATATCTTAGTTAAAATTATATTAAAGTAAAGATTAATATTAATAAGGATAATTTATAAGATATAATTAAAGCTAATAAAATTAAGGTTATTCTCTAAATATATTACTTAGTAATTAAGCGTAGCTTAAGCTAAGTTAATAGTTTTAGTTTACTTATTATATATTTCCTAAGTAACTTTACTTAGGGGCGTAAAAAGGCTAAGTTAGAGGCTAATCGCTAGCTTAAGAAAGTTAGATATTTTAAGGGAGGACTATTCGTAATAATCTTAAAAGGGGTAGTAAAGGTTAAAATCGCTATATAAGAGGGTAATTATTAAGCTAAGGTTAGGGCAGATAATATCCTTTTAAAAAAAAGAATTTAACTTAATTACTAATAAAGGTAAGTAAATAAATATAATTTATAATAAAGGTAAGGTATAAAAGAAAATAAATATTATATTAAAAGCGGTAAGGGGGGTTTAAAAGGAAAAGTTTAATTATTTATAAATATAAAAAATCGCTTAGCTATCGGAATTTATAAGTTTATATAATAAAATACTTAAAAATAATAAGCGACTAAATTAGTCGCGTTACGATTCCTATATATAAATAAAATTATAGCTAACTAAGCTATAAAGCGCTATATATATAAAATAATTACGCTTTTATATATTTTAAAAAAGGGTTTTAATCTTTATTAGAAGCGGATAAGGTAAAAGTTTATAATTATATTAAAGTAGATAAGGGGGCTCCTTATCCCTTATTAGCTCCCTATCTTTTTTAAGCACTAAGAGTAATATTAGTCTTACCGCGGCCCCTTTTCGGTGCCGGACTAAGGTTCTTATTTATATTAAATCGAATTATAACTTATAACTATAATAAGGGCGGGAGAGATCGCTTCTGAGATTAGACCTTAATAAAGCCGTTACTAGATTAAGATTAAATTAGCTATAAGTAATCTTAAAACTTATATAATTAATAAGTATAGTTATTATATACTCGGTCCTAATACGCTTTTAAAGTAAGATAGTTCTAGAACTATAAGGTATAGTTTCTTTTATAAAAGATATAGCTTTTAGTTTTATTTTAAGCTAAGGCTAGGTATACGCCCTCCTTTTTTAAGTATGCTATAGCTGCGTAAAAGCTATAGCGTAGTTATTCGCGGTAGTATTTCGCTATATATCTAAATTAATAATATTAATAGTACTATCCGGGCTATATTATATTATTATTAACCTTAACTTAGCAGATTTCTTTATTTATTATAAGTTTATTTTATATAAATTTATTAATATTTATTATATTAATAATTTTTAATATTAGGTATATATATATAGCTCCCTTACTATAAGGCTAGAGAGCTTAAACTTAGGTAATTTTAACCTTATTAACTTTCTTAATTTATTATATAAGTATATCTTAGTTATTATAAGTAGCCTCTATATATACTCTTTTCGCTATAATAAAGTAGGTTCTTTAACTATAAACCGCTCCCTTTTCGAAAATAATAAGGATTTACTTAACTAATATTACTCGCTTTTTATATTTTAAATAAAATATAATTATAATATCTTTACTAAAAAGCTATTATATTACTAATATAACTTTATATTTTAAGGCTATATTTATAGCTTATATAATCTTTTATAAAGTTAGTTATAAGGTATTTATATTAATTATAGTATTTTTTATAAATATAGTAACTTTTTTATTAAAGTAGCTTAAGATAAGTTTAATTATTATATATTTATTAATAGCTATAGACGCTTATATTAAGCGAGCTTAATTAGTATTAGGACTAGCTATTAATAAAAAGGCTTTTTCTATAGCTTTAGTAATTATTTTCTTAATTAACTTAATAATCTTAAGTAAAAGTTAGGTTTTAGTTTAGTTTAAGGTAGCTATATATTTTTTATAAAATTTAGCCTTAAAAGCTATTATAATATTTTATATTTCGGAAAACGCTATAGCTAATATTATTATAATAAGCTTACTATATATATCCTTTATATTATAATTACTAAAGCACTATGCTTAGTTTATAGCTTTATTTATTTTAATATTATTATTATATTACCTTTAGCCGGACTAGGGATATTACGAGGATTAACTTAGTCCCCGTAACCTTTTATTTTATAACTATAAGAGCAGCGCCTATTTCTCGGGCCCCGGCCTTAGCCGCCTCGGGCGCTATTATTATCTTCTTAGTAATAAATATATTATAGCGAGCGGAATATTAAATAATAGGTCCTATCCTATTATTATTAAAGGTTATATTAAGGTATATTAAAGCTAAACTATACTCTTTTTAAGCTTATAACTAAGGTTAAAACGCTTTAAGCGGAATTATAGTCCTTACTTAAAATATACTTTACTTATATATTATCGTATTAATTTACTATAAAAGATATCGTTAATAAAGTAATATATTATTTTAATAAAATATACTCTAGTATTAAGACTAAGAGCTTATATATACTTAATATTAAACTTATATAAAAGGAAATTTAGCTTAATATATAAAAGAAGAAATATTTTATTTATAATAAAGAAAGATATTAGTTAATATATTATATAGAATAAGAAAGAAAGGTAACTAAGGAGTAGTTTAAGCGTACTTAAAAATTTAAAAGCATTCTAAAAAAGAAGTTTTCTACCTTCTTAGCTAATTTTAAAAGCGAAGAAAAAAGCGATAATAAGAATACTTTAAATAAGTTAAAATCTAAAGAAGATAAAGATAAGCTAATAAGATAAGCCCTCTACTAGTTTATATTCTTCTACTTAATAACTAATAATAACCCTTTATAAGAATAAAATAGTAAAGGCTTCTCCTCTTAGTTTTTTTTAAATAATAAGTATTTAAATATATAATATTAAGGAATTCTTATTAATATAAAAGTAGTAAATATATTATAATAATAATAATTTATACGCTAATATGCCTTATATAGCTTAGAACTATCCTATATATATTCTAAAAGGGGGAAAAACCGGAGGACTCGGAGTAAAACCCTCCCCTTAAGCGTTACCTTAGCTTTAAGTCGGACCCCGTCCGCGCCTAGTACTCTATATATTTAATAAGTTAAGTATTAATTAGTAATTTAGAAGCTAATATTTCCCTTAAAGCGGACTTTACGGTAGTAAAAATACGCGTAAACTAAGTTCGGTATAAAGTTTATATAGCTTATTTATTCTTTTAGCTATTATTATTATTATAAACTAAATCCTTATATTTAATTAAAATAGCCTTAATAATTTAATTTATTAAGGCCTTATTAGTATAACTTAAGTATATATAAAGGTTTTACTATCTTATAATAAACCTTATAATAGCTAATCCCGAAAAATAGCTAAATTATTATAGTAAAGTTATAAATAAGTATAAAGTTAAAGTTAGAAAAAGGGGTATTATTATATTCGCTTTTTAGCGTTTCCGCTTTAGCTATTATTAGTTTCTAGTTAGCGCTAAAAAAGAAAGAGGGGCGGTATATATAAAGCTTTAGTTTATAAACCTTTAAGGTTAAGTAATATATATATCTTTCGCCTAATCTTATACCGCTTAATATACGCTTATATATATAATCTTCTAGTAAGCGTATATATTACTAGATATAGTATATAAAAGAGGGAGATAAGCTAGCTACTAATTATAAGATTATAAAATAGCTACTATAAAAAGTATAAGTATAAGTAAAAGTCTTTTAAGAATTAAAATAGTAATAAAGTTTCTAGGGGAAATCTAAGTAAAATCCTAAAGGGGGAAATTTTAGTAAAATATTATAAGAGGTTAAGCGATTTATAAAGGTATTATTATATATCCCGTATTAACTCCCCGGGCCCGAAAAGAATTCTAATAGCCTTATTAACTCTTTATATTATTTAAGAAACTATTATTATATTTAAAAGCTTTTCTATAGTAACTTTAATAATTATATTTAATTATAAATAAGGAATATTATCGGGGATCTATATATAAAAAACTAAATTAATTTATATAAAGTAGGAAAGAAATAAAAAAATAAGATAAGAATAATAAAAGAGAATTATAATATATATTAGATATATATAAAAGAATATATATTATAGTTAAGAGTATTATAATATTAAGAAACGAAAATAAGAATAAGAAAAACGTAATATAATATATAAACTAAAAGAATAAAATAAAGGAAATATTTTACTATCCTTATTATTTAAATATATAAGTTATAGTAATAATATAAAAGCGAATATAGATAATCTTACTATAATTAGCGTAAAAGATATAGTTTATAGCTTTAAGTATAGTATACTTTACGAAAATAGAGGCGTTTAAGATATTAAGAATAATAGTAAAGTTAACTATATTACGAATAGTTTATACTTATTTTTAAGCGTATATCGCAAGTAGTTTATAATAAATAAGCTTTACTTAGCCTTCTTATTATAGCTAATATTCTTTCTTTATTTATAGCGTATAAAGTATAAGGAAAAAATAATATATAATTAGTATTATATTATAAAAATATTAGAAAGTAATATTAAAAATATACTAATTTATAAGGTTCTTACCTAAGCTTAGAGAATATATTACTATTATATATTAATAGTAAAATAACTTAAAAATCTATTATATATTAATAAATAAATAGAATTAATAGCTATTACTTATTAATAGTTAAATAATATAATATATACTTTCCGTATAAAGCGCGTTATTAATATATATCCGCTACGGTTTATACTAAAGCTATACGGAAAGCTATAAAGAGTTTATATTTATTATTATATCGATAAATAGATTAGCGTTAATAAGCTTAATAGTTATAATATATTTAGCACTATTAGAAAGTTTAACTAAGCTACTTTTCTAACTATATAGCTTCTTAGTAATATTATTAGGAGCTATTTTTATTAAATTTAAAATATTAAAAATAGGAATACTATTAAGGTTTAAAGTTATCTTATTTCTAATAATATCGCTTTAAGCTAAGGAGAGTATATAACTAATAGTAATAGCTAGAAGTAAAGTAATAATACCCTTATTAAATAGATATATCTATTCTCTTATATAAATATAAGAGTCTTATTAGTTCTTTTTATAAAATTTTAATATCTTACCTAAATTATTAAGTGCTAATTTCTTATTAATAAATATAGCGATTTTATAAATATTAATTAATAAGTTCTTAAAAGCTAAGGTATTAAATAAAATAAGTATTAAGATAGGAAAATTAATAACTTATTTATTACTAATATTAAATATTTTCGCTATATAACTTAAGCTAAGGGAAATATTATATTTAGTAAGGTACTTATTAAAATAAGTTACTTAAATTAAAGTAATATCTATATCTTAAAATACTAAAGCTTATTTATTATAATATATTATAAAAAAAGTAAGCGAGTATTTAATAACTTAGATTAAACTATTATAATAAGTTATTAAGAAGTTATTATTAGCTTTTTTAACTTTTTTAGCTTCTAAAACCTTTTAAAATTAGATTGCGGTTTTAAAAACTATTATAAGGGTTTTAAATTATTAAAAGGTAAAGTAAGTTTACTTATTAAGGGTTTTAAGAATACTTTATTAAGTAGGAGTAGGAGGAGTAATAAAACGCCTTACTAAAGATTTTCTAAAAATAGAAGCGGCTTTTTTAACTTTAGTTTCCTTTTCTATAATTACTAATATTATTCTTTTTATCTTACTAAGGTAATTAGTATAAGAAATAATAGCTAAGATTCTCTTAATCTCCTCTAACTCCTCTAACTCCTAATAAATTTACCCGGTAATAAGGCTTTTAATATAATTTTTTATAACTTTTAATAACGCGTAAGCGTTATAATAATTCTTTCTAAGCTAATTAGATTATAGAAAGATATTATTTTTAATATTAATAAGGGAGTATAGTAAAGGAGGTTAGGCATAGCTTTTTAATAAGGTAGCTAATAT
This sequence comes from Ophiocordyceps camponoti-saundersi (nom. inval.), assembly GCA_003339415.1. NCBI lineage: Eukaryota > Fungi > Ascomycota > Sordariomycetes > Hypocreales > Ophiocordycipitaceae > Ophiocordyceps > Ophiocordyceps camponoti-saundersi. The sequence goes on along the minus strand of PDHQ01000263.1, from coordinate 20,942 downwards.
TTCGAAGGTAAAGCTAATAATAGAAAAAGATACCGCGGTAGTTTATCGAGCAAAACGTTTAAGCGCTATATTCTTAAAAATATTAAGTAAGGAGTAATTAGAGCTAGAGTATTTATTATCTAAAAGTAAATATTTAAAATTATAATTTTTATTATTAAGAAGTTATTTTTTATTAGCTTACCTTTTTACTTTTTTATCGATATAATAAATATAACTATTTAATTTACTAAATAATAGATTATATCCCTTCTTTTATAATACTTATTTCTAAGTAATAAAAGTTATATAATTATTCGATTTTTAATTATTAAACTTATAAGCGAGCGATTTAAATAAATATTAAAGTTCTATAAAGTTTCCGAATAGCTAAATAGCTTTTTTAAAGCTTTTAAATATAAGTATAAGGGGAGTATAAATTAGTTATTCGTAAAATAACTTATAATATATCTTATTATAAGAATAATAAGGATTACTATAAGGAGGATTAATCTTAAGTATAAAAGAAGAGAAATAATATAAAGATAATAAAAGAAATTAGAAGATAAAAAGAAATAACTATAAGGGGGATAAAAACTAATATATAGGAAGATATAATAAAGATAGGTAATATAAAGGGGAATAAGAGAGGATAAATAAGAGATAAAGGAAATAAGAGAAAAAAGGTAGGAAAATAAAGGGAAATTTAATATAAATAGTAATATATTAGGTTTATTATTTCCTAAAAATATTACGCGTTTATTACTAGGTAATTTATTTACCTTATTTTAATAGCTAGTACTTTTTAAAAATATTTATATATTTTTTCTTAGTAATTTCTAGCCTAGCTTCTAACTTATTTTTTTCTTTTTTAAATTCTTCGATTATCTCCTTTTATTAAAAGTCCTTCTTAGCTACTTACTAATTATTATTACTTAGGTATCTTTTCTAATATATAAGGTATTTTATTTAAGTAGCACCTTACTTTTTTTTAACTTTTCTCTTATTAAGGATTTATTTAATCTTATAATTATTAATATTAGGCTTAAAACTAAGTTATTCTCCTAAAATATTAGCTAGTTAAAGTTATATAACTAATATAATAAGATAGATATTTATAAAGTTATAAAGATTTAGTTAATAAGTTAAATAACTAATTCTTTTAATTACGTAAAAAGGCCTAGTTTACTATTCTAAAAGCTTCGCTACTTATTAATTAGGAATAAAATATCCTTTCCTAAATTTTAGCTAAACTTAATTACTAAGCTTAAACTTAAGCTTCCGGTATTTTTTATTATATTATCTTTTTATTATAGCTTAGGTATAGGTAATAAAGATAATTACCTTATCTTTTAATATTTCTCTAAATTTAAAAAAAGCTTAATTACTTAAATAATAAAGACTATTATCTATCCGGAATCTAATAAGTAATTTACTTAGCGTAGTTTTAATAATTAAGGAGAAGGAGTTATTAAGTAAAGATTAAAAAGCTAGTAAGGCGTTAATTTATTATTTTATCTAGAAATTAGTAACGAAGAATCTAAAAGTGATTTTATTAGTTTAGTTTTATCTTTTAGATAAACTATTAGTTTATAGGTAATATATAGTTAATATTAGGAGTTTAGTGCTAAAAGTAAATTATAAGGTTTTTAAAACTTAGATATAAACTTTAAATCTTAATTAGAAATAATTTATTTTAGGAGTCCTTAGTTATAATAAGTAAGCTTATTATATAGCCGCTAAGCTTATTTTTTAATAGTAAAGTAATCGTATTAAGGGTAGCCTTATAAGCCTTAATAATAACTTAAAGGTATTTAAATTACTTTATAGCTAAGGCCTTTATAATAAGGCTATATAATATCCCCCCTAGCTATATAAGTAAAGCGAACTAAGTTATATTAAATATAATAGCTAATTTAATAGCTTTAATATAAACTTCCCTTACTTTTAATAAGGTATAGCTTTATATTAACGCTATAATCTTAGTAAGGGCTAGGTATTAGCGCTTAAGCTTAGTAGTAAGTTTTAAAAAGTAAGATTTTTAATATAGCTTATAATATAACTAAACCCTTAGAAATTACGCCTCTTATATTAGTTATATTATTATAACTTTAAGCTAAAACTTAATTATATTTACTATCCTTACCTTTATAAAATATATTAACTTACTTTTAGCTAGCTAAAAAGTTATTTTATATTCTAAAGCTTATTATTTATAAATTCGCTATATACGCTTAAGTTAGAGTAATACTTAAGCCTTATTATATTTAATATTAAGGATATTAATATTATTTATAAACTTTATTATAAAGAGAATTAATATTAAGTTTAAGCGTTTATATAGTAAGGATATATATAAAAGGAAGAGGACTAATAATATAAAAAACCCTTAAGGGACCTTTTACTAAATTAAAAAAGTATTATTAAGTTTATAGTTAAATTTAAGTCTTAAGATATAGTTTATAAAATATAATTAAATAAACGCTATAACTTATTTAAGAAAGCTTAAATAGTTTATAATAATAATTAACTTATTATAAGAGATATAGTTAAAAGCCTTAATAAAGTTTAGTAAAAGGAGTAAGGTAGTGCCGCCTTAGTTTTAAATTATCTTAATTATTTTAATAAGTATAAAAACTATTATATTAGTAAAGCGCTATAATTTATTACTTATTTAGCTATTAAGGAGGATTCGGGCCTCCTCTACTATTAATATAATTTTCTTAGCTATAATTATCTTTAAAACCTTCCTTATTATATTAAGGAGTAAAATTAGCTTATATTTACTAAAGATATAATATATAGCTAGTAATTTGCTTACTTTTTAGATAATTATAATATTAGAGATTTTAAATTATAATAAAAAATAACTATTATTAATATAGCTTTAGAAGATTTTTTAGAAAACTTAAATAAGGGGGGGTTTATATTTTTTTAGAAACTTAACTAGAATCTTATTAAAGCTAGCTAATTTCTAAAAAATAATTAAAAAAAGAGTAAAGTAAACGTTTTCTATAATAATAATACGCTTAATATAAAAGGGAGGGAAGGGATTATTTAAAGTAAGTAAAGGGGCTAAATTAGTAAAAGCTAGGAAGAATTATTAGCTAAGTAAGGTTACCTTATTAGAAAAGGTAATTATTAATATTAACTCTAAGTATTTTTAAAATATAAGAATATATATTAGCTTAAGCGCGGCCTAGCTTTATAGCTAAGCTTAATATTCTATAATTTAAAAAATTAACGATTTTACGAAGATATTATTAAGGAAGTTACGCTAAGCGCTATAGCGTGCCGCGTTAATTATTAACTTTTATACCTTTATCGCTTCTTAATAATCTTACTAATAAGAGTTAGTAAAATTAGTATACTAATAGCGCTAAGCTTTTTTCGTAACTATTATAATAATAGCCGTTACTTAGTTTTACTAATTTTACGTTATAAAGTAAGTTTAAATATATACTAGTATTATTATTTCTATTATTATTTCTAGCTAATTATAAAGTAAGGTAACTATATTTTTACGCTTTTTAAGTATTATAATAAAATATAAGTTTAATTTAAGTTAGTTTTATATTTTAGCTATAAAGATATCTAAGTAAAAAGAGCGTTATATTTTAGTAAAGTTATATTAAAATAAAGATTAGTATTAATAAAGATAATTTATAAAATATAATTAAAGCTTATAAGGTTAAAATTATTCCCTAATTATATCGCTTAGTAATTAAGCGTCGCCTAAGCTAAGTTAATAGTTCTAATTTACTTATTATATATTTTCTAAGTAACCTTACTTAAGGGCGTAAAAAGGCTAAGTTAAAAGCTAATCGCTAGCTTAAGAAAGTTAGATATTTTAGGGGAGGACTATTTATAATAATCTTAAGAAGGGTAGTAAAAGTTAAAATCGTTATATAAAAAGGTAGCTATTAGGCTAAGGTTAAGGTAGATAATATCTTTTTAAAAAAGGGGACTTAACTTAATTATTAATAAGGGCGAGTAGGTAAATATAATTTATAATAAAAGTAAGGTATAGAAGAGAATAAATATTATATTAAGGGCGGTAAGGGGGGTTTAAAGGGAAAAGTTTAATTATTTATAAATATAGAAAATTACTTAGCTATTAAAATTTATAAGTTTATACGGTAAGATACTTAAGAGTAATAAGCGACTAAATTAGTTATATTATAATTCCTATATATAAATAAAATCGTAGCTAACTAAGCTATAAAGCGTTATATATATAAGATAATTACGCTTTTATATATTTTAAAAAAGGGTTTTAATCTTTATTAAAAGCGGATAAGGTAAAAGTTTACGATTATATTAAAGTAAATAAAAGGGCTCTTTATCCCTTACTAGCTCCCTATCCTCCTTAAGTATTAAAAGTAATATTAGTCTTACTATAGCCCCTTTTTAATACCGGACTAAAGTCCTTATTTATATTAAATTAAATTATAGCTTATAATTATAATAAGGGCGGGAGAGATTACTTCTAGGACTAAACTTTAATAAAGCTATTACTAAATTAAGATTAAAATAGCTATAAGTAATTTTAAAACTTATATAATTAATAAGCGTAGTTACTATATATTTAATTTTAATACGCCTTCGAAGTAAGATAGTCTTAAGACTATAAGGCGTAATATCCCTTATAAAAAATATAGCTTTTAGTTTTATTTTTAGCTAAAGCTAGGTATACGCCCTCCTTTTCTAAGTACGCTGCGGCTATATAAAAGCTATAATATAGTTATTCGCGGTAATATTTCGCTATATATTTAAATTAATAATATTAGTAATACTATTAAAGCTATATTATATTATTATAAACTTTAACTTAGAAGATTTTTATATTTATTATAAGTTTATTTTATATAAGTTTATTAGTGTTTATTATATTAATAACTCTTAATATTAAGTATATATATATAGCTCCCTTATTATAAGGCTAGAGAGCTTAAACTTAGGTAATTTTAACTTTATTAACCTTTTTAATTTATTATATAAGTGCGTCTTAGTTACTATAAGCGGCCTTTATATATACTCTTTTCGCTATAATAAAGTAAGCCCTCTAACTATAAACCGCTTTCTCTCCGAAAATAATAAGAATCTACTTAATTAAAGCTACTTGCTTTTTATATTTTAGATAAAATATAATTATAATATCCTTACTAAGGAGCTATTATATTATTAATATAGCTTTATATTTTAAAGCTATATTCGTAGCCTATATAATTTTTTATAATATTAGTTATAAAGTATTTATATTAATTATAATATTCTTTATAAATATAATAACTTCTTTATTAAAGTAGCTTAAGATAAGTTTAACTATTATATATCTATTAATAGCTATAAATACTTATATTAAGTAAGCTTAATTAGTATTAAAATTAGCTATTAATAGGAGGGCTTTCTATATAGCTTTAATAATTTTTTTCTTAATTAACTTAGTAATCTTAAGTAAAAGTCGGGTTTTAGTCTAATCCGAGGTAGCTATATATTTTTTATAAAGTTTAGCCTTAAGAGCTATTATAATATCTTATATTTCGGAAAACGCCGCGGCTAGTATTATTATAATAAGCTTACTATATATATCCTTTATATTATAGTTACTAAGGCACTATGCTTAGTTTATTACTTTATTTATTTTAATATTATTATTATATTACCCTTAGCCGGACTAAGGATATTACGAGGACTAACTTAGTCCCCGCGACCCCCTATTTACAATTATAGGAGTATCGCCCGTTCCTCGGGCCCTAGCTTTAGCCGCTATAAGCGCTATTATCGTCTCCTTAATAATAAATATATTATAGCGAGCGGAATATTAAATAATAGGTCCTATCCCGTTATTATAAAAAGTTAAATTATATCTACTATTATAAAATAACTAGCCTTTTAAGTAAAAAAAAACTCTTTAAAAAACTTATAGCTACCTTTTATAAAGGCTAAATAGTAAGGTAGCTAAAAATAATATAGAAAAAAGTAAATAAAGTATTATAGCTTTAAATTTAGCAGAAGCTAGTAATATTTATTAGTAAGTAAGTAAAAGTAATATTACTTAAGTTTATATAGAAAAATATATATAAAGTAGTAAGTTTTAAATAAATAATAGAGAAACCGGAGTTAATAAATAGATAGTTACTTAGGTATTTAAAATAGCTTAGAGGAGTAGAAAAGTTACTAGAAATAAAATTAGCTAACTTAAAGGAAAATAAGATAGCTAAAAATAAAAGTAATATAAAAAAAGTAATTTATAATTATAATAAACTAAATATAATAAGCTTACTAAAATATTTTTAATATTAAATAAACTAGGAGAAAATAAAAGTAAGTAATAAGATATATAATATTAACTATATATTATATTTTAAATAAGTAAGTATTATAATAATAAGTATTTTAAAACTTATATCTTATAAAGGTATTACCTTAAACTTAGTTATTTGCCCTTTATTAAATATCTTAATTAAGGAAAACTAATATATAGTTTAAATAAAGCCTTATTACGCTAAGAGATTACGTTAAAATAGTAAAATAAAGAGAGAGGGTTATAAGATTATATTTTACTTATAAAGATTATTTTATTTTTACCTTTAAAGAAATTTAACCTATATAGTTAATTACTTACTATATTAAGTTAAAGGAAAAAGCTACGTTAGCTATATTAAAATAAATAAGATATAGCTAACTAAAAAGACTTTTTATAAGTAAAGTATTTTTAATAATAGAGGAGGTAAATATTATTCGATTTATTAGTAATAATATAAAATAGGTAGCTAAAATATTATTTATAGAAAAATACTTACTAGACTTAATAGCATAAAGGATAGTTTATAATTATTATAATATTAACTAGAATATAGTAAAGCTAAGCTATCTATATTATAACTTAAAGGTAGATTTAAATTAAGCTTATATTAGTTACTTAATAGTTTTCTCTTAACTAAACGTATTAAATAAGTTTTAATTAATCTTAATATAGCCGGAGAATATATATAAAATAAGCTTTACCGCCCTTAATAATATATAAGAATATATTAATATATAGTAAAAACTAATAAACGCCCCCTTTATATATATAAAATATAAGAATATTACGTTTAGTAAGTTAATATTAGTAAATAAGATTAAATATTAAATAATACTAAGCTTTATTATAAAATACTTAATATTAATATTTATTTATATTAATAATTATAGTTTTAAAAATAAAACTTTTTATAAGGGATTCGGGCTATGCCCGAATAGCTAAGTTATATAGGGTAATTAGTTATTTCCGCGCGCAGCGCGCGCGCGGATCGCCTACCCTTATTAGGCGTCACGACCCCTTTTCTATAATTCTTTATAGTTATTCTAAATAATAAAGTCACCTCCTCGTAAATAGCCCGGAGGCTAAACCCTTATATAGAATAACTATTATTACGATAGATAACCCTATCTCTTAAGAGGTAATTATCGCCTAGCTATAATAGTAATAAGCGATAATTTCTAAGCTATAGGAGGTCTTATAAGCGTAACGCGATACTATTTACTCCTTAATATAATACTAATAACTTTAGCCGGAGCTTTTACCGTAGCTTTTACGCTAGAAACCTCTTTTATCTAGCTCTCCCTTTAATAGCGATAAAACCCTTTTTTTAGCTTAGCGGGCCCTTATATTATATAAGCTATTAGTAGATTATATTTTTATCGGTAATAATTATAATTAATAAGTTTTCCTTTATTAGTATCTATTACTTATTATTTAGTTAAAAGTAGCCCTATTTTTTAAGCGAGGCGAGGAATATTAATACTAAGTTAAGACCTTCCTTAAGTATTTTAATATAATATTTACCGACCCCTACCGCTATTAGACGGCTATAACGGAGTTAGAAAAGCTCTCTTAAGGTACCTTTAAGTTATTCTCCGATTTCCTTATTTATTTTAAGGTATAATTATCGCTTTTAGAAAGTATTATATAGGTAGATAAAATTAAGGTAATATATCTATATCGCGTACTTACCCTTAAGTTACGACGCTACTATCTTAAACGCGATATTCCCCTTAATAATTATATCTCGGCCGTAGCTTATATCCGTTTTATTATTATTAATATTAAGTTATTCCGGATCGAAAGTAAGGGTCAAATACCCTTTTCCCTTACTCCTTCCCTAGCAGCTTAGGATATTAATATACTTATAACGGATATCCGCTAGATTAGTATAACCTTAGGGCGTTCTTCCCGCGGTTAGAAACGCGGTAAGTATAGAGGGCAGCGTTTAAAACCCCGCTATTCTACTCCCCGTATTTTTACGGAGGAATATAGTAAGCGTTAAGTTAAAGGACGTTATTTACGTTATAGCTAGGTAGGCTACTTTACGAGGGATTATCCGGTATACCTATCTTCGCCCTTATTCTTATCCGTACGCTTCGTAGAAATAGGAGAGGCCGACTAAGATACTTATTTAGATTAGGGAAAAGAATCCCCCCTATACTAAGTCTCTTATAAGAGGAAAGTAATCGCGTTAATTTAATAAATAGTAATTTAAAAAACTAATTTACGGATATTATAAGGAATATAAACGTAAATCTTCTCCTTATCCTTATTCTTATAAATTCTATTACCTTTATTAACGCGTAGGTAAATAGTAGCTATAACTACTACGCTACCGTAAGCAAGTCTTAGGTATAATATTATTATCTCTAATATATTCCTCTCCCTACTCCGCGTATAATTTATATTATAGTTTAAATCCGCTATTAGAAATAAGTTTACTTTAAGAACTCCTCCCTAATCCGTTATATTATTTAGTTTATTACCGATATCGATAGCTAATAGACGCTTATAGTTATATATATAATCCCTAGCCTAACTTAAGATATAATCCTTAGCTCTCCTTAGATAGCGCGGCATAACGTATCCCTTTACGTAAGATAATAATATCTTATAGTTTACTTTATAAATAACCTCGTTATTCTATATAGTAAAACGCGAGTTTAAAAATATCGAATAGTTACCGTCTTAAGCTTAACTTTTACTATACTAATAAGGCGCGAATCCTATTAGCAAATAGGCTATCGTTTCCTTATTATAAGCTTATAAGATATTTTACGCGTTTTACGGATTAAAATATTATCTCCTTTTACCCCGCTAGTTTCTTTACCTTCCGAGGTATCTAACTTTAATAACCTTTTTAATAAAAAAAAAGCGAATATTTTTCCCCCTTATCGCGGTATATATAATTATTATATCTATCTATAATAATAGCTTAATAGATCCTTACCGCTATTATTTTAGGGGCTATTATATAATATATTATATAAATACCTCCTTAAAATACGGAAGTAAATTACTAATTTAATAAATAAAGGATAGATTTACGTAAGCTTATTATCTATAGCCGCCTTAGTCCTCCTAGCTAAAAAGCTTAGGGGCGGCTAGTAGTTTTATATCGATTATTAGGCCTTAAATTAACTTACTAAGTAGGACTACTATCCCCTACCCCTTATAAAAAAAACTTTATATAGTTTTTCTAGCGCTTAGTAGTTTACTAAACTTAACGTGCGTGCCGCCTTTTATAAGATACGTATTATAAAGGGCGAGGAATATTTAACTACTTTCCGCACGCGTTTTAAGCTATTTAAATACCTTATTTACCTTTTTAATTTTACTAGCGCCCCCGCCTTATTCTAACGATATATTAATACTTCCCTAAGTGATTTTTTTAGGGATTTTATTACTACTTACCTTAACGATATTCTTATCTATTTAGGTAGCTTACTTTCGAACTATTAAAAGAAAGTTTATATTATTTTTACGAAATTATAGTAAGCTAAACTATATCTAAACCTTAATAAATACGCGTTTATAATCTATAAGGTTAAATACCTTAAGTTTATTATCTACGCTAAATAAGAGGTACGCCCGGACCCGGCTAAGATTTTAGCGATTTAAGACTAGGAGGTACTAACTCGCGTAAAAAGTATATATAGTTTTATTAGCTTCGTAAACTTTTATTATAATTTTATCCCTTAGTTTTCCTCCTTTACGGCCTTACTTATTACCTTTATAAAGCGTAACGCCCCCTTCGATTAGACCTTAGCTTATTAAGACGCTTTTAAGTAACTAAAAAACGCGTTTATCTCCTTCCCCGCCCTCGCTTAGTAAAGCCCTAATCTTAATATTATCGTAAAGGTAAACTATTTAGGTAAGGTAATCGGTAGCTATCTCTCTTAGCGCGGTTAGGATTAAATTCTATAGCTTATAATATATTTCTCTTAAAAGCTTTAGCTTATAGAACGGAACTATATAATCTATAATAAGGAACTTCTTACTATTATCTATTACCTTAAGGCGTAGTTAGCCGAACTCCGAAATATCTCCTCTTTATTTACTATACTTATAGATTATAAGGCTTTAAAGTATTTTATTACTCCTTAAGCTATATTAGAATATTAAGCTTAATAAGCTAAAACGCTTACTCTTTTTAATTTCTATTTATAATACCGCCTAAGTAAGTAAGCTACCTAGCCCGATATTTTTTCTTATCGTAATTAAGAGCGATAATATATCGCTCCGTATTTTAGCCGTATTATATAGCCCTTATCTATTTATTTTTTTAGACTATAACCGGTTTAAAGCTAAAATATTACCTTTATAATACTAGCCCTTTTCGTAAACGAGTATTTAAGGGAATTATAGCTTATAGCGTTATAGTCCGACCCGCTTTATATAATACGATATACCGCGCTATAGGAGGGCGCTTAAAAGTTCTTTTTTAAGGCGGGTATAAAAAAGCAAATCGTAAACTATTCCCTTTCCGCTAGTAGCTAGCTATAGTTCTAGGGCCGACTTTAGGTGCCTAACTAGGAACCCCTAATAACTACCTTAATTTAAAAAACCTATAATTCCCTACTTATAGGGCACCCTAGTAAAAATATTATATTTATATTACTTTATTATTACTACTACTAGGATAGTATATTAGCTAATATAGCGCGATTTATTCGAAATTATTATTATTACGGGAATTACTTTTAACGCTATTATTACTAAGGCTTACTATAACTATTACCGCCCCCGGAAAGGTATTAGGTAACTATCTTCGTAAACTTTATAATAAACTTACTTATTACGGATCTTTTTTAGCCCCGCTTCCTTATAATTATTACTAATTAGCTATTAAAATATATATAACTAGAGGTAATAATATTTATAGAAGCTAAGTATTACGTAAGATATTTTATCTATACTTAGTAGCGTTTTTATAACTTTCTTATAGCTATTATATTTAACTGCGGTTTAAATTAGATAAGTTACTTTTAATTAACTTTTTACCGCCTTATAAATATTAAATAACTTATATTAATAGCTTATTACTTATAAACTAATAGTAGTACGGAACGAATAAACTAAGAGGTATAAGCTATCCTCTATTATATAATATCGTTCTCCTAGCTTAATTAGCCTTCTTACCTACCTACTTACTAACTTATATTAAATAATAAAGAGTTATTTATAATAGGCGTAAGTTTAAACCGCCTACTATACGGATATAATTTAAACCTTATCTAATAGCTATTTACGCTTTCCGCACTAATTACCTCCCTAAGGGGGCGTATTATTACCTTTACTTAGTATTTATAAGAAAGTATCTAGCTTACTTAAGTATTTATTACGTAAGCTTAATAAAAGTAATAAGACGCTTTTAATAATACTTATTACCCCGCGGAATAATTTTAAGTTAGTAATTTTATATAGTTAAATTTTCGCTATATTTATTCTAACCGCTTATCTAAGAAACTTAATTATTTTAAAGCTAAGTATAAAATCGTTACTATCCTATCCTTTTTAATTATTATACTTAATACTCTAAGAAGTATATATCTTATATTCTATATTAATTTACTTAAGCGTGCTATATATAATCTACTCCTATTATAATCCTTTACTAATAGCTATCCTAAACTTTCTTTACGATTTTTTAATAATAACTTATCTTTTAACGAATACGAGATTAAGGAAATCCTTACTACGAAAAATGCCCGTAGGTAACGCTTATAAGGCTAACCCCCTTATTATTAAGCGTTAGTAAAATAGAAAAGATACGTTACGCTAACCTAAAAGCTATTAGATAGCTTATAATATTACGCTACTCTAAATAATTATAAGTTACGCTAAGGAGATATTTATATATATAATAGCCTTAGATATACTCTCTTATTTAAACTTAATTAAGTAAATAATTAAGTAAATTCCCCTTTCTTTTTAGTAAATTCCTTCTAGCTTATTATACCCCGCCCCCCTCCTATCCCTATCTTTCCTCTTATTACTACGGCGCGTTTAGCGTATTTTATTATTTTTCTTCCTCCTTAATATTATCGGCTAATTACGCCTAGCTTAAATTACTATAGCTATACGGGAGTATACTAAGCTTAGATACTAACGCGCTACGCGAGTAACTATAACTTTTAGCTACGGGCGACGGCGACTATAGCGGCTAATTCTACCCGGCCGGGGCGTAACGAGGAGCGCGGGGCGGCGATAATAAGGCGGCGAGGTTAGCGAAAGCTATATAAATATTATAGTTAGCTTTAAGTTACTATTATTAATCCTTAGCCTAGGCGGCCGCTTTCTCTTATTATAAGGCGAGAATATCTTATTAGGTTTACTCTTACTATTATAAGGATTTTTTATAATAGGAGGCGAACGCGTTAAAGCTAATAATAACTTACCTTTACTACTAAGCTTAATATTACTAATATTACGCTATAGCGCCGCTTATATTACGGTAATATATTAATAATATAAGCGCGGGGATAATATTATTACTAAAAGAGATAAGAGCGTTAGAGCTAGATAGCTTAAGCGATAAGGATATAAAAATATCGGTAATAGCGCGAGGGGTAAATTATATAATATTAAGCTATATCTTAAGGCGGTCGGCGCGGGCTTAGAAAGTAAGCGTTAAGATAGTATAACGGCTAGGAGTATTACCTTTATAAGCGCGGGCGGGCTCTTAGATAGCTTCGTTACTAGCGGCTATATTCTATAAATCGCGGGCGGCCCGCTAAAAGCGTGCGTTTTTAGCGAAAAGGTACCTTTCCTAAAAGTACCTCTTACGCTATAAATAATACGCTTAGTAGGCCGCCGCCCGGCTACGAATATATTTAGCTATACTTTTATTTATAAAGTTATTAAGGTAAGGCGTATATATATATAATACCTTTATTAGTAGCGTAGCGTTTTTATTATTACTATTTCCCTATATAATATACTCCCTTATAGTATAAGTTAGCGTTAAGGGCGCGGTTAATATATTAGCGAGATAATAAATAAAGTAATATACTAATAAAAAAAAATAACGTAAGGAGGCGGCGTAGTAATAGCGTAATAATAATAAGGTTAATATTTTTAGAATAAGTAATATATAGAAAAAGAAAAGAAAAGAAAGGGAATATATAAGGGAATTTTTATTTTATTTTAACTTATACCCCCGCTAGGGATAAAACTTCTATTTTCCTAAAGCGGCGGGGTATATAAGGGATTCGGGCTATACCTAAATAGCTAAGTTACGTAAGGTAATTAGTTATTTCCGCGCGCGGCGCGCGCGCGGATCGCCTACCCTTATTAGGCGTTACGACCCCTTTTCTATAATTCTTCACAGTCGTTCTAAATAATAGAGTCACCTCCTCGTAAATAGCCTAGAGGCCGAACCCTTATACTTTTAATAAATATTACGATTTCCTTAAATATAAGTATTTTCTTAAGGTAATATAAGCGCTAATTAGTTTTATAAGTAAGAAAATAAAGCTATTTAATAATATAGCTAAATTAGTTAAGTTTAAATTAGAAGTAGGGCGATTTTATTTAAGAATTAAATATTAATAAAGATTTATATAGTTAGGAGACTATTTTTAATAATATCCTCTTTAATTTTAGAAAAAAGTCTAAATAATATTATAATTAACCTTATTTCTTTATTAATTTATACTAAGGAGGGCAGATAAGGCTAGACTTATTAAGGAAATATTTTTTAAAAAAGTAAATAAGGTAACTTTATTAAAACGTTAGTTTATATAATTAAAGGTATAATATTAAGATAAGCTTATTTAAAAAATAAAAGCGGCGGAAGCTTTATAATTCTTATATTAAGCTATTTAAAATAATATAATTTTAAAGGCGTAGATAAACGTATAATTTTACCTAATTATAGATATATCTAATATTAGTATTAAGGCTATCTTTTACTAACTTAATAACTATCTTAATAGAATATCTATTTAAGACTTGAATTTCTAAGATATAAAAATTATTATATAAATATCTCTTTAGCTAAGTAATTCTAAGTAATAGTATTTTATATTTAAGAAAGAGATATTAGCTATTATTTACGCGATTAGGGAATATTAGTAAATAGTAAATATATCCCTATATTTACTTAAGGTATATATAGATTATAAGAATATTATTAACTTTATAATAAATATAATAGAAACGTATAGTAAAATTATAAGGTTAATTAATATTTTATAAGAATAGGATATTAAATATATTTACCGCCTAAATATAATAAAGATTATTAGAATCGCGGATAATATATCTAAATTAAATAATATTTTAAAAAGCGATATTTTAAATATAAAGGGCTATATTATACTAGCGCTAGATATTATTAAAGCTACTTAACTCCTATTAGGTAAACCGCTAATAAGTAGAGAGGTATTTTACCTCCGAGCAGCTATATCCTTATAGCTAAGAGACTTATAATATATAGAAATTATATTTTTTCTTATTAATAATATATAAATATTACTAAATAATAAATATTATTATATTTAAAAAATAGTTATTAGATATTAAGTTTAAAATAAGATTTTATATTATATTAAATTAAATAAGTAGTAAGCTAAGTATTTTTTATAGTTAGAGGTTTATTTAAAGTTATAAAATACTTATAATATATTAAGCTATTTCTCTAAAAAAAACTTTAGTAAATTTAAAAAGAATCTTATAATAGCTAACTTATTAATTAAATATTACTTATTATTATATATATTATATAACTTACTAGTAAACTGTATTACGCTTATTAAGGTTAAAATATAAATAGATTATAATATATAAGCTATAGGAAATAATAGTTATTAATTTTTTAAAACTTATTACGCTTATTAATATATATAGATATTAATATATTTTAATAGCTATAGATTATATAATATATTTTTTTATAACTTAAGTATATAAAAATATAACTAGCTTAAAAGTAATAGATATATAATAATATTATTAAAGTTTAATATTTAGCTAGCTTAAAGCTATTTACTTAGATAATAAATACTATTTCGCTAATATTATTATAAAAGATATAATAAAGTAATATAAAGTTAAATAGAAATTCGGCCTAATCTTATATTTTCAAAGTATAAAATTAGCAGAGAGGTACGTTTAACTAATAAAAAACTAATTATATAAATAAAATCTTAAGTAGTTTAGTATCTTTTTAAAAATATAAAATAAAGCGTTACCTTAGATTACTAATATACTAAACTTATAAAAAGTTAAAGCGCTAGGAGTAACTCTAATAAAAGCTATATTAAAGTTTAACCTCGTAATTATATATTAAAATAGAAATATACTTAAAAGTAAATAATCTAACTTTAACTACTTTAAGTAAAATAACTAAATAGTTCGCGATTTAATATTAGCTATAATAAAAGAAAAGAATATAATTTAAGATACTTTAGCTAACTTTAATATAACTAAATATAATATAATAATACTAAGCCGCAATATATTTTATAAGTTAGTAACTATATATAGGAAAAGTAAAATAAGATAAATATATTATATAAGAAATTCGTAACTATATAAGATAACTTATTTATTATTATTAAAGTTATCTTATCTGTTATATATT
This sequence comes from Ophiocordyceps camponoti-saundersi (nom. inval.), assembly GCA_003339415.1. NCBI lineage: Eukaryota > Fungi > Ascomycota > Sordariomycetes > Hypocreales > Ophiocordycipitaceae > Ophiocordyceps > Ophiocordyceps camponoti-saundersi. Next base: position 5,064 of record PDHQ01000263.1, on the reverse strand, counting down.
TAATTTATAGTATTATTAAACGTTAAGCTTTAAGAAAGCTTTATATAAATAATCTTAAGCTTTTTATATTATATAAAATATATTTAATACCTCCGCAGCGAGTAATATAAGATATAGCTACGCGATAATGTTATAAGCTTAGTAAATAAATAAATAAGCTTTAAAGCGAAGACTTTTACGCTTATAGAAACTTACTATTATAAGAAGTTAAGGGGGGAAAAGGGAAAGTAAGTTAAGCGGTATTAATTAGAAGTTTAAGAGTAATAAATTACTATAATAGGTATTAATAGTAATTATTAATAGCTATTAGCTATAGCTATAGCTATTAGCTAGCTAAGAGTTGCTAACGGTTATTTGCTTATTTATATTTATTTACCTTACTTATTATCTTTCTCCTCGTATACTTTATTTCCTATTCTTTCTATATATATTTTATATATACTTTTATTACTATATATCTTATATTTTTATATATTATATTATTATTATATTCCTTTCCTTATTTATTAAATCTTTCTTAATTAGATTATTATTAGGTATTATTATTATCTTTTTTCTTAATTAAATTATTTTCGTATATTTTATTTTTACTATTTATCTTTTTTTTCTTTACGCACGAACGCTTTATTTCTTTCCTATATATAATAATTATATATTATTATTATTAATATATATTTATCTCCTTTTACGCTTATTTTTATTTTATATATTATTATTTTTTTTTCGTTTAACTTACCGCTTATTATACTAAGCTATATTATTTATCTTTTATTATTTATCTCCTCTTATATTACCTTTATTTTTAATTTATATATTATTATTAGTTTTTCTCTTATATCGCTATAGCTACTTAAAATAACTATTTTACTTTTAAAAAGATAAATCCCTTAAAAAACGAGATAATTAATATTTAATATTAGAAAATTTATAAGGAATATAAAAAATACTAAGTTTTTTTTACTAATATAATAAAAATAAACTAAAAGGCAAAGGTTATTAAAAACCTTAAGATTATTATAATAATTAGGACTTTTTATAATTATATCTTAGCTAAATAAGCTATAAAAGGGGAGTAGCTATTATAATATATTACTAAAATAATATAAAAGGAAACTGCTTTAGTAATAATACCTTAAAATATTGAAAAGTTTTAAACTTCTAATAAGAATATTATAAAAAATATTTTACCCCGAAATAAGCTAATTTTATAACTAGAGTTATAATAACTATATATTATAATATATTATTTTTTAAACTATATAGTAAAGAATAATAATAAAAGTAATCTCCCCCTTATATTAGAAATTATTAATAAGATAAAAAAAATAAAAAAAGCTATCTTATTTAATAATATAAATATATTTTCTTATAATATATAAAAATTATAAGAATAAATAATTTTTAGTAATAACTAAATAGTATAAAATAAGCTATTAAATATAACTAATATTAATATATTAAAGGCGGCTTTATTAAAGTTAGCTTTTAAAAGCTAAAGCTATTATAACTAAGATATCGCTATTATTACTTATAAGTCTAAGGTAAGACTTTATAATATAAAAAAAGTATTAAAATTTAATATAAATTATATTATTTTATAAGTATTAGGCTAGCAAGCTAACTAGCTTATACTATTTTAAGTATTAATAAAACTAATAAATAAAATAAAAGCTAATAATAATATAAAAAATTCGTTAGATAAATATACCCTTATATCGGTATTTAAAATTAAGAATAAAGATATAATTAAACTTATAATAACTTTCTTAAAAACGCCTTAAAAACTTAAGATTATATTACTTATCTTTAGTTAAAAAAACATAAGTTAAGGTTAGCTTAAATTACTAGTATAAGGGAAGCCTATATAAGATATACTAAAGAAGAGAGATAGCGATAATTAAGTTAGAGAAGAGAAAAAAGAGTATATAAGTATAAATTATAGAGGTTTACTTTAAAAGTTATATTAGAAGCAAAGCTAATTCTTATTAAATTATAATACTAGAAACTATTATAAACTATATACGAGGAGATTACAACTTAGGGGTAAACTCCTCGCGATATAAACTATAGTTTCTAAAGTCTTATCTAAAACCCTAGCTTAGTTTAAGGACTTACCTTCTATATTTAACTATTTTATTATAACTAGAAGTATATTATATATCTTCCGAATAGTTTTAGTATTAAGTTATAATAGCTTTATAATACTTACGTAACCTTATAGTTATCCTCTATATATAGTTATTTTATAACTTTATTATAATTAAAGTAAGCTTTAAAAGTAAAATTAATATAACTTACTATTAAGATAAAGCTATAATCTTTTATTATATAAATATTAGCTATTACTAGCTTAAAGTATTTTTTATTTTCTATTATATAGCCCTTAGTTATAATATTAGCTATTATTAGCTTAAAGTATTTTTTATTTTTTATTATATAGCTTTTAGTTACTATTAATTAAATATCTTTTATTATATAAACCTTACTTACTATAATAAAAATATAACTTACTATTATAATAACTATTAACTTAATATCTTCTATTATATAAACCTCGCTTACTATAATAAAGATAAAACTTACTATTATAACAAAATTATAATCTTTTATCTTAAAGCTTTTAGTTATATTACTTACTATATTATTATCTTTAAATATTTTTATAATAATAAAGAAGATATTAGCGTTAACGCTTATATCTATTATATTACTATTTTTAAATACTTTTATAATTTATATACTTTCAGCTACTTTTATAATTTAAAATATACTTATATCGATTTAAGCACTTTTAGCTACTTTTATAATTTAGAACACGCTTATATTAATTTAGGCAGCTTTAGTTACTTTTATAATTTAAAATATAATTATATTAATTTAAGTGCTAGAAGATAAAGCTGTTTCTAATATTACTTATATTATAATTATAGGAGCTTTTATTACCTTTTATTAAAGAGAAGCGTTTAAGTTATTTTTAGCTAAGTAATAAAGTCTAATAGTATAGTAATTAAAGAGAAACTAAATATAGATAAACAAATAACAGTTTATTATAAGAAACTAAAAAAGCGATATAAAGCTAATTATAAAGCTTTTCTTAAATATTAATAAATAGAATTTTAGTAAGTTATATAAATAAAAAGATTAATTACTTAAATTAAAAAAGCTATAAAGGAGATAATAGCTATAGAGAATTTAGAAAGACTTATCTTACTTATTTATAATAAGCTAATTTATATTCTAAATAAGTCCTTAATATAATTAAAGCGGCTTATCTTTATTAATATTAAAGAAAATAATATATATTTAATAAAAAATACTATTAAAATAGCGCTATAAGAAATATTTTAATCTTTAATAATAAGTAATATTATCTAACTACTATTAAATAAAGTTATTAAAATAACTCTATGCTAAGTTATAAAAGTAAATTTTAAGGAGTTTAATTAACTTATATTATAACTTATATTAAACCCCTTTTTATAGCCTTTTAACTAACTATTAATATTTAAGCTATTATCGCCGTAATTAAAAAAACCTATTATAGCTATTTAGTCTAATAAAAGATTAATTAAGAAAAAAAAGCTATCTAGTTAAGGAAATTAAGAGAGAACGTCTTTTATTAAGTTAAGCAAGTTAGCGGAAATTAAGAGCACGCCGCCCTAGTCTAAGCTATTTTTAAAAGATTATAATAAAGAGATTTAAATAAAAGAGGTAATTATAAGTAACTATAATAAAGATACCCTTTACTTTATTAGATAAGTATTAGAGGATAAAAGATTAGAAGATAAGGGAATAGAAAAAAGAACTTAGTATAATTATTATTATTAAACTTACTATAAGATAAATATAAAAAGATTATAATTATTATTACCTTTACGTATAATATTAAATAATCTAATCTAATCTTTTAACTTAAGACTAATTAAAAGATTTTATTAATAATTATTATTTCTTTACTTTTAAAAACTTATATAGTTAAGGTTTAATAAATACCCTTCCTTTATTAATTTATTAATAAGCTTAAGTTAATATTATATAAATACCTAATTATTTTCTTACTAATTTTTATATTATTTATTAAAACGCTTTAAATTAAATTATAGTTTATATATTATTATTATTAATATTATTTATATATTATTAAAAATAATAGGAAAAATATATATAAAGCTTAATATTATATTAAGCTAACTAAAGCTATAAGCTAATTTTATAACTTTATTATTTTTAAATTATAAAACTAGTAGTTAACTCCTTTAAATATAATATAAGCTAATTATAAAGATATTATTAAAGCGTTTTATTTTAAAAACTCTTAGTAAATATTAGTTATTATAAAAAAGAATCTTCCTTATTAACTAGTAAACCCTTATAGCTAGTAAAGGTTATTTTATTTTTATAATACTAACTATTCTTATAATATAATATTTATAATTTTATTATTATTATTAATTTTTTTACTATACTCTTAAAGTAATTAAAATTCTTTTAATACTATTATTTTAAAAATATAATAATCTCCTAATAGCTTTTCTCTTTTAGTTTATAAACTAAAAAATATAAATTAAATATATTTAATATATTAAAAAAGTAATATACTAAGTAAGGGTTACCTAAGCAGTTTATAAAAAAAACTAAAAAATTAAAAAATAAATATAAAAAAAGGAAAAGAAAAAAAATATTTTAAAAAAAGGGGGGAGAGGGGTCTTTTATAGCTAAGAAATATATATTACTTTACTTTAATTATAATAATTTATAAATATATACTTAGTTACTATATATTAATATATTTAAATTATAAAAGTATATATTAAAGCTTTAATATTATTAAAAAGGGTATATATTATAAGTATAAAGGGGTAAATTAGTAAGTTAATAAACTTACTTATAAACTACCTTACGCTTAAGCTTTTTATTTCTCTTTTTTTCCTTCCTTTTTATTATTATTATTATTATTATTATTATTATTATTATTATTATTATTATTATTATTATTATTATTATTATTATTATTATTATTATTATTATTATTATTATTATTATTATTATTATTATTATTATTAT
>PDHQ01000262.1:9897-49292 GCA_003339415.1 Ophiocordyceps camponoti-saundersi (nom. inval.) | reverse complement strand
TGCTGTGGGGAAGGTGGGTGTGGGGGTCGGCGGGAGTGGGGGGGGGGGGGGAGGGAGAAAGAAGAGGGGGGGGGGGGGGGGGGCGTGTGTGAAGGGAAAATAGAAAGAGAAAAGAAATAACTGGAAGAGGCAAGAGGGCGCGAAGAGAGAGAAGAATAGGAAAAAAAGAGGGGAGGGAGATTGTGAATAGATTCTTCTTTTTTTTGGTGGTTTCTTTACGAGTGGGAATGTCGGGGTGGCGGGGGGGGGATGAGAGAAGAGAGGGGATTACGGGAGTGTTACGGGGAAGAGAGAGGATGATGCCAAGATGGGGAATGAAATGAAGGGCGTTGTGATGGTTATAATAGAATCTTTATATCTGTGTAATAGACGGATAATCCGTATAATAGATGTAAAAAACCTTGTGAATTTCTCTTGTCTGTTAATTCTAAACCTGTGTACGGATCCGTATCCGTATAATATACATATATGTATGTATGTATGTATAATATTATATCGATATCAACATAAAATAAGAGAGAAATTCACAACAGACATGTCTCTTCAACAACACCGACGCCACTCTTTCCCGGGATGGCAGGCCCCCCCTCCCCCTAAAAAATCCGCTTCCAGAAGTCTTCCATGCAGCTCTCCTCTATCTCTTTCTCTTTCTCCCACCCCCTCTTACATAGGTACATACCTACATACCAGGAGGGAGGGAGGGGGAGGGATTTCACTACTGAAGATCAAATGAATGATGTTCGCCTGAAGGAGTTCGAGTCAGCAAGTAAGTTGGCAACAGATGTCCAACCATTCACTAGGGTGACCCTGTGCGTGCACACGGGATGTCGAAGTGAAAGAAGCGCCCTCGGCGGAGTCGAGCAACAGTGTGCTGTCTTTTTTTTTTGATCCTAGCACGTGGGAAAAGGGAGCTCTTTGTCTGCCCCTTTTTCACTTCCGACTTGCTGCGAATGTGAAAGTTGAGTTGATGAAACGAGCCGTTGAATGTTTTTTTTTTTCTTCAATATCAGTCCCCTACAAAGGGATTCTAAGATAATCTAGCTAATCTGTTAAAGAAACTGTATGTAGAGAACGGTAAAGATTATGAACTAGCTTACTTCTTTTTTTTTCCCCTTTTTGTCCTTTGTCGCCCCCTCTCTCTCTCCCCGCGTTACGCCGACGATCGGGGGAAAATCCCCCCCCTCGGACGTCTGCGGTAACTAAAGAAGAGATGGAGGGGAGGGGAGGGGGCTACGTGTTGGGACACATGAGGACGAAAAAGGGGGAGCGCATAATGATGGCTAGACTGAATAGGTAGGTAGGTAGGTGAAGATGTTTGTATGTCGTATGTAGAATCGAGGAAGTTCGGGGGTGCTCGGAAAGGAAAAGAAAGGAAGGAAGCAAGAAAAGAGAAGCTGTGACGCGCGATTTGCGAATGGATGGATGGATGGATGGATGGATGGATGGATGGATGGATGGATGGATGGATGGATGGATGGATGGATGGTTTGGTCGGTTGGCAAGTCGGTGGTGGGAGGAGGAAAGAAGTTAGAGACGGAGAGTCATGTGCTACCTAGCGCCGCCGAAGCTGGCGAGTCTAACGTTGCGATGTCGGACCCAAAGCCTCAAAGGGGAAAATATGGATGCTACGGGTGTATCCAGATTAGCATATGGGATATGGGATATGCATATCTGAGAGAGGGAGCAAAAAGGAAAAAAAAATCAACGGCTTATCATTGCGGATTACATATTTCTCTGCCAAGGACCGTGTGCGCCATCCTCGTCTTGTTGCTGTATGTAGGGGATGGGGAGGGGAGGGGAAACAAGAGCCGCGACATGTCCCGACCATTGGGCGGAGATTCCCGTCGCTACCTGGTAGTCGTTTTTATATTTTTATTTAATTTTTAATGAATTTTCTTTCATTATTAAAGAACGGACTCAATCCATCTGTGCCATCCCTGTTGAGCATTTACACATGGGGCTGGTCATTCAGTGGGAATTAGCGCCCCTCTGCCCTGCCCTGCCCCTGCTCTGCCCTGCCCTGCCATGCCCTGTCAATGACCACGAGTCAGCGACGAGCCATTACCACGAAAGGTGTTGCACGGATACGGAGTCCCAACATGTGGTGGAGCAGAAAAAAAGAGACTGACTGACTGACCTTGCAACACCAGACGGTTAGACTAGAAAAACTCGTCCCCACTTGCTCTACCCGTTTAGACGCCAATGCCGCCGAGCAAGTCTGAAAAGAGCAATTGGCCATTTTTTTTTTTAAACTTGACCTGCTCGGGTAAGATGGAGCGGTGAACGAGAGAGAGAGAGAGAGAGAAAACACGGGATAAAAGACGGGGGCTAAACAAGATGGTATCACGGATATACGACCGGCTATTCTGTCCCTTCCTTCCTGCCTAGGTAGTTAGAGAGTGTGTAGCTAACTCCCTACCTAGGTATGTACATATGTATGTACATATGATAAGTTGTGCAGTTTTCCCATATAAAACACGGTTAATAATATGCACACCGCTCTTCGTCGCAATATAAAAAAAATTTCCTTTCTCTTCTCTGCTTCGTGTAAAAAAAAAGGGAAGCAAAAAAAAAAAGGGGGAGGCAATTCATTTATTTGAAATATATGTACATATTATCTGCCCCCCACCTCTCCTTCCACCACCCCCCGGTTCGCAGTCTCAAAACTAGGATCAGGCTGTCCTCCCCTGATCTACCCACCCATCGGAAGTCCACTCCCGGAGCGGGACGCGAGACCGGTCCTATGTACGGATAGACATGAGAAGGAAAAAAAAAGGGGGGTGGGGGAGAGAGAGAGAGAGAGAGAGAGAGAGAGAGAGAGAGAGAGAAGTTAGCGATTTGAACATTTTCGGTTTGTTACCTGGTTTTTTTTAGACGGTGAACTCTTCTCGATGCTCCGTTTAGTTACGGATGCGCTGGGCGATGATTCTGGATATTGCCAAGGCTCTTGGTGTTGAGAAACTGCTATTTGCCCTTATACATGCATACATGCTGTACATACATACATGCATATGTATGTATGTATGTATATAGATCGATAAACTTGATAGCATTAATGCGAGAATAATGCCTTTTCCCCTCTCCCTTCCCCCCCAAGGCTCACGCTATTAAAGTTACAATCCCTTCTCTAAGCTATCCTATAGTCTGCATGTTAATCCTAAACACCAAGTTCCATAAAATTCATCACCCTTACACGAGAGATTCAACAAGACAAGGCGCATAAATACTAAGCAGAAGAATGAATTTAACTAATAACCGTCTATGTATATATAATTGATAACAGAAAATAAAAAAAAGGTTAAAAAAAAAACAACCTGGTGCGCGTGACATTCAACAATCCCCACCACCAGAGCTCGTTGGCCTCTCTCTCGTGCGCCCCCCTTCCCGCGAACCACTCACCGAAAACCATGGTGAAGGGGATATACATATGTATGTATGTATGTAGAAAAAAGAAAGGAAGGAAGGGTAAGAGAAAGGGTAGCAAAGACTAACGACCGGAAACGGTTCGTGAACGGTAATGGAAGAAGAAAGGTGAATACCTGCAGTAACGCACACTTGAGCCGCTCCCTCTTCTCAGGCTTTCAGCAGCCGTCGGGCTCAGGCCGCCCCCCCCTTCCCACCTACCTACATACATAGGCCACCTAGGTAGTCATCATCAGCGGCATAATCATCAGCTGCTCATGGGGAACAAAAAAAAAGGACTCTTCTCTGTCACGCTCGTCTCTCAGCAGTTGCTAGCTCAGCTCCAACGACCGCATAAGCGCTTCAAGTCTACCTGGATACAGTAGTAGGCACAACACACCTAGACCCGGGTTTACACACCCATCACCGTCACCCATTACCTCACCTTCACCTCACCTTCACCTCAACCTCCTCCTCCGCCGCCCCCCTCCCGCCTATACTTCCGCGGATCCTTCCTACTCATCCTCCTCCGATCCCTCGTCCCCTTGCCCCCCTCCCAAAACGCCCCCTTCCCCCCTCGTCTGCCGACGACGTGCCGCCCACAGAAGCCGCACGTCTCGACCGCGTACCTCTGCTCCCGGCTGCACCAGCCGCAAATCATCCTGTTGGCCCATTCGTTGACGTGGTCCTCGGCCTCGTCGTGGCACCGGTCGCACGCGTGCACCCGCCCGCAGCACGAGAAGCGGAACCACCGGTACGATTTGCGGTAGTGTCCGCACGCGCCCCGTCCTGGAAGCTCTTCGCCCACCCGGAGGCCGAGTCGCTCCGCCTCGGCCCTCCGTCTAGACGCTACCGTCCCCGAGCTCGTCTCCGCCCCCGTCCCCGTCCCCGCCCCCGCCTGCACGAAACGCACCTCCGTCACTATCAGCGTAAACTTGCCGTGGCACTCGCGGCACACGTTCGTCACCCGCTCGCCCGCCACCGTCACCAGGCCCGGGCTTGTCGTCGAGCACCGGCTGCATGTCGGTGCAAACGTGCTCGGCAGTAACCCTGTCGCCTTGCCGCCCGTCATCTCCACCCAACCGGCTCGGTTGGAGCTCGCGTGCACCAGCTGCGGCCTGAATGTGGCCCTCAGCTCTGCCGTACACTTGCTGCAGCTCCACGTCGATTCCACTCCCGGCCCGAGGCCCGTCATCTCGTTCGCTGTCCGGCACCGATCGCACTTGACCCGGATACTAAGCACCTGAATTTGTAGCAGTTCGATCCCTTGCAGCTCCACCGACGGCAGCTGTATCAACGTGCCCCTTTCAGGCCACTCCTTTGCGCTTCCTCCTTCCATGCCACTACTGTCCTCTGCCTCATCTTCTTCGCCTGTCATCTCCTCGCTCGAGTCCGTGCTGCTCCCGTCCGACTCATCCACCATCCACTCCGGCGGCCGGGGGATGATTTGTACGTGACCCCCCTTCATTATCTCCGGCCCCTGCGTGTCACTGGCATCAGCCCCGTTTGATGCCGGTGGCACCACCCGCTCCTTGGCCCCAGCCTCAGCCCGAGCCTGAGCCTCGGCCTTGGACGCTCGAGCCTGCTTCTCAAGGCTGCTCAGGTTGAGCGCCAGATAGTTGATGTGGCCCGTCAGCGATAACAACTCCTGAGAGGCCGCCCTTTGTGTAAACAACTCCTCTACCAGCTCCGCGTCTGCCGCGTCCGCCTCGTTGAGCTGAATGCGCGGGTGCTGAAGCGGGTAGAGCAGCGGCACGATCAAATGCAGCGTGCACACGGACCGCAGGCCGGAGGAGAGCTCGCCTCTCCGCTTCGGCTCGATGGGCAAGGTGAAGACCACTCCGTCGGCAGACCTACGAAAGCCGGGCAGTCTCCCCATGCGCGTCTCGAGCTGTCGCACCTCGAGCGCCCGCCGCTGCTTGGCGGCCGCTACTTGATCCTTCGTGTAAACCTTTTCTCTCAGGGGAGGCCTACCCGGCCCGGCACTCGGCTTTGGCTCGGCCTTTGGGGTGAGCACAGGATCGGGCGTAGTAGTAGACTGCGCCTTCGTGTGAAGATGTCTGGTATCTTTAAAGGTGACGAGCTTGACCGTGTCGGCCTTTTCCTCCGACAGAAAGGCCTCCAGATGCCTGTCCAGGGCATTGACAAGGGCTAACAGCGTGGCGCCCTCCCGCTCGCCGACGAGCTTGTCCCAGCCGCGCTCGATGTTGATGGCGAAGCCGCGGGGCATGTGGGGGTTCGCGACCCGAAGCCGGGGCCGCTCGTCTGGGTAGCATTTGGGGACACGCAGCCGACAGTCTAGGTAGGCCAACTCAAACGGAAAGTCGGGATCCGACGGCCGCAGCTTGAAGGCCAGCTCGACGTCACCGACGCCATCGACATCGGCGGTTTCCTCTGGGGAGAAGCGCCGTCGCAGCTGGTCCAGCTGGTAGCCACGGGGGTCTTGGGCCTGCGAATCCGTCACGGGTCGTGAGACGATGCGCGAGGACGAGGGCTCGGTCACGGCTTGGCTTCTGGACCGAGGCGAGCCGTCCGAGCTGGTCTTGAGGGCTTTCATGGGAGCAAAGATTGGTGAGAGGGGAAGATCCGGTGAGCTGCGGGAAACGTTGAACCATGAGCCGAAGGTGTTTACGATGGCCGTCGGCATCTATCTTTTGATGATGTCGTTCGCGGAATGGTTGAAAGGAGGGAGTGGCGAGTCGTGAGTCATCATCTTGCGGATGAGTCACCCGGCCGACTCACGATGCGGGGCCGGTGTCTCGGTCCCGAGTTTAGGTCGGGGAGCCTCCCGAGTCCCCACAGTAAACCTCGGACCAGTGTCAAGACGGCAGATCGGGTGTGATTTAGTCTGCTGAACATAGATACTAAAATGCACGGTTGCAGACAGACTGGCAGACAAACACACACAGACACACATATAAAATATACACACGAACACATAGCAGGCATCCAATGCTATTAGGCCCCATATCACCCTCACGGTGGTAACGACACTTGCGGCCTACGATGTACTCTACATGAACGCTACGGAGCTTGATGCCCGGCGTTGCAGCGCAAAGTGCAACGAGCTCGAAGCGATTCGACGGCTCTTATCGACGGCGGATATCATGGTATCTTGAAAATCAAGAGCCTGTTGGATTTGTCGTATGTATGTAGGCGATGCTGCATACATAGAGATGCACGAAATGTAATCACATCTGCCCAAGGGAAAGATTCAATATGATATCATTGATGGAATGAACGCAAAGGGCAAGCCGATCTATAGAGGAGAGAAGAAAAAAGCATGTGCTTCTTTTTTCGTTGTGCTCGATGTGCCTGCGAGACATGATGCGGGATATGGGGATGCATGTGCCACGCAGGCGTGATTCGTCCGCCCGAGGTCCGTCTTGACGGATCCGGGAGGGCCGAGGAGTACTAAGCCGACGAAGACACATGTCTGTGTTGTTTTGTATTGGGCGGCAGGTGAGGTATGTATGTATGTACGGATAGATGGGAAGGCTTCGGGAAAAAAAGGAGGTCTCCTCTCCCCCCATCTGAGTACTACCCAGCTGTTGTTGTCTACGGATACATCTATAGGTAGGAGTAGGTGGCACCTATAGGCTATAGGTCGGCAGGTGCCTAGGTAGGCAATACCCGACAATCTCACACCCATCCATCCATCTACTTACTGCTCACCTCGTGTATATAAGCCATGTGGCATCCGACCATAGCACGTGAAGATCTCGAGACACAAAACAAGAACAAGACAAAAAAGAAGCGCGTAAAAACAACTCATAGTCGGCTATCCTAAAACAAAACAACAACAACAGACTGGATGAGACAGACCCGCGGGACAAGGCACAGGACCTTGGGACGGAAGACAGGAAGAGGGGGAAGTAGACGACGATGAAGAGGGTGGTGGTGGTGGGGGATTTGCCAACTCAGCAATCGTCGGGGCAGATGACCGACAACAAGGCGGCGAGATGCAGCTAGCTAATGGGCTGGCCCGGCGGTGAGCGAGCCCCCCCCTCCCTCTTCTGATGATGGAGGGTTGGAGCGGAGGATGGGGGCCGGGACGTGCAGGAGGGAGGGGAGGGGGTTTATTATTATACATGCCGTCCGTCTATAGGTATCCGTATGTAGTACGTTGTCCGTATAATGCGTACGGATACATCATATGAATTGGATTTTCTTTTCCCCCCTCTTCCGTTACTTGTACGACGAAGCTAGGGATATATTCTTCTACTACCCGTATCCATACATAGACCACCCCTATCCCTCTTCTGCGATTGTCTCTCGACAGCAAGCACACGCACATACATATGGCTTGGATTAGGCATGTTAGTTGACTGACTGACTCACAAATCCGTCAACGATCTTCCCCGTCATGCCTTGTTTGTTCGTCAACACCACCATCTCCTCCTCCTCCTCCTCCTCCTCCCTCCTCCCTCCTCCCTCCTCCCTCCTCCCTCCCACCGATGCCTACCTATGTATGCATGCATGCATGTACGTACATATGTATGTAGTCGATGCTGTGGGTGGGGGCGTGCGCATTTGCCCAACATGACATCTCCAACTCTCCTCGCTGTCCCTGGCCGCCTGAGCCTCTGCGCTGCAACCCGCCTTGCTGCTCAGCAGCCCCATCGCGTCTCGCTCATCGGGATTTTACCTCTATTATATTTTTTTATCAACTATTTCAATATTTGAAAAAAAATGATCTTAAAATAAAACAGAATAAAAGGAGATTTTATCAATTTTTTTTTCTATTTTATCTCTTCATTTTCTTTACATGTCACGACCCTGTCTTTACACCCATCTACATACATACGGCGCTTGAAAGGGGGGATGGGAGGGAGGGAAGCTCGCGGGCCGCACTCATATAGACGTGGGTACCTAGGTAGGCGTGTAAGCAAGCTCTTGGGGGGCTGTAGGACAACCACTTACATACATACAATCGTCTGGCGGTGATGATACAGCCCAGCCTTCTTCAATCTATATATACTAACTACTACTCACCTTATATTTGGTCGCCGACTTCGATGCCGTTTCCTTCTCTCTGACGTCCGATTCGTACAAGCAGGTCGTTGATCATCATCTCTCCTTCGTCGACATCACTTACTCCAAGCAAAGACTCCCGATCCTCTCTGCTCCTCCTCCTCCTCCCCTCTCATCCTCTCCAATCATCTTGTTTCTTCGTCACCCGAGACTCTACGCCTGACGACATACATACATATCAACTTTACGGATTACACACTGCCTCCTTGACTCCTCAACACACAAGCCTGTAGCCTGTAGCACTTCTCCGACTTCTCCCCATAATCCGGGGAATGCCACGCGTCCTGCCCGCATCGTACATCTCATCCACCCATCCATACATACATACACTCGTACATACACACACACGCACATACATGCATACCTACCTACATACATACACTTACATACATACATACAACGTGGGCTTCAGCCCGACCGCCTCCTCCGTCTGACGCCTGCCCACTCCGCCTCCTGACTTGCCGGAGATGAGAAAGCAGCCGTCATCTCTCAGCTTCTCGTGCTCCCCTCACCTCCGTAAGCCTTGCGGCAACCTCTTCTCGTCACCTCCGTTGCGACTCTGACTTCTCGGCCCCCTCTCATCCACCCCCTTTTCCCATCGTGGGATTGACCGACTCCCCCCCCCCCCCCCTTTCGCAAAACACCCGTGGCCTGGATGCTATGCGAGTCCGCCGTCACGAGCACCGCGTTGCATTCCGCCTCCCCTGTCCACCCTTCGCTTGATATTGCTCCCTGCCCACATCTAAAAGTCGTTCTCGTCTACCCCAGATACGATGACATTATTCACCTTCAGCACCATCCGACATAGCTGCGTCGCCAGCTGAAGCTGTTGCCTCTTGCCAATCAGTGGATCGATGACAAACGCCTCCTTCATGTCGTTGTTACCCCGTCCCATACAGTCCACTCCCAGCTTGCCCCGGCCGTCGCTCCCGGCCTTGACCTGCTGACTCTTGATCTCGGCCAGTGTCGAGATGGGGTTGAGGCCGCTGTTCTCCGCCAGCGCCATCGGCACCGCGTCCAGCGCTTCCGAGAATGCGCGCATGGCGTACTGCTCCAGCCCCGGCGTCTTGACCGCCGCCTCTTCCACCGCGAGCGAGCAGGCCACCTCGGCCGCCCCGCCGCCGTACACCACTCGATTGTCACGAACCAGGTTGCGCACCACACACAAGGCGTCGTGGAGCGATCTCTTGGCCTCGTCGACAATCTGTAGAGCGCCCAACAACGTTAGCCGACAAGCCACCAGCTCGAACCACAGTCACGAACCATCTTGTTGCTTCCGCGAACAAACACCGTGACCGCACGCGAGTTTGCGCATTCCTCGATGACCAGCATCTTCTCCCTCGTCGTGCCGAATGACATTTGCCTCACGACGCCGGCGGTACCGAGCTTCGATGCCTTGAGATCCTCAAACCGGGGGACGATTCGGCCGTTGGTAGCAATCGCAATCAGCTCAATCTCCGGCCCGCCAACCCAGCGGACGGCAGGAAGCTTGTTCTGTAGTAGTAGATGATTGGCCTCGTCGTCAAAGCCCCATTGGCAGATGGCCAGGTTGGCGCCCGTGTCTTTGATCTGCTGTATCATCTCCACAAACTTCTTGCTCTCATAGTTTTGCAGCTCCTTAAACTCTTCGACGCTTGTAATGTCGAGGTGGTGTTTCGTCTTGGGCTTGGGGGGCTCAAAGGCGCACGTAAGGATGGCTAGTTTCGCATCTCGAATCTCCGACGGCATCTGCGGGTGCGAAAAGTCCTTGTCGACGATGACACCCTTGACGAGCAGGGTGTCTTCTAGCGACCCGCCCACCTTGCCGTCTACTTTGATGAGCTCAAAGTCGACGTCCTTGCGCTCCAGATCTGCCACCGACAGGACGGCATCGACGGCAATGTGCGCAAATTGGTCGTGGGCCTTGGATACAATCTTGCTGCCGAGGCTGGTTCGCGCCACTTTGACCAGGTTAGCCGTCTGGTCCCTGCCGAATGCGACCGTGTCCGAGATGTTGTCCAGCTCCGCGATGGCGATATCGCAAGCCTGGTCGTAGCCGTCAGCGATGCGGATAGGGTGAATGCCCTTGTCGATCAAGTCCGCGGCCTGCTCCAGTAGCGCGCCGGCGAGGACGACCACGCCCGTCGTTCCATCGCCAATCTCGTCGTCTTGAGATTTGGAAAGCTCCACGAGGAGCTTGGCCACGTGGTTGCCGATTTCCATTTGCTGCATGATGGTGGCTCCGTCGTTGGTCACGGTGATGTCACCGTCGGGAGAAATGAGGATCTTGTCGAGGCCTCGAGGGCCCAGTGAGGACTTTACGAGATTCGCTACCGTTCGCGCCGCCAGGATATGAGACTTGACCGCCTCGTTGCCATACTGCCGCTTCTTTTTCCCCTGACTGCATCAACGTCAGCTGCTGGTTGCTCTGTCTCACGATTACCGACTTACTCCCTGACAACGATGAATGGACGACCTTGCTCATCCTTCATCACCGTCGCTATTCAAGGTCAGCAGTCGATCGATTGTAGTCGGGTGGGCCGGCTACCGTTGGACACATCCAGATCTGCCGGCGTGTCAGCTTTTCCTCCGGCTACTCCGCTTCCCGAGGGTTCTGATGCCGGACTTACTGAGCGACATCGTGAGCCGGGCTGCGTCTACTCGAGGCCGACTAGCAGGTAAACGAGTGCGTTCTTCGACGGGCCAGTGGCTTGCGGCTTTGCTCTCCTCTGTGCCTTTTTTTTTTGCTTGTTCACGAGGAACGAGGCTGAAGCTCAGGACGGAGAGCGGGGCAACAAAATTCCGCTCATCTCGGCTCACACACCGCCGCTACAACACTCTACTGCTTTTGATCTTGCCTGAGTTGCTGCCGGCATACTCAAAGACGTCACGACTCCCTGTCTAGAAAGGAACTTTACTGATACATCGCTGCTTTCACCTCATCCTGATATCTGCTCATTTGCATTTCGTCCTGCATATCTCTCTCAGCCAAATCACTCATTACTGATCCGGTTCCGCCTGACGAACATAAACACGGATTGCAGCCCTCGACAATTGTGCTACCCACGCACAACTGAGGCCTCAAGGCAGACCTTTATTGCAGCCAAAATTCCTCGCAGCACTGATTCTCATCGCCTTAATTGCTGTGAAAAATGTCACGCCCGGACGACTACGACGACGACGATCTTGTCGATCACTACGAGGACTACGATGATGACGACGATAACGAAATGGGTCCTGAAGACCGACAAGCAATGGCCAAAGGTACAGCAGAAGTGCAAGCCGCCCTTGGCAACGACGTCAACAAGGTCGCCGTCACTCAGATCCAGGAAGCTCTGTGGCATTACTACTACGACGTCGACAAGTCTGTGTCTTATTTGAGGAAAACTTTCGTTCAACCGACGCCCAAGCCGACGCCCAAGAAAAATCCAGAGGGTAAGTCTGGTGAATTTTCCTTTTGTGAACGTCTCGGCCTGTTTGTTAGGGCCACTGGAGCAGAGCAAGGCCGAGCCGCGGTCCGGACGACAGCAGACGCCACGATATGCAAATGTATCG
Source organism: Ophiocordyceps camponoti-saundersi (nom. inval.) (assembly GCA_003339415.1). Taxonomy (NCBI): domain Eukaryota; kingdom Fungi; phylum Ascomycota; class Sordariomycetes; order Hypocreales; family Ophiocordycipitaceae; genus Ophiocordyceps; species Ophiocordyceps camponoti-saundersi. The sequence continues at coordinate 37,322 of PDHQ01000262.1, read as the reverse complement.
TTCATCCTGAGCCATTTTCCGGCAAGTTGCCAGTATGTCACGGGGCGGCAATGTTCGGCGATATGCCCTGGTTGAATATACCCTCAAATCGCCAAGCGGTTTTGGTCCCCCCTCTACGACCGCGCGGAGGGCTTTTGGGAGGTGGTGATGGCCCGCCCAAAGTGTCCAAGTTGCAGGCACTTGCAGCCGCGAGAAAGAAACGGAACATCGAGAAAAGGGAGGAAGACGATATCTCGCAGGCTAGTGACGGCGTTAAACGGATGTCTCTGGCCGATAACACCAACAATCAAAGACCGAGTTTGCCGGAGAGTGTGGAAAAGCCCATCCAGCAGCCTCCGCTTCCGAGCCCCGCCTCCTTCTCCGTCTCTCATCCTCGCGATGAGCAACGGAGGAAGCCGTTCGAAAAGAGTAACGAAGCTCCTGAGCAAGACCGGGAGACATCCTACCCCACTCCGGACCTTTCACATTCTCTCGGTAAGGACGGGAATCCCGTGGCCATGCCAGTTTGCAGGGCCGCTCCATCCGCATTTGCCCGGACCTTGCTCGGATCTGCTCCAGACCGGCACCAAGCAAACAGGCCTGATGTGTTTCCCATGCCCTACGCAGCATCTTCCGCCTTTGTTGCCTCGGCCTTCTTGAAGCCAAGCCCAGATGACGTCGTGCTCGCAGCTCAGGCGAAAGGTTCGAACTTTGCGAGGGCGACGTAACGAAGCTAATTCTAATCCTTGGTTTCAGCGGGCAAGAAGGCAGTAGCAACGCCTAAGACTCCCAAGAAGACACTCTCCAACGCCGAGAATCAGGCCCAATTGACAAACGGTGTCTCCAAGCTCAAAGTCACCGAAGCCCCCGCCCCAAAAGGCAAAGGAATCGACGTTATCAAGGAGGTAGAAAAGAGTCATATGAAGAAGAGCACGAGCTTTGTCGTTGTCGGTGCGCGCTATTACACCGATGGCACATTTCGTCGACTAATTATGGCCTCACAGGTCATGTTGATGCAGGAAAGAGCACGCTCATGGGTCGCCTACTCTTGGAGTTGAAGTCTGTCGAGAAACGGACAGTTGACAAGTACCGGAGACAAGCCGAAAAGAGTGGTAAGCAGTCATTTGCGCTGGCCTGGGTCACGGATCAGGGGAACGAAGAGCGAGACCGCGGGGTCACGATCGACATTGCGACCGACCATTTCGAGACGCCAACGACCAACTTCACGATCCTAGATGCTCCTGGCCATCGGGACTTTGTCCCGAACATGATTGCGGGTGCCAGCCAAGCCGACCTGGCTATCCTGGTCATCGATGCCAACAGAGGAGCGTTTGAGAGGGGACTAAAGGGACAAACACCAGAACACGTACTCCTGCTGCGCAGTTTAGGTGTGCAACAGCTCATCGTCGCGGTGAACAAATTGGACATGGTCAGCTGGTCTAGGGAACGCTATGAAGAGATCTCGCAGCAGCTCAACGGCTTCCTGACGGCACTCGGATTTCAGCGCAAGAACATAAGCTTCATCCCAATCTCAGGCCTCAACGGAGACAACATCTCCGGCAAGATCGAGAGCGCGGCGGCGGCATGGTACACCGGTCCTACTCTTTTGGAAGCGCTGGAGTCGACGGAAGCGAAGACTACGCAAGCGCTCGAAAAACCCATGAGATTGTCCATATCCGAGGTGTTCCGGTCGCAGCAAGGAACGACGACAATAGCCGGCCGCATTGACTCGGGCACCCTCCAGATCGGAGATGGTGTCGTTGTGCAGCCCAGTGGAGAGTCAGCGCACATCAAGTCGATCATGGTGGATACCATCGCCCGAGACTGGGCGGCGGCGGGACAGAATGTCAGCATCGCCCTGAGTAACATCGATGCCATCCACATCAGGGTCGGCGACATCGTCTGTGGCGCCAAAGACGCCATCGTCTGTGGAGACACGTTCACGATAAAGGCGCTGGCCTTTGAACACTTGATGAAGATGGAAATAGATTTACACAGGGGCCGGCTCCAGGCGTCGGGCAATATCCGGTCAATCAGCGCGATTCTCGACAAGGCCACGGGCGAGACTGTCAAGGAGAAGCCCAAGATGGTGCAACCAGGCATGGTGGCCCGAGTGATTGTCAAACTGAGCACCAAGGTTCCTTTGGAGAAGGGCCAGAGGGTAGTGATCAGGAGCAAAGGAGAGACGATTGCGGCCGGGCTCCTCGAATAATCGACGTGGTGAGGAAGGATGAGACGAAGCTACGAGTGACGGCTGCATGGAAGACGTTTCTTTCTTTCTTCGAAGTGATTTCTCTCTTCTATTTTGCTACATGTCCATCTTGATGAGGTTGTCGACGCTCAGCAGCTGGCAGCCTGGCAGGGCGCGGCGTTGAAACACTTATGTATGTACACTTTGTGTCAGTACACGGAAGGATGGATTCCTTGGGCTTCTGTGACAAGCCACCGCTATGGCCTAGTCATTGCTAGGTGCCTAGTGAAAACAGCATGAGCCATTCTGATGATGAGTCGTGCGTGGCAATTTCCTCTCTCATTGATGCCGGCATCATGCCTCGTGACTCATTTCACCGGTAGATTCTGCGGACACTAGTATGGTGTGTGGTAGCCTAGTACGGAGTATACCGTTGGCAGTAGGCAGCCTTACGAAGATCAGCCTTGCTCAAGCACATCTGGCCAGTTTGTCGAGACATTCCCGTAACTGTTGGTCAAGGAGGCGGGCCCATGGCAAAGTTTTGCCTTGAGGTCCGTACAGTATATACACTATGAATCTTCCCGCGGACCCGCTACGAGTCGCTGTTTGTCGTCCAGGCTCCAGCGGGCTGACCACAATGACTAGGTAGGTAGTTAGTTAGGCAGGATGCCCAGGGAGTCCCAGGGAGTCCCAGGGGAGTGGAGGGGAGGAGAGGGGGCTCGCAGCGGAGCCTTACATTGTATGTATGTACATACAGTGCGACGGGGCTGCGTCACGTGGGGCCAGTTCCTCGCTGTGCAATCTGGCCTCTTTGTACTATCTGGACACCTGGACATTTCGACTCGGCCTTGTCATAAAACCCATCTCAGTCTCTTCGTCCCCTTTCCTTTCCACCTCTTCCTTTCTTCCACCGTTTTCACTACCGCTTTCTACTCCTCTGTCCGGCGAAGAGGCAGTCTTTACCAATCGTTCTTCAAATTTTTTCTTCTCCTTCTTCCCTTCTGCATTGCTTTATTCGCCCGTTCACATCTTCTCGCCGCAATGGCACGCTCAAGGAGCTCGACCTTCTTGGGCCTCGGGCTCCTCTGTTGGATCGCCCTTCTTTTCGCGCCCTTGGCTTTCGTTCAGACTGTTCAGGCTGACGATACGGAGAGCTATGGCACCGTCATCGGTATCGTAAGTCTTGATCTCTCCCCTTTCGTCCCTCGCCGGCTTGCCTGCTAACCGTGTCCTTAGGATCTGGGAACGACGTACAGCTGTGTTGGTGTGATGCAAAAAGGCAAGGTGGAGATTCTCGTCAACGACCAGGGTAATCGAATCACCCCCTCCTACGTCGCTTTCACCGAAAGTGAACGTCTCGTCGGCGACTCGGCAAAGAATCAAGCCGCGGCCAACCCCAGGAACACCATCTATGACATCAAGTGAGTTGACCTCCGTGTCTCTTCGCGGCATCTTCTGTCAACTAACGCTTTGCAGGCGGTTCATTGGACGCAAGTACAAGGATGAGCAGCTCCAGGCCGATATTAAGCACATGCCTTACAAGGTCTCCAACAAGGATGGGAAGCCCATCGTCCAGGCCCAGGTGTCCGGTAACGACGAGAAGAAGTTCACGCCGGAGGAGATCTCCGCCATGGTCTTGGGTAAGATGAAGGAGGTCGCCGAGTCTTACTTGGGCAAGAAGGTCACCCACGCCGTCGTCACGGTCCCGGCCTACTTCAACGTGAGTTCCAATTACTACCGTTCCGAGGCGTCTGTTGCTGACACATGGCCCAGGACAACCAACGCCAGGCTACCAAGGACGCCGGTACCATTGCCGGCCTCAATGTCCTCCGTATCGTCAACGAGCCCACCGCCGCTGCCATCGCCTATGGTCTGGATAAGACTGAGGGCGAGCGCCAGATCATCGTCTACGACCTTGGAGGTGGTACTTTTGATGTGTCGCTTCTCTCCATCGACCAGGGCGTTTTCGAAGTCTTGGCCACCGCCGGTGACACCCATCTCGGTGGTGAGGACTTTGACCAGAGAGTCATTGATTACCTTGCCAAGCTCTTCCAGAAGAAGCACGGCGCGGACCCGACCAAGGATCTCAAGGCCATGAGCAAGTTGAAGCGTGAGGCTGAAAAGGCCAAGCGGAGTCTGTCGTCGCAGATGAGCACTCGCGTCGAGATTGAGGCCTTCTTTGACGGCAAGGACTTCTCCGAGACACTCACCCGCGCCAAGTTCGAAGAGCTTAACATGGATCTTTTCAAGAAGACCATCAAGCCCGTCGAGCAGGTTCTGAAGGATGCCAAGGTTAACAAGGAAGACATCAACGACATCGTTCTAGTCGGAGGTTCCACGCGCATTCCCAAGGTTCAACAACTGATTGAGCAGTTCTTCAATGGCAAAAAGGCCTCCAAGGGTATCAACCCCGACGAAGCTGTCGCCTACGGTGCCGCTGTTCAGGCCGGTGTTCTCTCGGGCGAGGAAGGCACTGAGGACATTGTCCTCATGGACGTCAACCCGCTGACGCTGGGTATTGAGACCACTGGCGGCGTCATGACCAAGTTGATTGGCCGCAACACTCCTATTCCTACTCGCAAGAGCCAGATCTTCAGTACCGCCGCGGATAACCAGCCGGTGGTTCTTATCCAGGTGTTTGAGGGTGAACGATCCATGACCAAGGACAATAACCTGCTCGGCAAGTTCGAGCTTACCGGCATTCCCCCGGCTCCCCGCGGTGTTCCTCAAATTGAGGTGTCGTTCGAGCTTGATGCCAATGGTATCCTCAAGGTGTCGGCTCACGACAAGGGCACCGGCAAGCAAGAGTCTATCACCATCACCAATGACAAGGGCCGCCTCACTCAAGAGGAGATTGACCGCATGGTCGCCGAGGCTGAGAAGTTTGCTGAGGAGGACAAGGCCACCCGCGAGCGCATCGAGGCTCGGAACGGCCTGGAGAACTACGCCTTCAACCTCAAGAACCAGGTCAACGACAAGGAGGGTCTCGGCGCTAAGATCAGCGACGAAGACAAGGAGACGGTAAGCTACGGCGTCTTTTTCCTGTTTTTTGGAGCAATGCTGACCATTCTCTCTCTTTTCAGATCTTGGACGCTGTCAAGGAGGCTACCGAGTGGCTCGAGGAGAGCGGTGCCGACGCCACGTCCGAGGACTTTAACGAGCAGAAGGAGAAGTTGTCCAACGTCGCGTATCCCATCACGTCTAAGATGTACCAGGGTGCGGGTGGCGAGGGTGCGGAGGGCAGCAAGGAGGAAGACAAGGACTTCCACGACGAACTGTAAATTCATAGATACTGGGACTAAAAAGCGCGGGGGGGACTTCAAGGTGGTTTCTTTAGGTGTTTCTCTTTGAGGGCGATGATGTAGGGCGATGGCGACCTGAGCAAGGGCCCTCTAGATAAGCCCCTCTAGGTGAGCCCGCCAGTTGATGAAGGAGTATCAGGTATGAAGTAGACGTACAATGAACCGGCTGGCTTCTTCAATAGGTAACGGCACGTTGTTTCATGCATACATATGTATGTAAGGTGAGGCTGAAGTGCCAAGGAACTGACGTTATTCGAAATTCACGTGACTGAGTACGAGGTTTACAGTGTGCGAGACAGGGTACCTAGCTGTTAGTTGTTCAAGTTCTAGGAGCGGTCGCAGATAGACACATCATGGCTGTAGGACACCCTTGAAGGATCCCACGTGACAGAGGAGGAGGCTCCAAGTCAACGTTCAACGTCAAAGTATCAAGTCATCACAGACATATCACGAGATATATACATATATACATGGATGGCCACGATGGAGAAACTTCAAGTCACAATAGATGGGACGAAGTTGAAAGGTTACATACTCTAAAGAGGCAAGTGGACAGAAAAGCAATCGAATACAGAATGGTGACGGAAAGAAAAGTTGCTCATGTTCTTCACACGCCGACACGACCGTCTCCTCTCAACCAGGGTGGGATATAGGGAGGAGGCGGCTTGGACCACTCCGGGGCCGCGTCTTTGGGTGGCCTGAACAGGGGGAAATCGCCGGGCCAGTCGACGGCGGTTCCGTTGGCCTTCATGAAGGCCTTTGCCGCCTGTCTCGTCTTGAGGGATGAGGGCTTGACGTCCCAGGTGAAGGAGTACTTTCCGTACTTTTTCGGCTCGTAGAGATCATTCTTCTTGTAAAAGTGCGTGTTGTAGGGAGCCGTCATCTTCAGCCCTGCCTCGTACATGCCGACGTCGACGGGGTTCAATTCCCTGGGGAAGGATATCGAGCCGATGACCTGCGAGTAGCGGATGCCTCCGATGACGAGGTAGCCGTCGGCTTTCGGGTCGGACAGGATGTTGGGCGTGGGAGCGACTAGGTAGACGGTGGCGTTGCCGTCCAGGTCTTTGGCTAGCTGGGCCGCTCTGTCGGCTGCCAGGGGGAGGCTTGCGAAGGCGCCGAAGGCGTAGTCCTTGTCGAGATCGGGCGGGAGGAAGCCGGTTCGCTTCTCGGCGGCGGAGGGGGGCAGAGGGCTCGCGTGGAAGACGTACGTGAATGGGTTTCCCGTCTCGGCGACTGGGTCTTTTGTGTTGGACGCATCTTTCTTATCTTGTTTCTTGGTGACGGGATCGTTGAGGGTGGTGACTTTGGTGTGTTTGGAATTGCCTCTACCGATCTCTTCAAGGCCTGGCTTGTGTTTGAAGAGGGTTTTGGCCAGTTCACTCTTTCTTCGGTTGTGTTTGCAGAGTTTCTTCTTCGCTCTGGACCGATTTCCCTTGCTGGTTGGCTTTCTGCAGCCCAATCGACGTTGCAGCTTGAAGACGTTGGCGCAACAGCTCTTGCTGGGTTTTGCTTCTGGATCAAAGAGAGAGAGGAAAGAAGATGAGGCGTCAGTTTCTGGGTCTTGTATTGTCGGACATGTCGTGATTCTCACATACCTCTTTTAGACAGCCCGCTGGGAGGATACGACCTCTTGGGTAACTTGGATTGGACAGACGCCGCTCCGCAGGTGGCGACAGTAACCAATGATGCCTGAACGGCCCAATCCATCAGCTGTTGTTCGACTCCTCTCCAGCCGTCGGGATCCGCTATGTGGACGATGGTCAGCACGGGAGGCGGCGGATGGCTGTAAAGGGCGAGTCTCCTACATGAACCGGCGATGGCACTGTCATCATCGGATCCGCCGGCATGGGATCGGGCGCTGGCATGGGATGTGCTGGCATCGGATGATTCCTCGCGATAGTCTCCAGGACTCCCATCGCTATTGGGTACGACCTGAGCATCCTCTGGTGAGGGGAAAAAAGAAAGAAGTCAGGATGACAGGAGGGCCTTTTGGTTCTTGACCATGCCTGATCAACGTACCTTGTTCGAAGCAGAAATCTCCGTCGGGTGAATCGTCATCAGCGACCCACTTCATCAAGCCCTCGACGTCGGGTTCGTTAAGGTTCACTATTAGGATAGGAAGTTAACACCTGGTTGGAGGCGATGATAGGACAGGACAAGGGGGAAAGGCGCCTTACAATCGACAGAATCGAGGTCCAAATCGTCCATGTCCTCTCGCGCTTTGTTTCATGGCTATCAGCAGACGACTCAAGTATATGACTGGTATTTGAAGACGACCTACCTGTCTCAGCGTCTTCCTGTGTCTTGCCGTCATGCAAGTTCCGGAGTTCCTCTAGCTGTTCCGAATCCACTATGTGTGGACAGAGTCAACGACGATGACCTGATGGGTAGATGCGTAGTAGTAGGGTGAGGAGCTTACAGTCGATATCTTCTGCTTCTTCCATGGCCATGAGCTTCACTCCCCGGTCGCCTTGTGGAAAGAAGAAAGGTGAGGACGTACCTGTTTCCGGGCATTCGTATTGCCATAGATTGTCGAAATCGAAGGGCTCCGTGGGCGAAGGTAGGGCTGTGGAGGAGAGAGTTGGCATGGAAACGTTAAAGGGAGTAGGTTAGGGGGGGGGGTAAGAGAATCGCCTTACCATCGACGTCCATTGGGTCGTCGTCGGCAGAGGAACAGCCAGTCGTCTCCTGCACTTGATCTGCGGGCTGGTCAGATCATGCCCATGTATACATGATATGCCACAAGGTCGTATGGTTTGGGTTTACATACCGAGCGTTGCGCATGCATCTTGGCCACCTCGGTCAGGGGCCCAAGACGGCCCGGCCACCGGATGGTCAGGGGCCCAAGACGGCCCGGCCACGGGATGAAAAACTTGGACCTGCAGCACTGGTTGGAGCAAGCAAACAACTTGTGTCGTGACCATGGGCCAGCCTGGTAGAAAGAGAGCCATTAGCCATGAGTCCGGAAAGAAACGAGGTGGTATAGACAATGCTCGTACCGACATTCACTGTCGTCGTCGTCGTCGTCGTCGTCGTCGGCTTTGGCAGTATCCTCCGCATCCCTCGTCCATTTTTTCCCTGCACGACACCGGTGCTGCAGTTTTTCGCAGCCTGCTGTGCGGCCTTGGATTCCCTTATAAGCTTATCGTAATGGAGATTCCAGGCAGCCACTCTCGCTGCCTTTTTCTCAGCCACTCTCGCTGCCTTTTTCTCAGCCACTCGATCCCGTTTTCTAGACTCCTCCTCTTCAATCTCTTCTCTCAACTCTTTTGCCGACTTTCTTGCCGCTGCAGCCTTTTCGGCGGCCTCTCCTGCAGCCTTCTGTGCCTCTCGAGTCTTCTCTTCATCGGCCTTCTTAGCAGCCTCTTCTGCCATCTTTTCTGCAGTGTCGGCCATTTTTTCCCTCTTTTCCAGATCCGCTTTTAGCTTCCTCGAGGCTTCACTTGCTCTACGGCATGCCTGCAGTTTAACCACGAATTGAGGCGGCGCTGCCACTTCCCGTCAGCGCTGGTATATGCTAGCATCACTTCATGGTACCTACTGCCGTCGTAAGGATGCCATTGCAGCCTCTCGATTTGACTCCTCGCCTCGTCTGGTGCAGAAACGGCGACTGGATTCAGTTCAACATAGAACGCTAATCTTTCCAATGGCCACCTCGTTCCGTTGTAATACACCCGGCCATCTTCTCTCTCCGGAACGGGATGCATAGCCGGGTCGCGTCGAAATGCGAGGGCGAAGAACCTGTGCAGACTCATAGTCCCCTTTGTAACACCTCCCTGAACTTGGCTTTCTACACGCGCTCTCCAAGCCATTATTGCCGCTTGCGCAGTCGTATGGCCCACAGTGACGGCTGTCGCACGGACGGACGAATCTTGCTCGTTCCGGTATCGAAATGTGTAAGTATCCATCAGATCAAAAGGTTCACGACGGCGCCCATCAAGCGCCGTAGGCAGACCATTAGTGAAGACCCCTAAGGTCCCTCTACAGACGACATAGATGAGATCGTCCGCAGGTTCTAGTGCCGACGATGAGTTATCCGGCTCTTTCTGAGCCCACAACAAACAAGCCAGTTGCAGAAGCAACAATGATAAGCTTGGTGAGAGCAACATGACTGCAAGTCGGCTGAAGAGTGTGAGTCGCGTCTAGGAGAAATTGGTCCGCCGCCGGCTTCTATATAGAAGCCAGCTCGAGCATTTCTCTACCCACGCCAGGCTGTACCGGGACTCCCGACTAAACGCAGGTAAAGTGCCTCGCTCCGCCGCTAGCCTTATCGGCGTATCCACCAACGGATCACCGTCCGTCAAATCTACCATTTGCAAGTCGATTGTGGGCGACTAGGCGGACAGGCATACTAGAGGTTCTGCTTCATCAGTCCACGCGGTTTACGGCCTTGAGCCCTTGCAAAATGTAACATCAAGGTTAAGGCCTCTGTCATATTCATGTCTCACTCTAGGGAGACCGTTATTGGTGATGGGGGACCCTGGCTTCGTGATCTTGATTCTATTCTTAATGACGCTTGCCCCTCCTACCCCCGCACCCCCAACCTCAGGTGAACGGAGTCGGATGATGGGGCTAACCGTAGTCGATCAACGGGGCTGACCGGAGATATGTAGACTGAATCCGTTCCAACCGGCAGACCGTAGCCGATCGACGGGGCTGACCGGAGAGCCTTTGACTGTTTCGTTCCACTCCGCAGACCGGAAAACGGGAGCCGGAGCGAGTCATCGTTATGGTCAGGAGGCCTATCCAAGCCCCTCTTACTATTATAAGCCTGTAGTCGCAGGTTGTAAGCGAGGTTGACAGTCGTTCAGCCCGGGAAGGTATGTATGTCCGTAGAAGGGGAGATAGTACCAGGTATGCACTCGACGACCGACGTCAACTTAAGCTTCTGTCTCGTATTCGCATGACTGCCTTCCATAGTTCTAGTCTTCTAGATACCCGCCTAGCCTCTAGGTGATGGCAGGCAGGGCTCATTTGACCCACTTTAATCATACATACCTACTTAACCCATATGTACAAGCATCTTAGTGACAGACAGAGGCCTGGGCCTATAATTAGACCTTACGCACAAATTACAATATAACCTTGCTACCCATCTACATATGGGTTTGATGTGCTTTGCTTCTTTTTTGTGGCTACATGAGGCCATACATGATTGTCAGGTGACCAGGCTGCTCACTAGGTACCTAGGTATCTACGTAGTCGTCACCTTTACCTTGCTAGCCCGCAGCGTAGTTCCGTCGCCATTTACCGACTGCAATGGGCCGGTATTTAACCGATGTACAGCCGGTAAGATGACGTATTATCTGGTACCTACGTGCCGGTATCACCATTTTATGAAGCTGGAAGCCGTCACCAGCTGAAGCCACCTCTAGGAATCTTGACCATTGACTTTCAGCGGTTCGACATCGCCGCCTCGCCCTCTCACACACAACGAAAAGAAAGAAGAACAAAATGCCACCCCGGAAAAGCTCTGCAGCGAACCAGCCAACCACCAGCCGTCGCCGGTCTCAGCGCCTGGTTTCGAGCACGTCCAAGAGGAACTACACCCAAGTCGTAGACGAAGACGACGACGACGAAGACGATGTGCGTGGCCCCCCGGCCAAGCGAAAGTCGGGACGGCAGCTCTCCAAGGGCTTCCCAAACAATCGATCCTACGAGGAAGAGAAGACGGAGGAAGATGAGGAGGACTGGGAGGAGGAAGCAGAAGATGAAGAAAGTGGTGATGATCAAAACGGTGATGATGACAATGACAACGACGGAGACGAAGACGAAGACGACGAAGACGCTCCCCCAAAAGTGAAAATCATACCCCTGGAAAAACTAAGAGACGAAGGCGGCGTCTCCTACGAAGACGACAAACTCCACAAAAACTCCCTCCTCTTCCTCAAAGACCTAAAAGCAAACAACAAACGATCATGGCTAAAAGGTAAAAAAAAAAACCAGCCCCAGCAGCCCGAATCAAAGCAAGCAAGCAAAAAAAAAAAAACCAAGGCTAATGAAGCACCAAAGCCCACGACGGAGAATACAGAAGAGCCCTCAAAGACTGGCAATCCTTCGTCGAGGAAGCCACACAGCGCGTCATCCAAGTCGACGAGACCGTCCCAGAATTACCCGCCAAGGACGTCATCTTCCGCATCCATAGGGATATACGCTTCAGCAAAGACCCAACTCCTTACAAGGCGCGTTTTTTATCTTTCCCCTTGCAAGTCCCCGGCGTGAAAGCAAGTAAACTGAACGTGGCGAAATATGGAATTGGAAAAACAAGAAAAAAAAAAACAGCCTCACTTCTCAGTAGCCTGGTCCCGAACAGGTCGCAAAGGTCCCTACGCCTGCTACTACCTACACTGCGAGCCCGGATCGTCCTTCTTCGGCGGCGGTCTTTGGCATCCCGAGGCGCAGTCCGTGGCGAGGCTACGTCACAGCATTGACAGACGCCCCGCGAGATGGCGCCGTGTCCTCGACGAACCGCTGCTCAGGAAGCACTTTTTCCCCGGCGTCAAGCCCGGAGGCGGTCCGGAGGCGGCCGTCAGGGCTTTCATCGGCATGAATCAGGATAACGCGCTCAAGAAGCGACCAATGGTGCGCGCTTCTCTCTCACCTTCTTCTCCCCGTCTCGCCGGCACTTTCGCTGACTGCCCCTTTCACTATCATCAGGGTTACGAAGTGACGCACAGAGACATCGAGCTTCTAAAGCTCAGGAATTTCACCGTACGAAAATCCTTCGACGCCGACATACTGTGCCGGGACGACGCGATGCAGACCGTCGCGGACATGGTGCAAGCTCTGTTGGGGCTGGTGCGTGTTGCTCTCTGCCCCATTTCCCAAAATGTCGAGAGGCGTCGCCGCTGACGCAAACCGAGTGAGATAGGTGTCCTTTCTCAACAGCATCGTCATGCCAGATTCAAATCTGAATGGCGAGAATGGAAGCAGTGGTGAGGAGGCCGAAACAACGACAGCTGAGGAGGAGGACTAAGGCTGGATATGTCGATATTTGTCGCGGAATCGCTTCATCATGTCTGGTAAAAAAAAATCGGCTTCAACGAGGAGCAATGCTGAGCCCCGCACCATCTTATTCACGCTGTACTGAAGCCTTGTTGGGAGTGCGTCGTCTAATATGTCCACAGATGTCCACCTCTTTCTCCGATCTCATCGTACTCGTGCCTCAGCGGCCATGTTCCAGGCCCCAAAGCTTGCGCAGCCAACAAGCAGTCTGCAGCGGCGCGGGGCCCCGTGATTATTGGCAACGGCAGACCACGTCATGAATCTATCCAATCAACCCCAGTTCTATCGGCGGCTGACGGGAGGCAAAGCGCCTCAGCATCAAAATAGCCCGAGCTGCGTCTGCCTCTGCAGGAAGATGGAGCGCTGATATGAAAAGAAAAAGCAAAGAGGGGAGAGGCAAGTGTCATTGGCGCGTCGCTGATCATATGGTTATGCTTCGGAATTCGCTCAACCGTTGGCAGACCAGATCTTGGTGGGCATCTCGTCCTTGTCTTTGCCTTTGCCATCGTCTGGCAGATCCAAATCTCGATACAGGTTATGCTCGTAGATGTAGTTTTTTACCTCGTTTGGTATACTGTGGCGTCGCCGGCATGGTTAGGTGGTGAGACTTTGAGAGTGGCCCGTGCCATGAAGATCAGGCGACTTACAGATAATCGATGCTCATGTCCCGCTTCAGTAACAGTCTCACCTTGGTGCTGCTGATATCATTGGTCACGACCTAGACGAAATGAGCCTCTCAACACATCACGCAGGAATGATGGCGTACCTGGCGAATGACATGAATGTTCTTCTCCCACTGCTTCAGACTTGCCAGAGCGGAGTCCAACTCGGTGCCGGTGCGTTCGAGGACAAAGACACCAAAGTCACCGAGGATGTGGTCAACGTCGCGAGCATCCCAGACTTCAGGGTTGCTGATGGTCTGGATCAAGTCTGCACCGGCGAGAAGGACGATTTTGGCTCGTTTTCGTGTGCCGTCGGAGCACTCGACTCCGCCCATGACGTGGTTAATTTCGTACTCAAAATGGTCGAGGACTCGGGCGGTTGGGATGTAGGTGGTGTGCTCGGCCTCCCAGGGATCGACCATGAGCCAATTTGACGTATTCTCAGCCGCCAACTCGCACATGCGGAGACGGTGGCAGGCGGATGCGAGGCCCTTTTTCTTGTAGGCGTCGGAAACCAGGGAGAGGTAACCGCCGATGACTTCGAAGCCTGTGCGAGTCCCCCCATTAGAGAGTGCGACGGTAGCGGGGGAGAAAGGGAGTGGGAAGCGGGGCTATACCTTCATTGCGACAGTGGTCGCGGGCCATGGGAAACATGCGCAGGTGCAAGAAGGTGATGGGCGAGACTAGGCCAAACGGTCAGCAGGGAAAAACCATACATGCCGGTAGAAGGAGAAGCAAATGGCTCACAGGATCCGCAGGCAACGAGGACGAGCGGCGTGCGTCCGGCCTCGCAGGTGCGCTGTAGGCGATGCGAAGGAAACACATAGCCCGGGGGCGTCATACGCTTGACGTAATCGAAGTCGGAAGCCATGGCTCAGGTCTCGTCGGTCGAAACCGAGTCCGCTTCTGCGAGTTGCGAGCGCGGGCAGGCAGAGTCTAGAGATATATGTACAATGAAGGATAGCGGTCCAGAAGGGAGGGTAAACAACGATAGGATGGGAGTGTTGAGAGAAGAAGAAGTAGAAAACACAAGTAGAGCCGGAACCGACTCGCCATCACGTGCGTGGCGCTCTCTGCGGGTATCGGTCAGGTGTCTTGTAGGCACGCTTCTGCGGCCGGGATACCCGGGGGATACTTCTGCACCGGCTAGCGGGCTGTGCATGAGTCATATTGCCAGTTTATCGAACCTCTAGAAACCCCGCCAGCACTGCCCCTCCAAAAAGTATGACACGCATTAGCGGTCCAGTTCTGCCCTGCGCTATACCAGTAGTAGCCTGTGGCCCTCCAGATTACAGGCTGGTCTGCCTTACCGATACAGGCTGTACGGATAGAGAGAGCCACACCTCCGACGAAGTGCGGCCATCATCTCGACTGGCTTCCGAAAAGGAAATATGAAGAAAACGAATTGGAAAGAAGGAAAACTAAAAAAAGAGACTGAAAAGGAAAGAATACAGGGACGGGTTTTCCTTTCTGTCTTACGTCCCTTCGTCAGCTGAGCTGGGAAAGTCAGTTGCGGTTGCTAACATCCCATCTCCACGTTCTATCTCCAGACTCTTAGGTAGGCAAACCGAATCAGTCCGAAACTGATCTGATCCATGCCGACTCCGAAAAACGCATTCAAAGGGCATGTTTATAGGTACTGAATACATCATTCATCATCCACGCAGGATGAGCCAGAACAATGTTCCTGCATGTTTCCTAATGTAGTCCAAGACAATCGTTAACGAAAACACCCGATATGACCACCATCTTGCTGCCTACCTACCTAGGTAGTTTCGAACCTACCTACCTTCCTTCCTTCCTAGATGCCAGATATCCCGCAGAGTATTCATATTTGCCACGGCACCTATTCCTATTAGACACGATATTACTAAAATAAGCGGTACGTACCTGATTAGTAAGATCTTTTTCTTACCCGGTATAAAGTCGTAGGAAATCTAAAGTCACTAGTAATCTATAGGTATCTATCTTTTCTACCTACCTCTGCCCGCCTTTATTCTTTTTTACCTGCCTTAGCTTCCTATACCTTCCTAGGCTACCTTTACCTATTTCTGCCGTTTTTACTAGGTAAAAAACGTAAAACGCGCGCGCGTAGGTGAGTAAGAAGATAAGTACTTACGGACTACGAGTGACGTTCTATCTTATACTAGCATTATATCGCGTAGTAGGGCGGCCCGAAAAATGCCTTAGTAATTAGGTACGTATCCCTAAATCTAGGAATATCGTGTCTAATAGGAATAGGTGCCGTGGCAAATATAAATAAGTATTTATATTTGCCACGGCACCTATTCCTATTAGACACGATATTCCTAAAAAGGGTAGTATATACCTCGTAACTAAGATATTTTTTCCGCGCTACGCTACGCTATATAATAGTAGTATAAAATCTTAGAAAAAAAAATATTACTTATAGTCCTTAAGTACCTAATTTTCTTAAGCGCGCTTTGCGTTTAATAGCCGCTACGAATTATAGAAAATAACTATAGTAGCTATACGCTAGGTACTAATATATATATACCGGGTATAAGCATATATAGGCACTAGTATATATAGGCACCGGTATATATATAAGTATTAGTATATATAGGTATTAGTATATATATATAGGTATTAATATATATAGGTATAAGTATATATAAGCACCGGCATATACTTTAGGTATTAGTATATATAGGCACTAATATATATAGGTATTAGTATATATATATAAGTATATATAAGCACCGGTATATACTCCGGGCACTAGCATATATATATAAGCATATATAAGTACCGGCATATACTCCGGGCACCGGTATATATATACTAGGTATAGGCATATATAGGTATAGGTATATATAGGCACCGGCATATACTTCGGGTATTAGTATATATATATAGGTACCGGCATATATATAAGTACCGGTATATATAGGCACCGGTATATATATAAGTACCGGTATATATAAGTACCGGTATATATATATAAGTACTAGCATATATAAGTATAAGTATATATAGGCACTAGTATATACTCCGGGTATTAGTATATATAGGCACTAGTATATATAAGTACCGGTATATATAGGTATTAGTATATATAAGCACCGGCATATATAAGCACCGGCATATACTCTAGGCACTAGCATATATATATAGGTATTAATATATATAGGCACCGGTATATATAAGTAGCGGTATATATATATAAGTAGCGGTATATATATAAGCACGGGTATATATAAGCACCGGCATATACTCCGAGCACCGGTATATATATATATAGGTACCGGTATATATAGGCACCGGTATATATAGGCACCGGTATATATAGGCACCGGTATATATATATAAATATCGGTATATATAGGTACCGGTATATATAAGCACTAGTATATACTCCGGGCACCGGCATATATATATAGGCACCGGCATATATAGGCACCGGTATATATAGGCACCGGTATATACTCCGGGCACTAGTATATATATATAGGCACCGGCATATATAAGCACCGGCATATATAGGCAGCGGCATATATATATAGGCAGCGGTATATATATAAGCACGGGCATATATAGGCACCGGCATATACTCCGGGCACCGGCATATATATATATAAGCACTAGCATATATAGGTAGCGGTATATATATAGGCACCGGCACATATAGGCACCGGCATACACATATAGGCACTAGCATATACAGGCACCGGCATACACACATAGGCACCGGCACACACAGGCACCGGCACACATAGGCACCGGCACACACTCCGGGCACCGGCACACACACATAGGCACCGGCACACACAGGCACCGGCACACACATATAGGCACTAGCATATATAGGCACCGGCATATATATATAAGCACTAGTATATATAGGTACCGGCATATATATAGGCACTAGTATATATATATAAGCACTAATATATATAAGTACCGGTATATATATAAGTACCGGTATATATATATATAGGTACTAGTATATATAGGTAGTAGTATATATATAGGCACGGGCATATATAGGCACCGGTATATACTCCGGGTATTAGTATATATATATATAAGCACCGGTATATATAAGCACCGGTATATATATATAGGTACCGGTATATATATATAAGTACTAAGTAGCGTAAGTTAATTTTATAGAAATTATATATAAAAAGTAATTAATTTCTAGTATATTTTATAACTAAGCTATGCTTACGGGAGTACGCCTAAATTCGGCCCGTAAAATTTATAAGGGGGGGTTATAAATCCCCCTTTTAGCGGGTATATAGCGGCGGGCATAGCGGCGGGAGATAATTATAAGAGATAGCTATAGCGGGCATAGCGGTAGGTATAGTAGTAAGAGATAACTATAAGAGATAACTATAGCAGGTATATAGGGGCGGGAGATAACTATAAGAGATAGCTATAATAGGTATATAGGGGCGGGAGATAATTATAGTAAGTATAGCGGCGAGAGATAATTATAGCGGGTATATAAGGGCGGGAGATAATTACGGTAAGTATAGCGGCGAGAGATAATTATTATAGCGAGTATATAGCGGCGAGAGATAACTATAAGAGATAACTATAATAGGTATACGGGGGCGGGAGATAACTATAAGAGATAATTATAGCGGGAGATAACTATAGCGGGTATAATAGCGAGAGATAACTACTACGGCGAGTATACGGCGGCGAAAGATAATTATAAGAGATAACTATAGTAAGTATATAGGGGCGGGAGATAACTATAGCGGGTATAGTAATAGTAACTATAATAAGTATATAAGGGTAGAAGATAACTATAGTAGGCACGGTAATAATAATTATAATAAGTATACGGCGGCGAGAGATAACTATAAGAGATAATTATAGCGGGTATATAAGGGCGGGAGATAACTATAAGAGATAATTATAGTAGGCATAGCGGCGAGAGATAACTATTATAGCGGGTATATAGCAGCGAGAGATAACTATAAGAAATAACTACGGCGGGTATATAGGGGCGGGAGATAATTATAGCGGGTATATAGCGGCGAGAGATAACTATAAGAGATAATTATAGCGGGTATATAAGGGCGGGAGATAATTATAATAAGTATAGTAATAGTAACTATAGTAAGTATATAGCGGCGAGAGATAACTATAAGAGATAATTATAGCGGGTATATAAGGGCAGGAGATAATTATAGTAAGTATATAGCGGCGAGAGATAACTATAAGAGATAACTATAGCAGGTATATAGGGGCGGGAGATAACTATAAAAAATAACTACGGTAAGTATAGTAGTAAGAGATAATTATAAGAGATAATTATAGCGGGTATATAGGGGCGGGAGATAACTATAGCGGGCACGGTAGCGAAAAATAACTACTATAGCGGGTATATAGCGGCGAGAGATAATTATAAAAAATAGCTATAGCGGGCACGGCGGCGGGCATAGCGGCGAGAGATAACTATAAGAAATAACTATAGCGGGCATAGCAGCGAGAGATAACTATAAGAGATAACTATAGCAGGCATAGCGGCGGGAGATAACTATAAAAGATAGCTACGGCGGGCATATAGCGGCGAGAGATAACTATAAGAAATAGCTACGGCGAGCATATAGCGGCAAGAGATAACTATAAGAGATAGCTATAGCGGGTATACGGCGGCGAGAGATAACTATAAGAGATAGCTACGGCGGGCATAGCGGCGGGTATAGCGGCGAGAGATAACTACTATAGCGGGCATATAGTAGTAAGAGATAATTATAAGAGATAACTATAGCGGGTATACGGGGGCAGGAGATAACTATAGCGGGCATAGTAATAATAACTATAATAAGTATATAGGGGCAGAAGATAACTATAGCGGGTATAGTAATAGTAACTATAATAAATATATAGCGGCGAGAGATAACTATAAGAGATAGCTACGGTAGGTATACGGCGGCGAGAGATAATTATAAGAGATAGCTATAGCGGGCATATAGGGGCGGGAGATAACTATAAAAGATAATTATAGCGGGCATAGCGGCGAGAGATAACTATAAAAGATAACTATAGCGGGTATATAGGGGCGGGAGATAATTATAGCGGGCATAGCGGCGAGAGATAACTATAAGAAATAATTATAGCGGGCATATAGCGGCGGGAGATAACTATAAGAGATAACTATAGCGGGCATATAAGGGCGGGAGATAATTACGGCGGGCATAGCGGCGAGAGATAACTATAAGAGATAACTATAGCGGGTATATAGCGGCGAGAGATAACTATAAGAGATAACTACGGCGGGCATATAAAGGCGGGAGATAACTATAGCGAGTATAGCGGCGAGAGATAACTATAAGAGATAACTATAGCGGGCATATAGCGGCGGGAGATAATTATAAGAGATAACTATAGCGAGCACGGCGGCGGGAGATAATTATAAGAGATAGCTATAGCGGGTATAGCGGCGGGAGATAACTATAAGAGATAGCTATAGCAAGCACGGTAATAGGAGATAGCTATAACGCGAGGCATATAAGTATATATATAAATAAAATATTATAGCCGCCGCCCTATCCCTTATTCGTCGTTCGAAGATAACTCCTTATTATCTAAGTTTTCGTCTAACTTATTATTATTACCCTTACCCTCCCCCTCTTTATCTTCTTCCTCGTTATCTTTTTTATTTTTATCTTTATCTTCGTTTTCGTCTTCGTTATCCTCGTCTTCGTTATCCTCGTCCTTCGCCCCCGTATAAAAGTAGTTATAGTAGTAACCTTTCGAATTCTAAATATACGAGCTATAGGCCGCCCCCTAGAACCCGCGTAGATAGCGGTAGCCCGAGAAAAGGCTACTCTTTCGCTTACTATAATAACGTCCGTACGGGCCCTAAGCGGGGAACCGCCCGGTAGCCTAAATAACGGTAGTACGATAATAACTATCTTACCGAATTACCTTAATAATTAACTTAACTGCCGTTTTGCTAGCTCGGAGGCGTAAAGAGACGTTATATAGCGTTTTAGCTAAAAAGTATCTCTCCTTATCCTATTATATAATTAGTATTTATTTACGAAAATATCCTATATAAAGGAGATACGTATAGTAATAGCGCCTTAGATAAATTTAGCGCGGACCTTAGTATTAGTTCCTAAAATAATAGTTATTACTTTACTTATAAGGGGGAGGCGGCTTAGTATCGTAATAATAGATATAATAATCGTTATACGATTTCTTATTTTTTTTCTTATTTTTCTTTTTTAATTACTACGATAATTATAGAAAGAAAGAAAATTTTTCTCGTACGAAAAAGAGAAGAAAAAGGTACCCCTTTTACCTTATAAAACCTACTAGGGGTAAATAGCGACCTACTACTTACTACCGCCTAGTAGTCTACCTCGCACCTTCTCGCACTTTCCGCTATAGCTAAAGCTATAGCTTAAAACTTTAACCTATATAACTCGGCACCGGCATATATATAAGCACTAGTATATACGCCGGGCACTAGTATATATAAGTACTAATATATATAAGTATTAGTATATATATAGGTACTAATATATACGCTAGGTACTAGTATATACGCTAGGCACTAGTATATATAGGCACTAGCACGTATATATAGGTAGCAGTATATATATAAGCACGGGTATATATATAAGTACCGGTATATATATAAGCACTAGCATATATATATAAGCACTAATATATATATAAGTACCGGTATATATATATAGGTATTAGTATATATATATAAGGTATAAGTATATATATACCGGGCATTAGTATATATAAGCACCGGTATATATATATAAGTACCGGTATATATATATAGGGTATAGGTATATATAAGCACCGGTATATATATAAGTACCGGCATATAAAGGCACTAGTATATATATATAAGTACCGGTATATATATAGGCACCGGTATATATAGGCACCGGCATATATATATAGGTACTAGTATATATATAAGTACGGGTATATATAGGCACCGGCATATATATATAAGCACTAGTATATATATATAGGCACTAGTATATATATAAGCACTAGTATATATATATAGGTACTAATATATATATATAGGGTATAGGTATATATATACCGGGCATTAGTATATATAGGCACCGGCATATATATATAAGTACCGGTATATATATAAGCACTAGTATATATAGGCACCGGCATATATATATAAGCACCGGTATATACTCCGGGCACCGGCATATATATAGGCACCGGTATATATATAGGCACCAGTATATATATAGGCACCGGCATATATATACCGGGCATAGGCATATATAAGTATAGGTATATATAAGCACCGGTATATACTTTAGGTACCGGTATATATATATAGGCACCGGCATATATAGGCACCGGTATATATATAGGCACCGGTATATATATATAAGCACTAGTATATATATAGGCACCGGTATATATATATAGGCACCGGCATATACTTCGGGTACCGGCATATATATAAGCACCGGTATATATATAGGCACCGGCATATATATAAGCACCGGTATATATATATAGGCACTAGTATACTAGCATATACGCCGGGTACCGGCATATATATAGGTACTAATATATATATATAGGCACCGGCATATACTCCGGGCACCGGTATATATATAGGCACTAGCATATATATAGGCACCGGCATATATATAGGCACCGGCATATATATATAGGCACCGGCATATATATAGGCACCGGCATATATATATAGGCACCGGCATATACTCCGGGCACCGGCATATATATAGGCACCGGCACATATATAGGCACCGGCACATATATAGGCACCGGCATATATATATAGGCACCGGCATATATATAGGCACCGGCATATATATAAGCACTAGCATATATATACTAAGTATAGGCATATATAAGCATAGGTATATATAAGCACCGGCATATATAGGCACCGGCATATATATAGGCACCGGTATATATATATAGGTACCGGTATATATATAGGCACCGGCATATATATACCGAGCATAGGTATATATAGGTATAAGCATATATAGGCATAAGCATATATAAGCACCGGTATATACTCCGGGTACCGGCATATATATATAGGCACCGGTATATATAAGTACCGGCATATATAAGCACTAGTATATATATATAGGTAGTAGTATATATATAGGTATAGGCATATATAGGCACCGGTATATATATAGGCACCGGTATATATATATAAGTACCGGTATATACTCCGGGTACCGGTATATATATAGGCACCGGTATATATATAGGCACCGGTATATATATAAGTACCGGCATATATATACCGGGTATAAGTATATATAAGTATAGGTATATATAAGCACTAGTATATACTCCGAGTACCGGCATATATATATATAAGTATTAATATATATAAGTAGCGGTATATATATAAGCACGGGTATATATAAGTACCGGCATATATATATAAGTATTAGTATATATATATAGGTATTAAGTAGCGTAAGTCGATTTTATAGAAATTATATATAAAAAGTAATTAATTTTTAGCACGTTCTGCGACCGAGCCGTGCCTATAGGAGTACGCCTAAATTTAGCTTATAGGACTTATAAGGGGGGGTTATAAATCCCCCCTTTAGCAAGCATATAGCGGCGGGTATAGCGGCGGGAGATAACTATAAGAGATAACTACGGCGGGCACGGCGGCGGGAGATAACTATAAGAGATAGCTACGGCGGGCACGGCGGCGGGCACGGCGGCGAGAGATAACTACTATAGTAAGTATATAGCGGCGAGAGATAACTATAAAAGATAACTATAGCGGGTATACGGCGGCGAGAGATAACTATAAAAGATAGCTATAGCGGGCATATAGCGGCGAGAGATAACTATAAGAGATAACTATAGCGGGCATAGCGGCGGGCACGGCGGCGAGAGATAATTACTACGGCGGGCATATAGCGGCGAGAGATAACTATAAGAGATAACTATAGTAAGTATACGGCGGCGGGAGATAACTATAAGAGATAACTGTAGCGGGCACGGCGGCGGGCACGGCGGCGAGAGATAACTATAAGAGATAGCTACGGCGGGCACGGCGGCGGGCACGGCGGCGAGAGACAACTGCTACGGCGAGCACACGGCGGCGAGAAATAACTATAAGAGATAACTACGGCGGGTATACGGCGGCGAGAGATAACTATAAGAGATAGCTACAACGGGCATATAGCGGCGAGAGATAACTATAAGAGATAACTACGGCGGGCACGGCAGCGGGCACGGCGGCGAGAGATAATTACTATAGCGGGTATATAGCGGCGAGAGATAACTATAAGAGATAACTACGGCGGGCATATAGCGGCGGGAGATAACTATAAGAGATAACTGCGGCGGGCACGGCGGCGGGCACGGCAGCGAGAGACAACTATAAGAGATAGCTACGGCGGGCACGGCGGCGGGCACGGCGGCAAGAGATAACTATAAGAGATAACTATAGCAAGTATAGCGGCGAGAGATAACTATAAGAGATAGCTACGGCGGGTATAGCGGCGGGAGATAATTATAAGAGATAGCTATAGCGGGCACGGCAGCGGGAGATAACTATAAGAGATAGCTACGGCGGGCATATAATAGTAAAAGACGCGGCGGGCTTAAGATCGTGCTTAAAAATATCGTAAATCTAAAAGATTATAAGTAAAAAAGGTATTAAGAGAGGTATTAACTTACCTAATATTTTAAGAAAGTAAGCGTATTTTATAAACCACGCCCCTAATAGCGGCGAGAAAATATCCGCCACTTTCCCCCTAACTATCCCCCCTTATTTTTTTTAGCTATCGGCCCCTCCTTCTCCTATTAAGCTTTCGGTATAAGCGGTAACTATTTCTTAGGGGGCGGGAATAATAGCGGCCCTTATTACTAAGGAGCTTATTACGGCCTTATCTCCCTTACCGTTAAGGGTCTTACCGCCGCCTCTCGTAGCTTAGGCTACGAGATTAGTATTAAATATAGTATTATCCCTAACCGCTTTTCTACCGCCCGGGAGATTACGATCTTTAGGCTTAAGGTATACTTATAGAAGGTATAGTATTTAATACCGCGGATCGTATAATCGTAATATAGCGAGAGTAAGTCCTTCGTATCCGTTATTAATCTCTCGAAAGCGTAGTTTTAGCTAAAGATACTCCTTATTATAGGAATAAAGAGAAATCGCTCGCCGAGGGTAATAAGGTTATCGTAAAGTTTCTAAGTATTATTTCTAAATCCTTTATAGCTTTTTATATTTTTAGTAAGGGCGTAAATAGGTATAATTAAGGGTAATTAGGGATAATTAATACATATAAGGGGAAGGAAAAGATATAATAAGTATAACTTACGGCTACGAATATTAAGAAAGATAGTAAAAAGCTTCCCTATACCTTATCTTATTAATAAGGGGGAAATAAAGGAAAAAAGAGATACCTTAAAGAAAGTAAATAACTATATATATTATAATTTTTACCTATTATTTTCGCTTTAAAAATCTAGGATAATAGGTAGCGATAATATCTTATAATATATAGTTATTTTTATAGCGTAAAGAGGCGGGAAATAAGTTAATTAATTTTTAAAGGAAAAAAATCTAGCAGCTCCCTAGTAATCTAAGGTAGGTATAAGGGGGCACTAGTATATATAAGTATCGGTATATATATAAGTAGCGGTATATATATAGGTAGCGGTATATATATAAGTATAAGTATATATATAGGCACCGGTATATATAGGTACTAGTATATACTCCGGGCACCGGTATATATATAGGCACCGGTATATATATAGGCACCGGTATATATATATAAGTATATATAGGTACTAGTATATACTCCGGGCACCGGTATATATATATAGGTACCGGTATATATAAGTATAGGTATATATAGGCACCGGTATATACTCCGGGCACCGGCATATATAAGCACTAGCATATATAGGCAGCGGCATATATATATAGGCAGCGGCATATATATAGGCACGGGCATATATAGGCACCGGTACACATATATAAGCAGCGGCATATATATAGGCACGGGTATATATAGGCACCGGCATATACTCTAGGCACCGGCATATATAAGCACCGGCATATATAAGTAGCGGCATATATATATAGGCAGCAGTATATATATAAGCACGGGCATATATAGGCACCGGCACATATATATAGGCAGCGGCATATATATAGGCACGGGCATATATAGGCACCGGTATATACTCCGGGCACCGGCATATATAGGCACCGGCATATACAGGCAGCGGCACACACACACAGGCACCGGCACACTAGCACACACGCCGGGCACCGGCACACACACAGGCACCGGCACACCAGCATACACGCCGGGCACCGGCACACACCGGCACCGGCACACACCGGCACATACAGGCACCGGCACATACACAGGCACCGGCACACACACAGGCACCGGCACACACACAGGCACCGGCACACACACAGGCACCGGCACACAGGCACCGGCACACACAGGCACCAGCACACACACAGGCACCGGCACACAGGCACCGGCACACACAGGCACCAGCACACACACAGGCACCAGCACACACGCCGGGCACCGGCACACACAGGCACCGGCATACACACAGGCACCGGCACATACAGGCACCAGCACACACGCCGGGCACCGGCACAACACAGGCACCGGCACACACACAGGCACCGGCACACCAGCACACACGCCAGGCACCGGCACACACACAGGCACCGGCACACACACAGGCACCTGCACACACACACATACAGGCACCGGCACACCGGCATACACAGCTACCAGGTGGCGTGAGTCGATTTCACAAAAATCACATATAAAAAGTGATCAAATTCTGGCACGTTCTGCGACCGAGCCGTGCCCACGGGAGTGCGCCCGAATTCGGCCGGCAGGACTCATGAGGGGGGGTCATGGATCCCCCCTTCGGCGGGCACACGGGGGCAGGAGACCACTACGGCGGGCACGGCAGCAGTAACTACAGTGGGCACACGGGGGCAGAAGACAGCTATAGCGGGCATACCAAAGGCATAACCTCTTGCCCGGATAGTATACAGTGGCGTGAGTCGATTTCACAAAAATCACATATAAAAAGTGATCAAATTCTAGCACGTTCTGCGACCGCAGCCGTGCCCACGGGAGTGCGCCCGAATTCGGCCGGCAGGACTCATGAGGGGGGGTCATGGATCCCCCCTTCGGCGGGCACACGGGGGCAGGAGACCACTACGGCGGGCACGGCAGCAGTAACCACAGTGGGCATATAGCGGCAGAAGATAACTACGGCGCGTGGCACACGGGGGAAGAAGATAACTACGGCGGGCATACGGGGGAAGAAGACAACTACGGCGGGTGGCACACGGGGGAAGAAGACTACTACGGCGGGCACGGCAGCAGTAACTACGGCGGGCACACGGGGGAAGAAGACCACTACGGCGGGCACGGCAGCAGTAACTACGGCGGGCATACGGGGGAAGAAGACCACTACGGCGGGCACGGCAGCAGCAACTACGGCGGGCACACGGCTGCAGAAGATAACTACGGCGGGCACACGGGGGAAGAAGACCACTACGGCGGGCACGGCAGCAGGGGACAGCTACGGCGGGCACGGCGGCGGAAGATAACTGCAAGAGACAGCTACGGCGGGCACGGCAGGAGTAACCACAGTGGGCACACGGCGGCAGAAGACAACTACGGCGGGTAGCACACGGGAGAAGAAGACAACTACGGCGGGCACACGGGAGAAGAAGATAACTACGGCGGGCACACGGGGGAAGAAGACACCTACGGCGGGCACACGGCGGCGGGAGACAACTATGAAGAGACAGCTACGGCGGGCACACGGCGGCGGGAGACAACTATGAAGAGACAGCTACGGCGGGCACGGCAGAGGGAGACAACTGCGGCGGGCACGGCAGCGGGAGACAACTGCAAGAGACAGCTACGGCGGGCACGGCGGCGGGAGACAACTGTGAAGAGACAGCTACGGCGGGCACGGCGGCAGGAACTACGGCGGGCACACGGGGGAAGAAGACAGCTACGGCGGGCACGGCGGCGGGAGACAACTGTGAAGAGACAGCTACGGCGGGCACGGCGGCAGGAACTACGGCGGGCACACGGGGGAAGAAGACAACTACGGCGGGCACGGCGGCGGGAGACAACTGCAAGAGACAGCCACGGCGGGCACGGCGGCGGGAGACACCTACGGCGGGCACGGCAGCAAGAGAGAACTACGGCGCGTGACACACACAGGCAACAGGTGGCGTGAGTCGATTTCACGAAAAACATATAC
>PDHQ01000261.1:26067-48567 GCA_003339415.1 Ophiocordyceps camponoti-saundersi (nom. inval.) | reverse complement strand
TCCTTCGCGTCCGAAGAGGCAAGACGAAACATGGCCGTCGTCGAGATCGTCCCGCCTTACACCGACACCCCTCTCGACAAAGACCATCGCGAGATGACGATTGCCATGCAGGGCGGTCGAGAAAAGGCCTTTCCTCCGATGCCTCTTGATGAATTTGTAGAGGCCTTCTTTGAAGCTTGGGAAAAGGACGGGGCGGCGAGGCAAGAGATTGGCGTCGGGATGGGACAGATGGCCGTCGATACGTGGAGGGAGAGCTTTGGCAAGCTATACGAGCCCATGGGGTTGTCTACGTAGGGGGTCTGCCACTCAGCCTCAGGCATGGGTTGCAGATGGAGTGTAGTAGAGAGCAAGGATACTGCAGCAGGTTCAATAAGGTTGACAGCAGCGCTTACGCGGTCGAAAGACGAGAGTGAGGATAGTCCGTATACAGGAGAGAAGTCAGGAAGCAAGCTCAAGATCTCTCAAAGCAGCAACTCGTAAGCCCCGGAGGATCAAGGAGAAACAAGGGTAAACAAGGGGCAGTCAGATCCAACAGTTTCCCGTAAGCAGCTTGTCTTGGAAGCAGACGCCTTCTCAGTTCTCTGTGTGCCTACGGATGGAACCCAAGGCCATGACAACACACACACACACACACTGTAACCCACCCCCAGCAGCCCTTTTCCGCACGGAACCTTGGAGGGGGGGAGGAAAAGAGAGAAAGCGAGAGAGTGACACTCAGACATACAGAGGCAAAGAAAGAGAATGGAGAGAAAGATATAAGGAGACCAAGAGAGACGGAGACGGAGATGAGGAGAGTCAGCCATCTCTCCCAACCACCAACCACCATGACCCAACTCACCTCCCTCGCACGACGCCTCTGCCAACGGGCCGAGGAGATAGACGCCTACACGTCTCAGCACAACATAGAAGCCTCATCCGGCGCCTTCACAAGCGAAGAAATGATCCAATCCCGCCGAGAACTCCTAGAGCTAGCGCAAGAGATCCAAGTCAAGGCCCGAGACGCGTCCGAATATCTCGAACATCATCAGATCCAAGTAAGAAACAGACCAAACCACCGTCCGAGAAACGCTCATCCAACGATAACCAACAGTATCAAACCTTCGCCTGCCTCGGCTGGCTCCTCCGCTTCAACATCTTCACCCACCTCCCGCAAGACGAGTCCGGCATCTCCTACGCCGACGTCGCAGCCTCGGCCTCCGTCCCGACGAAGCGTCTCCGGTCCGTCGTCCGCATGGCCATGACGTCAGGCCTCTTCCGCGAAACGGCAACAGGGAAGCTATCGCACAACACGCTATCGCTCACCTTCGCCCAGCACGACTCCTACAGAGACTGGGCGAACTTCATCGTCAAGTACAGCCAGCCTTCTGCCGCCGCCTTGGCGGAAGCGACCGCCCGATGGGGCGATAGCGAGGCTTCGAACCAGACGGCTTACAGCATAGCCTTCAACACCGACGTCTCCTTCTTCGAATCCCTGTCGAAGCGAAAGGGCCTCGTCGACGAGTTCGCCCGATATATGAGGGCCTTGCAGCTGAGCAGCGGCCTCCGTCACCAGCAGCTAGTCAAGGGGCTAGACTGGCCCAAGCTCTTCGGCGAAAAGGCTCACATCGTGGACGTAGGAGGCTCTACGGGAGCCATCAGCGCCGTCTTGGCAGCGGCATACCCGTCCTTCACCTTCGTCGTCCAAGATCTCCCGGAAACGATCAGCCTAGGCCCTAAAGCACTATCCTCCCAGCCGGAAGAGATACGAAGCCGAATCACGTTCCAAAGCCACGACTTCTTCACGCCCCAACCCGAAGACGGAACAAGGCCAAGCGCCTACCTCCTGCGCATCATCTTGCACGACTGGCCGCGCGAGAAAGCCCTCCAGATCCTATCCCACCTAGCGAGAGCGATCAAGAAGAACGGCGCGAGCATCGTCATAATGGAGACGGTGCTTCCGCCCCCCGGAGCCGGCGCTTCGCTCTTGACGGAGGCGAGTCTGCGGGTTCGTGACATGATCATGATGGAGAACTTCAACAGCGGGGAGAGAGGGGAGGAGGAATGGGATGAGTTGTTTGCCGGCTCGGAGCCGAGGCTGAGGCTGCTTCGGAGAGAGCAACCGGCCGGAAGCCACCTGGCCTTGATGATTGTGGGCTTGGATGAGGAGTAGCTTGAGCTTGATGGCCGTGGGACTGGGCTTAGACGATGAGTTGGTTACTGTCAGGTCGAGACGACACCATATAGAGCACACTCGCTATACGGAGATTCTAAACAACTCAGATACGCCTTGTAAATCTTCCATTATATGTATCAGAACCTAACGAGTCTCTATCACGCCCCTCTAGAAGAATCCCGTGATCCCGTCCCCCAACTCCCCTACATCTATTCCTTTCCTCTCTTATATCAAACTCCAAAACCCCCCAAGAAAGAAGACCTTCACGAACAAGACCGTAACATGTCCGCACTCAACTTCTCCGCCAAGGCATCTGCCCAACAACTCCATCAGTCAAGACTTCATAAGAGGGAGTAGTACGGGGGAGAGGAAAGAAAGCAAGAAAAACTCACATATCAACCCCTGAGGATGACCAGCCGGAAGAAACGGCAAAGCAGAAGAGTCGACAACCCTCAGCCTCTCGGTCCCAAACACCCTCCCCCTCCCATCAACAACAGCATCCTCATCCTCCTCCCGACCCATCTTACACGTACAAGAAGCGTGAAACTCCTGTATAGCATTCCGACGAATCACGTCAAGAATCTGCTCATCAGACGTCACGTTCCTCCCCGGAACGATCTCTTCCCTCCACACGGCCCTCATCACATCCGTGTCCATCAGCTCGCGCAGCCGACGAAAGGCGTAGACCGCCAGCTCCTGATCGACGGCGCTCGTGAGCCAGTTGGGATCTATCAAGGGCGCGTCCGACGCCGAGGCGCTGACGATGCTGACCCTTCCTCTGCTCTGCGGCACGTGGATCGCCGCCACGGGCGAGGCGTACATGTAGTCCGTGTGCGGAGCTCCTGTGATGTAGTTTTGGTTATTGCCGCTGTAGGCGTCGAGGATGAGATACTCGATGGTCGGAAAGTCTTCCGGTACGGAGGCGAGGACGGCACGAGTGGCGGCGCTGAGTCGCGACTTGTCGTCACGGCCCGTGAGCTTTTCCCACGTTATCAACTCGCCGCCGGGGTTGCCGAGGATGCCACCGCCGGTTTCGTTCCATTCCGCCTCGGACTTGAGTAGATTCGCCGGCTTGGAAACGACAGAGTGCGTCAGCGTGTCGACCTGGTAGGTTGTGCCGAAGACGACGTGGTCTTGCAGGTTTCGTCCGACGCCCGGTAGATGTGAGACGACGGGGATGTCTAGCTTGGATAGAGTGTCGGACGGGCCTATGCCGGAGAGCATGAGGAGTTGAGGCGATTGAAACTGCCAAGCAAGTCAGGTCTTCGATATCAAGAGAAACCATAGCACGACCTACCGCGCCGCACGACACGATCACCTCGTTCCGGGCAGAGAGCACATACTCCAACCCACTGCTATTCACCAAGACGCCCGTAGCGACGGTCCCATCAAACAAGATCCGCTGAGCAAGCGTATTGTTATACAGCTTTATAGGAGCTCCCGCGGCGACAGCCCGAGCAAGAAAGGAGGAAAAGGAACTATCCCGAACCTGACCGTCAGGATTGATCGTATTCTGACAATACTGAACGCCCGAAAGTGTCCCGCTGACGAAATCCGTCGTCTCGGCAAAGCCAAGCTTCCGCCATCCGAGCTTGGCATAGGAAGAGAAAGAGTTGGCCCAGTTCGGGAACGAGACGCGAAGCGGACCGGCTCCGGGCGTAAAGGATCCCCTTCGTGGGGCCGGGACCGAGGCGTTGGCCGGTCGTCGTCCGTTGTTCGGCTCCGTGTAGTTGATGCTCTTCTTGAAAAAGGGGAGAAACTGGTCGAAGCTGTATGAGTCGTCGCCGACCTCGGCCGCCCATCGATCGAGAGCGCCTCTCGTAGGCCGGTTGTAGGTGAAGTAGTTGCGTGCCGAGCTGTCATAGTGACGAGTGAGTTGTCGCATACCTAGGTAGGCAGAGGTGTGTATGGGATGGGTATGTTGCATAGGTATGTATGCATGTGGACATACCTGCCGCCCAACGTACGGCCTCTCGCATAATGCATGCTCCTATCATGAACGTCAGAAAGCCACCACCAATGGAAAGGAGAAGAAGACACGAGCCCTCCCTACCTGTTGTTCATTCCAGCCTGAGGCGTCGTAACAAACCCCCAATCAACAGCCGGCACGATAGCGCCGGGACTCGAGCCAGCGCCGACAATGGCATACGACGGAACCTGACTGTACAGCCCATTGTCTACCTGATAGAAGCCGCCGGCCTCGACGACCGCCACCGTCTTGCCCGCCTCGGCCAGTCTCGACCCAACCACCAGACCGGCGGTCCCGCCTCCGACGACGACGTAGTCGAAGCTGGCATCTCCAGGCCGGCCCAGGGCCGAGTCTGGTAGGAGCGTCACACCGGATGCAACGCTGGCCAGGAGGAGAAGGGAGATGGACCGCATCATGGAGGGTATATCATGTATCGAGTAGACGAACAAGAGAAAGGAAGAGGACGGGACGTAAGCCTCGAGATCGACAGCAGAGTGACGTTCATCTTATAAAGCCGGTTGCCGTCATAAATAAACCGCATTCTTACCTCCGGCCCTCTCTCTTACACTCACTCTCTTGTCTCTCTCTCTCGCCTGGCCCCTCTGGGCGTAAGGCAAAGCCGTCAGCTCCCAAGGTTGGGGGCAGCTGAAAAAAGCAAGTACATGTATAGAAGCATGAAAGAATGACACGCCTGCAAGGTGAGAGAGGAGAGAGAGAGAGACAAACACGGTCAAGGGACGAGGACGGGTAGCTGCAGGAGAATGGGAGAAGAAAAAGAGGGTTGCATTGGTGTAAGCACCGGGTGAGATAGAAAAAAGGGATACCTATTTATAAGACGGTGCATCGCCCAGCTGTGTATTGCAGGCCTGTATCACCCCCTTGTTCTCGGTCCGATGCAGTGGTTCTTGACGTCTTCTCCCGCAGGCAAGTGGTCGTTATAGAGGTCATCCTGTTAAAGGGGCGAGTTAATCTGTGTAGCTGCATGTTAGTGAATACCTACACACGCAGAGAGAGAGACTGGCTCGCCTCTCACAAGCAACAGCCACCAACTGCAAGCAACGAAAACAAACTCCTTTCAGCAGCCAATTTCCCGCAGTTGCTGCATCTCCGGTAGGTCAATCTAAAAACTGCCTCGTAAAGACCCCCTCCTTGTCCCACTCCCTCTTCAGAGCCCTCAGCTTCTCCAACCTGGCTGCCCCCCTGAAGCGCCTGTCCAGCGGACCCGACCGCGTTGCATTGGCAAAGTCGACCAAGAAGTCGCTTTCGCCGCGAGCGACGGCAATGCACTCATCGTTCAGCTCTGCAACCCTCTTGCTGCTTTCTGGGTTGGTATACCAGATGATGTTGTTCCTGTATTTTTTGACTATCAGTCAGAAGAACCTTATTGAGAACTTGAGAGAGAGAGAGAGAGACAGAGAGAGAGAGAGAAGCAGAGGAAGAGAAGAGAAGAGGGGAGAGAACGTACTGCCAAAACTGCACATCAGAAAGACAGTTGGCCGACTCAAACTCCGGTCTTCGCGGCGGCCGAGAGTCCCATTGAAAGTTAAACGTCGTGTTGATAGCATCGGGACATTCCTCCATCAGCCGCTTCCACACCTCGACCGTCTCGAGAAAGCGCTCGACGTCGAAGCAGCCAAGGCCGACGGTAGCAAACATCTTGAACCCGCCCTTCGCCTCGAGAGCCGCCCTCCCGTCACAGACGTTCTGGATAGGAACGGCGCCTCCGTCCATCATCAACGGCTCAAGCTTGTAGAGGGGCTCCAGAGCAGACTCCGCATCTCCATCTCCATCTTCCCTGACCCTCACCGCGACCACCAAAGCTGGCTTTCGCGCCAGCGGCGGGCAAACGGCCATGAAGAGCCCGGCCGTCGCTCTGCTACTGTCGTTGATCACGTCCTGCATCACCACCGCCACTTCTCGAGCCCTGTCTATGGGATAGACGAAACGTCCAACCCAAAGAGATCCCAGCTCGTTGCCGAGCGAGCTCAGCGGCCAGATGCGAATCGTGAGTTCCGTGACGAGACCAAAGAACTGGCCTGCTCCGCGGATTGCGTAAAGGAGATCGGCCGTCTTTTTTTCCTCCGTCACCTCCACTAGCCTGCCCCGGGCGTCGACCATGCGTGCGGCGACGATCTGATCCGAGCCGAAGCCGGTCAAAGAGGTTGTGATGGCAACGCCACCATTGAGGAAATAAGGTATTGCTCCAACCGTGTTGCCATTACCGAGCGCTGAAAGGGTCGAATCGCTCGCCGTCAGTTATATTTCCCCCATCGAGAATCACTCTAGATAGAGAGCTGCAAACCAGTAAAATGCCCCGCCTCGGCCAGTCGAACCGCCACCTCCTTGATCAGAATACTGCCTCGCAATCTGGCTGTCTTGTCCGAAAGCTGAATCTCGATCCCCGAGTATCGGCTTAGGTCGATGACGACTCCATCGCTTCCGATGGTCGACCAATTGCTATGACCCCCAGACTTGACGACGAACGGAACGGAATGATCAACCGCCCATTGCACCTTGCAACCAAAGCTCAGCGAGAGACAGCCAAGCGCCACAAACCGACCCCGTCTCTGCTTACCGTCTCCTGAATCTGCGCCTCCGTCTCGGGAAGCACAATGGCTGCGGGTATCTGCCGATCCAGGTCGGACCATCGTACGGCGTATTCCTGGAAACGCTCTTGGCTCGAATCGGAGAGCACCTCCAAGCTGCTGCCGAGACGGCGCAAGTTATGAAGCAGCTGAGCCGACGACGGCATGATGGGATGTTTGTGAAGGAGAGAGGGAAATCAAGCAAAGTCCCAATCGTAGTATAACTGTATGACCTATTTTGGGGCCTTAATCCGTCAAGGGGGGGGGGGGGGGGGTAATTGGAAGAACGGGAGGGGAGGTGGGGAGGGACAGGGGAGAAGGACCGGGGAAGGGGGGGGGCTTACTTGCATATTTTCTCTCTCTCTCGGCATCGGCATCGGCCGCTTAAATCCCTGTCTTCTCGTCGACACACCAATGCAGTCAGCGAATCACTGCAACCCTCCCCCCCCCAATCACCAGCCTGCTGCCTAGTAAGTAGACAGTGATACCAACCCCAGTTAGAATTGTGCGACGGTCCTTCTCCCAAGGTCTCGACTCACCCAAGTTCCCGCCGGCAGCAGCATCATCGTCATGCAACGAAATAAAGCCCATGTCATCTTCCGAGGCCACGAGGTCGAAGAAAAAAAAAGGAAATCGAAGCCTTAGCTGCTGCTCTTGAAGATTTGTTGCTTATGCTTCTTTTCTTCTGCTGCTTCTTCGACCAACGGCATCACCACCAACATCGTCATCGTCAACAGTAACCGCCGCCGCCGGACCAATGTCGTACGGAGGTGATGTTAACAGAGGACCTTTCCTCGACGTCATAAACTGGGTGTTTTGCGCCATTGCCTTGGGTGCGTTTCTTTTCCATTCTCACCGATTTCTCATCACACGTTGTTAATCACGTCTCGTCCCAAAGCCTTTGTCGCTCTCCGCTTGGTATCGCGTAACCTGAGGGAAGAGCAAGGCCGATGGGGGTTCGACGAGACATGCCTCATCTTCGCCGTGGTAAGGATATGGAGCCGGAGAGTTATCCGCCGTGTTCGTCTGGTCGCTCACTCCAGCGGTTCAACAGGCCGTCATCCTCGCCAGATCCATCTACATCACATACTGCATACATCTCGGATTCGGCCGCCATCTCCATCCCCTGCTTGAGGCCGACGTAGGCGAGACGGTCAGGTTGACGAGACATTTGGTCATCCTCGAAGCCCTGAGCCTGTGGACGTGGGCCCTACCGAAACTGCCCGTCGCCATCCTGCTTTATCGCATCTTCGGAAAGTTCAAGCGAGGACTCGGCATCATACTCTACTCGCTCGTTGCCTTTCTCATCGCCATCGTCGTGGTGCAGACGGTCGTGACGTTTGTGAAATGCCAGCCCATCTCCAAGAACTGGAACCCGACGGTGCCGGGAAGATGCTGGAACCCAGACATTTATACCGACATTGGCTACTTTGCAGGAGGTAACGATCTTTCCCGCCGTCCCTGACTGAAGTTGTAGCGGATCCTTCTAATGGAAACGACAGCCTACTCTGCCGCCCTCGACTTTGGCCTTGCCCTGTTCGCATCAACTCAAGTCTTTGGTCTTCAGATGGAAAAGTCGCGCAAGATGCTGATTGCAGCGTCTCTGAGTCTCGGTATTCCGTGCGTCTCTTCGCATTGCCAAGCCCTCATTTGACACTCGGATAGGCTGACATGCTCAGCAGAGCGGGCGTGACGACATGCATCAAGCTCGCCATGATTGCGAGTCTCAACACAAGCGATATAACCTGTAAGCCAGACAAACCGTCAAAGTATCTTGCAATCAATGATCCTAACTCTTCTTCAAGACTCGACTGTTCCCCTTGAGGTCTGGAACAGCGTCGAAGGCTGCGCCCTAATGGTAGCAGCGTGCGTACCAGCCACGCGTCCGGTCATGAGACTGCTAGGAAAGCGCCTCGGAGAATGGAGGTCGCTGATCAGCGGACGCAAGAGCCACGGCTCAGCGAAGACCGAGTCAAGCAGCGGCGTCTCATCCAAAGACCGCGTTGGCGAAATGGAGCTTGGCCGTCGAGGGCAGCAGCAGCAGCAGCAGCGTCGATGGACTTAGGAGAGAGAGGAACGAGAATAGAGAAAATTGGTGATAGTGCATTTAATGCCATGATGATGATGTATGAGTAAATAACTACCTAGGTAGGTATATCTATAAATGCAGGTGGGCAGGTAGCTGTCAGGGCCATAAGATGTTTCCACGATTATCACGGGGAAAAGCAGCGAGTGCGATATGTCTCGACTCCATCTTATCTTATCTTATCGTACTATCTTATCATCAGCTTTTTCCCTCACCACCAATCTACAGCCAAGCCTCCTCACCAATTACCTCATATCTCGAGACGGACAGCATCTCCTACACGATCATGGCCTCTCGCTGCTCCTCCTGCTCTTCCTATTACTACTCCACCTCCTCATCCCTCGTCACCCTCCTCCGGTCCCCTCATCGCCGCCCGCTCATCTCAGCCATCGCCCTCGCTCGCCACTCATCCTCATCCTCATCATCGCCGTCACCGCCTCCAGCCGAAGTCAACGGCCTACCCGAATCGCGCCTGAACCCACGCCCAGACGACTACGCAGCCCCCGCCTTCGCCGACAGCGCCAGGCTGATACTCAGCGCCGGGAGAGGCGGCCACGGCTGCATCTCCTTCCTCCGAGAAGCCTACCAACCAGACGGCCCGCCCAACGGAGGCGACGGCGGCCACGGAGGAAGCATCTACATCCAAGCCGCTCACGGCGAGACATCTCTTCTCAAGCTCTCTCGCCAACGGAACATCCGCGCCAGTCGCGGTAAGAATGGACAGGGTGCTTCGAAGACGGGGAATCGAGGCGACGATGTCGTCATCACCGTCCCCGTCGGAACTCTTGTTCGCGAGATTGATCGACGAGACCCCGTCGCCGACGATTTGGATCGCTTTCGCGCCTGGCGCGCTATGAGGAAGGAAAAACGCCGTGTGCGACGCGAAGCCATGGAAAAGAAGCAAGCCGAAGCCGACGAACACGACCAATCACAGACTCCCTTCTCCTCCACCTCCGATGAAGCTGAAGCAGAAGAAGAGGATGAGTACATCGAACGTCAAAACCCCAATCGCGATAGATGGATGCTCTTCCCGGGAATGTCCAAAACAGATGCCGAGAACGCAAACTTCCCCCCTTTACCTCGCCGCATCCGCCGGATACAGCAACCAGAAGCGCCCATCTCCCTCGACCTGTCGCAACCGACACCCAAGCCCATCCTCCTGGCAGCCGGCGGCATCGGCGGCCTCGGAAACCCGCACTTCACATCTCTCGACCATCCCCGCCCCCTGTTCGCGACAAAGGGCGAAGACGCAGTGACCATCACCATCGAGCTCGAGCTCAAACTCCTCGCCGACGTCGGCCTGGTCGGCCTCCCCAACGCCGGCAAGTCGACTCTCCTCAGAGCCATCACCAACAGCCGCACCCGCGTCGGCCACTGGGCCTTTACCACCCTCCAGCCCAACATCGGCACCGTCGTCCTCGATCGCTATTCAGGCCGGCCCATCTTCCAGCCTCGCTCCGACGACCCAGACGCCGAGGCCCGGACGCACTTCTCCGTCGCCGACATCCCCGGTCTCATCGAGGGCGCCCACCTCGACCGCGGCCTGGGCATCGCCTTCTTGCGCCACGTCGAGCGCGCCGGTCTCCTCGCCTTCGTCATCGACCTCTCCGCCGGCAACGCCGTCCGCGCCCTCGACGCCCTCTGGCGCGAAGTCGCCCTCTACGCCCAGATGCGCGACGAGGAGGACCGACGCCGTGACGCAATTGACTGGTCCCTCGACCCGGATCCCCTCAACTCGACCATCAACCTGATGGACGTCGCCGAAGACCAACAGCTGCTGCTGCCCGCGCCCGATTACGACGAGGACGACGCCGCCACCGCAACCGGCGCCCCTACCCCTGCCCTCAGCATCGCCGGCAAGCCCTGGTTCGTGGTCGCTACAAAGGCCGACCTGCCCGAGACGCAGGACAACTTCGCCGAACTCAAGGCCTACCTCGACGACATCACCGCCGCCAAGGTCCCGCATCCGAGCCGGCTTGACGGAGCCTGGACGGGGAGATGCGCCGCAATACCGGTCAGCGCCATTCACGGTCAGGGCGTCGAACGCGTCGTTCACTGGATTGTCAGCCTGCTCGAGGCGTGAGGCGCGGATGAGTCTTTATTCACGCTTCAATGACTTTCCTCTTCACTCATATGTTTGTTTCGTAGCTCCCTCCCATGTTTTGCTGCGCATTTTTACCGGCTTTCAGCGCCGGTCTTATATTCGGATAGGGGGGCAACAGGACTTCTCGTGACTCCCTTTTCTGCCTCCTCTTCCGACTCGGTCGCCTCCTGTTCCGAGACTTATTCGCCCATCATCTCTTCTGACGTCGGCATGCTCTCTATCGCTGCGTCGATATCATCGTCATTGCCATCTTCATTGTCACCCTTTGCAGCCTCAACCTGAACTTTGCCCTCCGCTTTCTTGCTCTTGTCCTTCTGCTGCTGCTGTTTTTGCAGCGTCGTGTTGATGAGCGGAGTCGTATCGTTGAAGACGCGCAGTAGCATGGCAGCCCGGTCCTCCTTGGGCAGCATGAGGTTGAGCGACTGGATGCTCTTCCACAGCGGCAGGGCCATGCGCTCCGAAAAGTCGGCATCCTCGCCGTCCGGTTCGATGCGCAGCACGCAGCAGCCCATGCCCACGTCGCGAACTTGCTCTCCGATCTCGTCAAAGTCCCGCCACGACTCCCCCGAGATGCGCGGGAACATTTCGATGAGCAGCTTTCGCAGCGTCTCCTTGTTGCGCAGATGCACCACTCGCGGTTCGCCCACGTAACCCTGGAGGATCGGCATGCCCTCTGCCTGGATGCGCCACCTGCACACCTCGGCCGAGGGAGCGTCCTGCTTCATAAACATGCGCACGCCGGCGTGGACGAACCTCATGCCCCGGCCCTCGTTTTCCGTCAGGATGTCACGGCTCAGCGCCGTGGTGTAGTAGATGGCCTTGGCCGGCTCGCCCATCTCGTTGCGCACCATGTAGCGGTTGTCGGGGAAGCGAGTAGAGATGCGGTAGAACTGTTTGATATTTTGGATGATGGGGTGCGACGGGTCCAGGTACTTGAACGGCTCTTCCGGGGGGGCGTTGTAGGTCTTGTTGGCCGGCCGCGTTTGAGCCTTGGTCTTATCGGTAAGATCTCCTGTCTGAACCGTGTCATCCGCTTGTTGTTGCCCGTCCTCTTCTGTCTTTATCGTGTCGTCCGCCGTTTTGTGCACATGTTCAACCTTTGGCACATCGTCCGCCTGTTGCTGCCCGCCCTCTGCCATGACCGAATCGCCTGACTCTTTGTTCTCCCCATCTTCGGTCTCGAGCCCCTTGGCCGCTTGTTGCTCTCCATTGGTAGCATCGGACAGCGTCTTGTTCGCGTTTTTTTGCCTGTCGTCTTCTACCTCTGTCGCATCGTTCGACTGTTTATTCTCCCCATCGTCGGTCTTGAGCCTCTTGGTTGCCTGCTGCTCTCCGTCAGTGGCATCCGACGGCCTCTTAGTTCCCTGGACACCGTCCTCTTTCGTAATTGGCGTTTCCCCCTCCGTTGTCACGGCAGCAGCGGCCTCGAGCTCGTCCTTGGCGTCAGACAGGTCCTTGATCTCGACAGCGCCGTCCTCGTCGGCCGCCTTCTTAGGTACATTCTCATTCTTGGCCTTGAATTCAGCCCTCTTCTCCAGAACGGCGATGAAAAAGGCGCCGGTGTCCTGAAGGTGAGGATAGACCCTCATGCAGCGCTCAAGCGGTATCAGGCCACGGTCGAAGCCTTGTACTTCGGAAAACATGGTCTGCGCTACCCGGCCAGGGATCTGACCTTCGTTCTGCTCCTTCGCAAACGACTCGACTTCGGCCCAAGATTTCCACGTGCGGCCGGCCTTATCCATGATGTTCCAGCTCTTCAAGCCAGGTTTCCGCTTCAGAGCGGGAAGCTGGTCGTGGCAGTCGACGATGTCGACGTTGGTCGGCCCGCCGCAACGCTCGACGGCCGAGGCCACAACCGACTCGTTCTCGACCGGATTCATGCTGCAAGTCGAGTAGACGACGCGGCCTCCGACCTTGAGCAGTTGAAGTGCGCGGACGAGAATCCTAACCTGGGTGTGATGTAGTCCCAGAGCGTTGCCGGGCTGCCAATCCCGCCACACGTTGGCGTTTTTCCGAATGGTTCCATCGCCAGAACACGGGACGTCTGCGAGGATCCTGTCGAATTTCAGGTAGACGTTCTTATTGGAGGCAGCGTCTGTGGACGGGAGCTTGAGGGGAGGGAACTGGGTGGCGTCGTTATTGGTAACGATGAGATTGGGAGAGGAGAGTCGCTTCAGTTGATGGACAAGCAGATGACATCTTTTGTAGTCGGAGTCGTTGGCGATCAAAAGACCGGTAGCTCTGCCATTGTCGGACGGATCGGCCTCGAGGTCAGCCTCGATCTCGTCCTGCGTCTCTCGACCCAAGTCAAGTCCGTCTTCCTCGGCGAAGGCGCGCAGGACTTTGCGAACGCGAGCCTCCTCGCCGCGGTGAATCATCTCAAGCAATTGAGCAGATTTACTTCCCGGAGCTGCACACATGTCCAGGACGGCCATGCCCGGGCGCAGGTCCATGAGAAGGGGGGGTATCATGCTGACGACCTCCTGACGACTGATGTTTCCAATGCTGGTCTCAGAGACGAGGAATTTTTGAAAGGCGGCGAAGGGCGGGAACTTGCGGACGACATTCTTGGGCGTCGTCATCCACCAGGCCAGCTCGTCGGGATACCAGGGCAGCGGCATGGGGGCCTCGACAGGGCTGCCATCTTCTTTCTCGATCTTGACTATTTCCGGGATATAGCGTGTCTTGAGCAGTCGCTTGACGGCGAGAGCGTGACTTTGAGAATGTGTGTTCATCAGCCAAAGCCCGGAAAGGAGAAGCGGTAACCGTACCCCTTGGAGCCGCAGAAGCGAAAGCTATTGGGAAGCTCGCGCCGCAGAGCATCCCAGAACAGCTGTGTCTCCTCCTCGGGCAACTGGAGCAGGGAGTCGTAGTATTGCGTGAGTTTCTCGTTTTCCTTGACCATGGAAGAATAGTCTCGCCAGCTGCCGCCACCTCTGGGTTGGCCACCGCCACCGCGTCGATTCTTGCCCTGTAGCAGAGTGGTGAGCCTACGTGAAGAGAGAGGTTTTTCGTCCTTGAAATTTGTTTACCCTGAAGCCTTTTCTACCCATATCTGATATTTCAAGGGACGGAAGATGGGAAGGAAGGGAGGTCTGAAGATGACGAGACCTGCTGGATGGTAGTTTTTTTTTTCCTCCTCACGATACGAAGCTGCAGTGCGGGATGGAGATAAGGAAAAAGGCTAACTGATAAGCTCCGCCAGCAATTCACGTGCGGATGAATCATGGAGATGCCAAGAGAATGATATTGGTACATACACTAGATCTTATCGGTACAACTGCAAGATCAACAACGCACGGCACAGAATGGCGAGAGTTGAGGCAGGGGAATGGTCGACAAAGGTGTGTGTCTGTAGCGATTGATTGTGCGTGCTTCTAGTGATATAATATCTCGTGGGTAAACGAGGGCAAGTGCCCCAAAGCACGGAGCGGGTGACAGTCGAAGACAGCGGTTCTCGGAAGGGCAGAACTTGTCTTCTCTGAGATAAACAGTATCAGGGTAGGGAAACGATGATTCGCCTCGTTCTCTGTCCTCGAGACTTGCTCTATCCTCGTTGCTCTCGTCGATGAAGCATAGACTTTGCACAAGACAGGCTCCTGTTACTCTACCGACGTGATCTGGGTAGCAGATTCCAGCATCGTCTATCAGGATCATATTCCCGTGTCCGTCAACTCGAGGAGCTTTTCTCTCTTCCATGATGCAAGCCCTCCACAGCCTATCACGAGACCTGAAGCCCGTACTCCTAGGAGCCTAACAAGATTCGTGAAAGAAAGGGCTTCGATCTCCTCCACGTTGTGCATTTCCAGCAAGTCTAAGCTGTTGCAATCTCTGAGGGGTAGAATTCCAACCCGAGCCAGATCTAAGCTGCACGTTTCAAGTTGCGATAAATGTCTCTTGTTCCTGTTTAGCTCTAATGCTGGGAAGCATCGTGACAACCCGTTGTGCTCGACATATATGTGTTCTTCTTTCGAAAGAAAAATCAACATCAATGCTGACGGATGCCCGGATCTTTGCGTCTTCCACCCTCTGCGATAGCATCAGGTAGTTTCCCTCGGGACAGGCGTTTCCTCGTTCGTCTTGCCCTTGTTGAGCCTCGACATCATATTCCTCCGCCCCATCCACACGGCCATTGTAAGCTCGCCGCCGGTAATCCGAGCCCCGAGAATCATACGCTCTCGGTAGCTCACGTCTATTGCCCTTCCGTGTATGTTGTCGACGCGTCTCGTAGGCTCGTTATCGTTGCCCCGACAAACGACGATCTGTTAGGTACGTTCTCTCCGTTGTTCACTGTATGAATCGCTGTCGATGTAGATTAGCCCCTTTGCCCGCGTGTTACAAGCTCCATTGCCGTCTTCCCACCAGACTGAAGCTTACAGCTTCGATCTTGGAATCACGACTCATGCTATCGAGCATTCGTTCGAGGAAGCGGCACGACAGAAAAGAACGGGGCTGTCGGTTGACGCCGACGTGGTTTTCGAGTCAAGTCGCCCCTGTACGAGTCTCCATCGTCTGTT
The DNA here is from genome assembly GCA_003339415.1 of Ophiocordyceps camponoti-saundersi (nom. inval.). NCBI lineage: Eukaryota > Fungi > Ascomycota > Sordariomycetes > Hypocreales > Ophiocordycipitaceae > Ophiocordyceps > Ophiocordyceps camponoti-saundersi. The sequence continues at coordinate 33,154 of PDHQ01000261.1, read as the reverse complement.
TGAAGGCAGAAACACGTCGACTGATGTCAGTGCAAGTTTGTTTCTAGTCTGGAGAGCTTGTAGTCAGCGAGGGAACCAAAGTCAGGTTATCCTCGATCCGAAAGACTGTGCTTGCCTTGAAGCCATCGTGATTTTTTTTATGGTAGAGGGGCAGTAAAATCCACGAGGAGAACCTGCGTTTGATTCGTGCCGAACCTTACCAAGAATTGTAGAGATATAGAGGACCAAGAATCAAAAGTGTCAAGTTTCCCTGGCTTTCCGCCGCTTTCGGTGCGGATCGGGGAGAGATCGCGGCTTTGCTTCGGTGATCCTCACGACCTCCCGTGCGACGCCTGCGCCAAGAAAGGGCCGAATCTTCGCAGGGGGAGAGAGAGACGGTTCAGAGAATCTATCGATAGTCTTGTGTCGAATTCAATCGTATTGTCGTGGGGTGGCAGAGAGAGGTGTGGGCAGTGGTCGGGGGAAGGCCGGCGAGGCGAGGACAGCGGATAGATCGAAAATCAAACGCCGAAGGACGGACAGATCGAAACGGTCGAGAAATATAGTTGCTGTAGAAGAAAAGAGATGAACAAGTCAACGTCAGCAGCTCGACGGGTGGAAAGCCCATGCTGTTCTGACGAAATGGGGGAACGTGCCTCGCGGCCTCGTTCGGCCCGGAGGTGGTGGAAGCAAGCGAATGTGAGGGGAGATCGAGCCGGGGCAACGATGACACGGGTGGGAATGATCTATAGAAGCGTAGAACTGTAGAGAGACGAGGAGAAGAAGAGATGATCAGCTCGTAGGCCCAGTGGAAGATGGCACTTCCCTCACAGCCCGAAGAAATTTCATCCCAAACGCCTCGCTCGGTGGGAAAAGAGACGGAAAAAAAACGCACCTGAAGAGACGGAAAAGAGAAGAGAACGATGAATAAGAGATGCAGATCTTTTCCAAGGACCCCCGTGAAGTTGACGGGTTGTGATGAGGGTTTTCTCGATGGCTATGATGATGCTTGGTTGATGGTTTGGGTGTTGGGGCAAGCCTGTGAAGGAAAGGCGAGATGATTCTGAGCATCACGGCCGGGGTCATCCTAGCTCAGGGAAACGCGCAGGCCTCGAGATTCACGGGGGAGATGAGGTTCTAGGCAGGGACGGGTTCATCAAGATGATGGATCAACTTTATATTCCCTGCTATAGATGTAAGATGACTACTCTCGAGTTTCCTATTTGATGCCTCTCTCTCTCTCTCTCTCTCTCCATCACCGACTCTGTGCCCTTCACCCCCCCTTCTACCCTCACCCAAGAAGATGTGTAGGAGTCCAAGTTCGTCCAGGCCGGTCGAAGAACAGCCAGCACGTGAACGAAGACCACAATCACTCCCCCCCTCGAGTCCCTCCCAACCAAGTACCTACTTGTATCTCCTCTAGATCACTCGATCGAGCAGCCAATAGCATCTCTTCATCGTAGCAAATCAGTAACTCTCGTCACCGCTTGGCAGAATTCTGCCAGGACTATAAATTGCCGCCCTCCCTCCCTCCATCTTCCCCTTTCTTTCCTCTTTCCTCTTCATACTTACCTTGTCCGGAAATCCCTGGATCCTGAGTCGGGGGTTTTAGCTTCGAGGGCCTGCATTGCACACACGCGGCGTTCCTCGGGGTGCATCACTCTTCGGAGTCGTGTCGGGCGTAATTTTTGAATGCTGAAACATCTTTTCATTGTGTGCTCTTGCTTTGGTTCGAGAGTCATGAAGAAGAGGGAGGAGAGTCTGGTTTCTACTATGGGGATGTGATTTTGACTTGGTGGTTTGATGCCGTGCTGCTGTGCTTGTGCTTGGGTAGATGTATGGAGAGAAGGATACCTAGTGATAAAGAGCCACACTGGCTTGAAGCTTTTTGGTTTTCACTGCCCTTTGAAGTCCCATACGAGCGTTTAAGCTGGATAGGAAAGACGTATTACTGGCCGTGAATCTACGGTTGTGAATCTCGTGAGGTGAATCGGGGCGCCCGAGCGTGGTGTTTTGACCCTCCCCCGAGAAATGAAGTGCTCTAGAGATTTCCTCCCATCAACAGAGTCACAAGAAAACTCTTCAGAGGAAGGAAAGGACATTCTCCAGATACATCTCCATCTCTAGATGCTTCTCTGCCTTGTTTTTTTCCTCGTCGTGGCTTCGTCCTGGCGGTGGCAGAGGCTGCAAACGAGAGTCGGAGGAGAGGTGAGCCAGGCATTTTTCGCCACCCTCAAATTCCGTCGTGCGTAACAGTTCAGTCTCTACAACGTCTAGAAATCTCTAGATGGATGATAGTAGCTAATCCGAGTCTCTATCTTCCCTTCAAGGGCGGCTTCACAGATGCTCGAACTCTTTCCCTCGTCGACGGAAGCTTCTTCGGAAAAACAGGCCGAACCGACCGCAGGCGAAATTCCGAGACGAACCGAGTCTAGAGCTTCGTCGGGATTAAACGTACGAGAGAGTGGGACAGAGAGAATCTTCTCTACGCCTCGAAAGGAGAATCATTCTGCTATTCCTTTCGAAAATCACAATCTTTCTTCGACGCGAGCGTGGCCGGAGAGAGAAAAACAGCGTCCTCCGAGCTAAAATCGCGATATTCAGAAACAAAATCATCGCCAGCTGCATTCCTTTCGATTCCCTCTTTCAGAGCAATCCTTTCGTCCGCTCTCAATAGAAACCATCCTTGTGGTGGAAAGATAACTACTGTTGCTGTGCGTTGCCTTTTGTTGCCTCGGATTCGGATTCTTCCCTCCTCGCATTCCATCAACCTCACGTACTTCCTCCTTCCCCCTTGTTCTTCTTCTCTACTTGAAAATCCCTACTGATATGACTCGAGACTGCTAGAGAATACGGATACCGAGGATACGTTGCGAAGCTGAACGTAGCGAAACAAACTCGACGACACTGACAAAGGGCATCTTGCCGCCACACTTCTGAGGCCTCCTCCTCCTCCTCCTTCTCCTCGCTACGAGCATCGACACAACTTCGGAAGCAACCTCTCCTACAGACGGTAAATGTATCTGTCTTGTGTATGATGATGATGATGATGATGATGATGATGATGATGGTAATAGTAATAATAATAATAATAAGGTCCTCTGAAATGGAAACAAAACACAATCTACAAGTCCGCCATCGACAGCCTCCTCCTCCTCCTCCCCCTTCTCTTCTTCTAACTCCTCCTCCTCCAAAGACGACGAAGGCGACGACGACGATAAATCTACTGCCTCTTCTCCTGTCCGAAACGCAGATTCTCGTTACCAACAACCGACTGCCTCACGTCCCCAAAGGCAAAGTTGCCAAGCTGACCGTTGCCTCCGTCGAGCATGACATCACCGAAACTGTCCGCCATCAGCTGAACGCCACTGTTGAAGCTCTTCTCGTCAAAGGCGCAGTGGCCACCCTTGGGCGCGTTGTTCACCGTCTGCAGGGCGCCCAGCTGCTGATTGTTGAGGCCTGCCTGTTGTCCGACTTGCTCGTAAGCCTTGATCGCCGGGGGGATTGACTGCTGTAGCGATTCGAGCTCGTTGAAGCTCGACTGCCAGTGGATCCGCGTGTTGGCCATGGCAGCCTGGGCCTGTTGCGTGAACTGAACCTGCGGCTTCAGGCCTCCGCAGTTGAGAAGCACCTTTGAGTTCTGGAACTGTCCCATATGGGCCGGCATGAGGAACCCAGACAACATGAGGGAGCCGCCGCTGACGCCGGTAAAGGCCACGTTGTTGGGGTCGAAGGCTACCATCTGCGGCATCACCTTGGTGATGAGATCGGCCACGGCTTGCGCGTGTGCTACTCCGTCTACTCGTTGCTGATTGCCTCGATCGCCGCCTCCCCATTTGAGGTTCTGGTCAGGGCTCAGGACGGCGACGCCCATCAGGTTGTCGTTGACGCCCTGATTAGGGAACTCGAAGAAGGACTGGCCTCCGTCGCCGTGCAGGAGAACGTTTATGCCCAAGTTTCCAGCCGATCCCGGCGTCGCCTGGGCGCCTTGGATGCCTGAGTTTTGTGTGAAGGCCTCGGCCGGGGCGCTGACTCTGAATCGGATAGGGAGGCCGCTGATGAGGGAGATGCGAGTTAGCAAGGTTGATTCATACTACAATGGGAGGACAGGGGAGGGCAATTACTTGATCTGCTGAGTTGTATCGAGCACAGTAGAACCATCCTGGGTTTGGAAGTTACGCTCGGGTTGCTGGGCGATGGCCTTGTCTCGAGCGGACTGTCCGCCGCCGCCGCCGCCACGACCTTGTCTCCCATTCTGGTTTCTCTGAGGCGCAGCCGCAGCAAAGGAGAGGAAGAATACCGCCAGGGCGAGAAGTAGAGAGAAGAGACGGCTTCTGGAGGTGAACATGATTGCCGACGAAGAGAAAAGAAGAAGAAGAGTATTAAGAAGAAAAGAAACCGGTGATAGATTAGGATCACGACAACCTCAAGAGTCGGAGAATCGAAAACTTCGGACCGGCCGATGAAGAGAAAGAGACAGAAGGAAGAAGAGAAGAGAAGAGAAGGAAATAGGAAAGGAAAGCAAAAGGACAGGAAAGTCAACAACACAAACTCAAAGACATTAAAGAGGAAGAGGCTTCATTATCAAGTTGTCAGTGAAAAAAGACAGAAACAAGGTCATGATTAAAATCCGACTCTTGACAAAGTCCGTTTCGAAATTCCGACATCTGGAACACGGCCCGCGCTCAAACCCCCCCTTTCCCCCTTTCTCCCCACTCTCCGTCTTCCTTGGGTTCCCCCGTTTAAGCAACTAACTAACCAACCAACTAACTCAACTCTCTCTTCTCTTCTCCTCGACTAAGGAATACCGAGTCTTTGTCTTTCCTCACCATCAGCTTAGTATCATTCTTCTCGTTTCAATGTCTAGAACGGCGGAAGTGCTAGTTGAGGCCAAGAAGACGGAAGGGGGGTCTTGGCTTGCTCGGACGATTTCACCAAGCCAGTCCGAGCACGTCCTGTTGTTTCTTTGTTACTCCCCCCCTTTTCCCTCTCCTCTCACTGTACGGATAACTCGAGCTTGATGAGAAGCCTCGGTTGGATGGACATTTTCTTTCTTGATTGCTTCCTTTTCGGCTCCGACCTAGTCCCTGCCTTAGTCCAGGGCTTAGTGACGGTTCGGTCTTCGACTCAGCCTTTTGCCTTGTTTCACATGGCAGGGGAAGAAAATGTTTTAGACTGCTTTTCATTCTGTCTCTCTTTTGTAATCTAAGGATGGACGCATGACGATGCCTCGGCTTAGGGGGGGAACGTTGCCTTTGTGGCGAAGCGCAGAAGATTTACATGATCTCTGGTTCATGGACGATTCTGTGCATAAAGAGCTCTTCCTTTTTCACTTCTTCAGCCTTAAGAGCAGGCTCTGACGTGTATGTACGTTCTTACAGTTACAATGCACTAGGACATGCAGGCTGCCCAATCACCCTCGACTCGACCCCTTTATGCAATCATGATACATGACTCGATTCGCTACTCGGGACGAACTGTCATGATTCCTCATCTGGTGAAGCAAAAGTCCGGATGATCTCGATAGCACCGGACTGCTGAGCCGAGAGCAGTTGCAGCTTCTTCCGTTAATCCACCTTCATATAGGATTGAATCATGAGATGCACGTAGCCGCTGTCATGAGCGAGAAATCCCCCAGCTTTTGATGGTATACAAGGATTTGTGGGTGCAAGATGAAACTTCAACTAACGCTTGAGGCCATGCCTTGGACCAGACGTGATCGCTTGAACAAAGGGGGGCTGTGCCTGTTGCTTCCAAGAAGACAGTTGATACGACAAATTCCTCATCTCCTCGTTGAGGACGCATCGTATAAGCTACTACTTGCACATGCTCTAACCATACTAGATATACAATCACCACCACTGTACTTTGCTTTGCCCTCAATCAATCTGCAAGCCATCGGTGCTAATGAGGCTCTTGAGTGCCAAGTTTGACCACACGTGAATCGGTATCGAGAAGCCAGCGCTGGATACTCTCGCTTCTGTGCTGGGAGATCACTTCTTTAGACGGTTGCTTCGGTGCTTCAGACTCAGACCTGGCATATCGAGGGTAAGTTGAGGATCTAGAAGAATGACACGTAGGCTTTCGACTCTAACCCATGGGAAACGCTGAGGTTGACGTTGAGTGATGATGGTGCTTTGCTGCTCATCTTTGTATCGCGGAATAGGAGAAGGGCGTGTAGGTGGGAACCTTGTGATTGATCAGGGGGGGGGGGGGGGGGTGAGGGTGAAGATATGCACGAACCGCTGGACTTGGCAGAGATAGATAGTAGACTTACTTCAGAGAGAGAGAGAGAGAGAGAGAGAACAGAGACGAAAGAGATCTGGACTCTTCTATATGGTCATAGACTTGGAAGACGGGTAGACGGAGAGGACAACGATGATCAAGACAAAACATCCCCATCACTCCGGACGAGCGCCCCTAATCAGTCGAATCTCGGACCATGATTCCTAAAGCAGGCTACAAGTCGTATATGCCATGCCATATATCAAGATCAACGGCCTCTGGCCTGTAGGCTACCAGCCGGTCTTCCAGGGTTGACGTTATAAGCGACATTCTTCTGACAAACAACGACAGCTTATACCCCTAGGCATATCACGATGACGGGCGGAAGTAAGTACTGCACACGGCATATGTCGAGCCGCAGAAGACAGAGAGGACAGAGAGGACAGAGAGAAGAGAGAGAGGAAGATAGTGAGAGAGAGTGAGAGAGAGAGAGTGAGAGATGCACACACACACACACACACACACTCCTCCAACCTGCAGATGCGCATGCTGAGGGAGAGGAGAGGTAAGAAGGCGTCCAGGCAGAGGCGGCCCGCTACCGCACAAGAGGGCAACACAAGACAAAGGGGCGACGACGATGCCCAATCGGAACGCCCCTGGCTTGGGATCCGTCCTGGATATAGCCAATTACATGGTAGTCTTCACACATTCAGCCCAGATTATGAACGCATGCCATACATGCCAACGAGGAAGTCTTCGCCGCCCAAGTGCTGAGAAAGGGGGGGGGGGGGGGGGGGGGGAGGGAGGGGAGGGGGGAAAAAAAAACATCTTACTCACCAAAAGCATACAAGAGGGGATAACTCGCTCTTGATGACACGAGGAG
>PDHQ01000261.1:0-26057 GCA_003339415.1 Ophiocordyceps camponoti-saundersi (nom. inval.) | reverse complement strand
GGGCGGCGGGGGGGGGGGGGGGGGGGGGGGGGGGGGGGGGGGGGGGGGGGGGGGGGGGGGGGGGGGGGGTATCGTGGGAAGTGCGTCATACACATACTCTTACTACCCAAACCCATACATACGTGGCTATCCTGTCCGTCTCTACTCACGATGTGAAACATACCTGCCTACTGGTAGTTGATGAAGGCGTCACACGCTCGCCCTCTGTCTAATACTGTAGTTCCTCAACTCCTCCAGAGCTCTCCTCTGCTCAGCCTCCAACTGATGACTCCATTTACGAACCGGCTTCACCTTTTTCCTACACTGTTTTCATTCCCCCGACCCCCCATCACAGCAGCATCAGCACCAACATCCTCTCGTGAACATGACAGAGGGGGGAAAGGGGGGGGGGAAAGGCAGTCAGTAGGGCACAAGTAACTAACCCACGGCTGCCGTATAGTCGGTGCAGGTATCGTCAGACCTTCGGTCGGCGAGCGGGTGAAGACGGGACAGAAGCTGCGAAGGCCCTTCTCCAGATAGTTGCGTGCTTTGCGGACGGGTGCCGTGCGGTTTAGCGTCGGCCCGGAGCTGGGATCGAGATGGTGAGAAGCAGGGGCTGGGACGGAGACGGTAGTAGTGTGAGAGGTAGTAGTGGCAGTGGTTGAAGCCATGAGCAGGGCTGCCATGAAGACCGTTGGGATCTGCATTCTTCAGATGGTATTTCGGGCTTCGTTATGAGGGTTGGTAGTTGGGATGGGAGCGGGTATAAGATGGATGGATATATATATATATTGGAATGAAGAGGAAGATCCCGGGCTTTTTGATGTTGCTCTTCTTTCGGTTTTGCCAGTTGAATAAGGCCATGCTAAGTTTATGACGCGGTCCCCTTAACCTTGATGTGCCATCGTCTAGCCACCCCCCACAGTCTACAGGATATTGGTGTGTATGTAGGTGTAGAAAAGGGGCAAGACACTCTCTCTCTCTTTCAAGTACGAGGCTACAATCATCTGATCTGTTGAATCACATCAGATGATTCTGCCTCCCTGAAAAGTTGAGCATGGGAATATCTCGTGTCCACATCACTGAGGAACCGTACTCCACAACCAGTTACAGGACGCCTACCTTACCTATTTCATCCCATACATACATGTACCTATCTGCACATGTATGTCGAGTTGAGTGGCCAACGACTTCACAAGACGAGGACATACATCGTAGCCGTCGGCATAATTCCATCGGCTCCCACCTCCACCTCCACCTCCACCTCCCCCCCCCCCCCCCCCCCCCCCCCCCCCGTATCTCAACCTACCTACCTTGCTACTACCTATAAGGAGGGAGGCCAAGGTTTACCGACAACCCTGTTTTAATTTCCCAGTAATGGGGATGCAATACGGGGCGTTGACGCATCCATCTTGTGATCATCTGATGACGCTTCCCTTCTCAAGTCCGGGGATACAGAGGCATGTGTTTGCCGTATAACAACTCTCCCCTTCGCGTAAAGACGTCCCGTACAGAGAGACAGACAACCATGTATGTACATAGAAGCAACAGGCCAATCATAGCAGGATACTCCGGTAGCCATCAGCTTACATGCCAACGAAACGGCTGACGCCAAGAGCAAGGCAATGCCCTTCTCCTACATTCTACCACATATCGACATCGTGAAATCCCCTCCCTCCATCGACATCCGTCGACGACCTGACCCTGATGAATCAGGGAGAGCCATCACTCTCCTCTATCTCTCCTCCATTCAAGGGCCACAGCATGAGGAGCATTCGTATAAGACGGGATATGGTCATCATGTCTGCCCCCTTCCATGCTCATTAGCACTTGACAGACCCAAGTCAGTCCCACTCATCTTCTCTTTCTCCCCCCCTCTCTTTCAATATCGTCACCAACATGAAGTCACCAATCCTCCTCTTCGGAGTCCTCATCGGACTGTCAACCGCTCGATTTCCACTCAGCCCGCTCCTCCTAATCGACCAAGCGCGGAAATACTGCGGACCAAATTACGATCTGAAGACGCTCCTACAGAGGCCTCAGGAAGCATGCCACAACCCCGGTTTCCAAGCTGACACGAACAAGCCATGTACCAGCTACACTTTCACGTATAAGCGCATTCTGACAGAAGACTGCCAGGTGAGTTGCCTCGACTCTGCCTTGCCGCGAGGCATCACGCGCGCGGCTGACGGAACGGAACGGGATGGTGTCGGTAGTTCATGAAAGACGCTTCAAGCCTGTTTACGAGACTCAACTATGATTCAAGGCAATTAGAGAGACTCAGCCCAACTGCAAGGGTTTTGGCGAGTCCCGGCTCGAATCAAAGGCAGTCGACTATAGAAAGCATCACTCCCGCCGTCGCACTGCGCTTTAGACGCATACAGCATCACTCTTGCTGTCAGGTGAAGCAGAAACACCCCTTCTTCGGCCTCGAGCGAGATCGTCTGACCCCGAGAAACGAGCAGTCTGCACATCCGGCAGTAGACCCGAGAGACTTTGACGGATCCCGTTATCCCACCGTGTACACCGCTGAACGAGTTCTGCAGCAGATGATCAGCTTTGCGCGGAACATTTGTGACGACACCGATGAAAACACCGACTGGGTGAGGCCTCGCAGGGGATGTCCCGTGGCGAACGGGGATTATATGATAGAGGTGCCGACCTGCCCGGCCGATCAAGGTGCCACTTATAAAAGCCAGATGAAGACGGCATGCGAGGTATGGCTCACAAGCGTTGATTCCCACGGCCTCCCTCTTGAACCGACTGACAGCAAGGAAAATACAGAACTGGTTCGAAGCAAGCCAGGTCGTGGTCAAATGGGACGAGCGGTCTTATGCCCGAGAACTATTGGACGCACTTATTGGGAGACGAGTACCAGGAATCATGCCCGCCTGGCGGACGCTCAGGGACGTAGCTTGTTGCAAGGTATGTTGTCTAGGACTCACGAAGCATAGATCGGCCACAGCTAACACCCTCGGAAAGGATCCCGAACCTGCCGTCGAGCCATCTCCCACAACGTCTGACCAGCCCGGGACTACACAGCCAGCAGCTTCGGACGGAATCTCACCTCCCATCAGTAGCGAGAGCGTCCACAGCGTCGCGTCAGAAGATCATGGGAAGGACGACAGCTCTCGGCAGCAGTCGACCCTTTCGTCTTCCAGTTCACCATCCCCTACAGTCGATCAAGAGCCCGTCGAGGACGAGACGACAAGTCCGTCTAAAGTCCCAGCGACATTCTCTTCGGCCGTCTCTTCGGCAGTCTCTTCGGCCGTCTCTTCGGTGGTCTTTTCGGCGGTCTTTCCGGATGCCTTCGCGACAGTCTTGACGGCAGACTTGCCAGCCCCTACGGATACAACAAAGAAGCTGGCAATGCCCAAGCCAGTCGGGCCACTACCTCTGCCCGAAGTCGTAGTAGCCGAGCCCATCGACGACAGCGGAAAAGAAATCTTTCAAATAATCGAGTGGGAGTGTTCCTGCCAGGACAGGGGCGACGAAAAAGAAGCAAAGGGCGAACAAGAACAAGGGTCCGGCGCAGTGACCGAGCTCAAGGACGAAGAGGTAGTCATCGTCGACACCATCCAGCCGGCGACAGTCTCCGCCGGAGGAAGCACATTCTTCGGCGCCCTGGTCAAGACCATCGAAGGCACCTTCATCTGGTTCCAGGGGCTGACGGCGGCCTTTGGCGCGGTCCAGATAGTGTGGAAGACGACGGCCGGCATCTGGCTGGTTGTTCCCACCACGTCGCTCGAGGCGGATGGCATAGGCTCCGTCGCCGGCACGGCCTCTACGGGGTTCGTCACCTTGCTGGAGGGGATCGAGGTCGAGGCCAATCCGAAGTGGAACTTTTCCACCACGCGTCTGCAGCCGTCGATTCATCCTTGGGCGATGGACGTGCCGGAACCGGCCATGGGGAAGTCAGGCTAGGATGCAACTGTAGCCAGCCATCCAGGAGCGAGAGAGCTTCTCTTCTATCCGTAGGTAAAACGACGATCGATCAGAGAGCCAGCCTATTTGTTCACCGTAGTCTCATATGCGTGAATACCTAGGTATGTACAGGGGAGATCACGACTCGATGGGACTTCATCAACCTCGAAGATCTGCAACTGTAATCATCACTTCACGCGATATATAAATCCAGACGAAAACTAAACGCTGCGAGAGAATCAAGTTCAAAGCCTTAGCCGGAGGAGTTGTCTGTCCCTGACGCCGTGCCACGAGCAGCATCAAGCCTACCCTAGACAGTCAATCCCCCCCCCCCACACCCGGAAAAACTTTTCTCCGCATCTCTCCCTCCGATGATGATAGCTTCAACGACAAACAGGCCACCTCAGCTCGTCACACCCACGCCCAGCACAACCACGCCCTCAAAATGGCCTCCCCAGAGAAGATCAGCGTCTACAACCTCGCAGGTAAACTCTCCCCCCTCCTCCCGCCAACAAGGCGAAGCAGCTCAGAAACCGTACTAATCACAATTCCCCCCTAAACCAAGACCTTAAAAACACCTCCGACGACGCCATACCAAACTACCTCAACTCCCTACGCTTTAAACAATCGCACTACCTGACAGACGTGCGCCTCGGCCTCGGATACGGCGCCTTCGCCATCGCCGCAGCTGCTTTCCTGTGGGATTACCGCTTCGGCTTCGACAGCACGAAGCTGTACACTACCGTTGCCGTCGCCGTCTACGCAGTCGTCAACTCCGTGCTGACTTACTGGGTTACGCGCGTTGAGAAGGGTGTCATCTACCAGGGCGTCTCTCCTTCGGGTGAAGAGGTAAAGCTGTCCCTCTCAGCATATATCCATTCCATGGCACCGTCATCATTACAAGTGTGTTAAGACTCTGGAAACCCACAAGCTCTCCATCGCAACCGCCACCACAAAAAACGATCCAACCTATCGTCTCACAATCTCCGTCAAGAGTCGCGGAAAAGATGCTCAGGTAATCAACCTGGCCGCCCCCTTCGCCTCCTTCTTCGATGAGACGGGCCGCTTCGTCGTCAAGCCCTTCCAGGAGCTACTCGCCTCGTCCGTACCACTCATCGGCAAGCTCGATACCAAGCGTGCCACCAGCAAGAGCAGCAGCAGCAAGCTCCCTTCCCAGGACCTGCTCGATGCCGATCCGGACCTGCTGGATGCCGTCCTGGCTGCCGAGCCCGCTACCGCCAACTCGTCCTCTGCAGATGCAAAAACCGGGGGCAAGAAACGGAAGTCTGCAAAGCAGTAACGGGTCGTCGTCGTGAGATATTAGTGAGGAAAATAGAGGACAAGGAGGCAAAAAGCCAACGTAAGGGCATGAGCACATTCAAGTGGGAGGACCACCTGTCTGGTCCAAAGTCATTGTTCGTGAGACTAAGCATACCACGTCCTCCGACAGAAACCCGAGTAAATAGGCCTCGCATAAATACCCAGGGAGTCATTCGACAATTTCATGAATACCCCTTTTTCCCTTCCCCCCCCCCCCCCCCCCCCCCCCCCCCCCCCCCCGCCCCCCCCCCCCCCGGGGGCGGGGCCCCCCCCCCCCCCCCCCCCCCCCCCCCCCTCCACCCCCTTCCCCCCTCCAAAGGTCTCCTTTCCCGCACGTCGCAACCCGTGCGGTACCGGATCAGCCTCTGACCCCCCCGACGCGCCCGCGTTCGCCCGCACAATTTTCAATCCCTCGCTTTACCCTCCCTGACTCCATTCTCCCCCCCCCCCCCCCCCCCCCTCCGTTCAGCGCCGCCGTAGCGCCGCAGCAAATCCTCCACTCCGGGGGCCAAAAAAAAGGCACTTTGCTTGACGCGCCACCTCGACGACATCCGCACCCGTTGAAACGCGCTGCCTTCCATCCGTTCCCCCTCGCCCCGGGACACTCGATATGAACCGTCCATAAGTCCGTTGAGGAAAAAAGGGACCAAAAAGCGGTGGATCTAGGAGAATTACTCTCCTCATCGGGATACGGTAGCCATCGTATCCCGTCATCTCATCCCCCCCTTCCCCCCCATCATGGCTTCGGTGCAGGTTCCGCCTGCCGTGCAGCATCCCGGCGCGCCGATGCCTGCCGGCGCGACCAAGCAACAGGCTGAGGAGGTCTTCCGGGTGAGTGTCCTGTTGGACGCACATTTACCTACCTTGTACCTCATGAGTTCGCTGCTGACACCTAGGCATAGAAACTGAAGCAGATGAAGGAACAGGGCGTTCCCCCTTCTGATCCTGAATTCATCAAAGCCTCCCATTTCCTAATGAACTTCCAGCAACAGCATAATATGCGCAGAACTCAACAGCAATACATGCAACAACATCAACAACAACAACAGCAACATCAACAACCACCACCCCCTTCGCATCAACAACCGAAGTCGCTCATGCTGGGTGCCTCCAACGGTACCGCCAACGGCGGCCGGCCCCAGCATGGCGGCGCTTCACAACCGGCGCAACCGAATCCAAACACCCCCCCAGCTGCTTCCGGTCCGGGACCCGCCCTGGGTCCGGGCTCGGGGTCAATCCAGTTCAGCCAGCAGCAGCTTTCTCTCCTGCGGCAACAGATTCAAGCCTTCAAGCTCCTAGGTAAGAATGTCGGCGTGTCTGCCCAGCTGCAGCAGGCCATCTTCAACCAGAGGCAACGCCGCCAAGCAGCCGCCGCCGCCGCCGTTGCAGAGTCCCCTCAGAGCACGTCGGCCAAGTTTCCCCAGGATGCTGCAAAGACCACACCTACCGGCCCAGAGTTGGCCGCTCCTCAGGAGTCGGACTCTCCCTCGGCCATACCCAAAGCTCACGTCTACAAGTCGGTCAAGTCACCATATGGCACCTCTCTCGTGCGGTCATCCATCAAATACCTCGACCACGCCTCGCGCAAGAATCGCTGGTTCGTCCCCGGTATTTTCCCCACAGGCATAGACTTCGACCATCTTCGTTACGAGAGAGAAGTCATTCTCTTCAATCGCATGGCCCAGCGCTATTCCGATCTCAAGAACCTGCCGGCGAACCTCGCCCATTGGGACACGACTAAAGAGACGCTCGAGGCCGACGATTCGCTGAAGCTCAAGGCCATCATCGAGATGAAGGCCCTCGGCCTCTACGCCAAGCAGCGTGCGCTGCGCGATAAGATCGGGCGCCAGATGATGCATTACGACAACCTGGCCATGACCACAAATCGCTCCCACTATCGCCGCATGAAGAAGCAAAATGTCCGGGAGGCGCGCATCACAGAGAAGCTGGAGAAGCAGCAGCGTGACGCCCGCGAGAATCGCGAGAAGAAGAAGCACGTCGACTTCCTCCGCGCCATCCTCCACCACAGGGCCGAAATCCACGACGCCGCCACCGCCCAGCGCACCAAGATGCACAAGCTGAGCCGCCTCATGTACGCGCAGCACTTCAACATCGAAAAGGAAGAGCAGAAGCGAGTCGAGAGGACGGCCAAGCAGCGTCTGCAGGCCCTCAAGGCCAACGACGAAGAGGCCTACCTCAAACTACTCGACCAGGCCAAGGACACGCGCATTACTCACCTTCTCAAGCAGACCGATGGATTCCTCCACCAGCTCGCCTCGTCCGTTAAGGCTCAGCAGCGGCAAGCGGCGGAGACTTACGGCGACGATATGAACGCCTTTGTCCAAGAGGAGACGGAAGACGACAGCGCCGGCGGCAGCAAGAAGATCGACTACTACGCCGTCGCCCACCGCGTCCGCGAAGAAGTTACCGAGCAGGCCAACATCCTCGTCGGCGGTTCCCTCAAGGAGTACCAGCTCAAGGGTCTCCAGTGGATGCTGTCGCTCTACAACAACAACCTCAACGGCATCCTGGCCGACGAGATGGGTCTCGGCAAGACGATTCAGACCATTAGTCTCATCACCTACCTGATTGAGAGGAAGATGCAGAGCGGCCCCTACCTCGTCATCGTACCCCTGAGTACCCTGACCAATTGGAATCTCGAGTTCGAGAAATGGGCGCCTTCAGTGTCCCGGATAGTGTACAAGGGCCCGCCTAATACGCGCAAGCTGCAACAGGAGAAGATTCGTCAGGGTAGGTTCCAGGTTCTCCTGACGACGTACGAGTACATCATCAAGGACCGGCCCATCCTCAGCAAAATCAAGTGGTTCCACATGATTATCGACGAGGGCCATCGGATGAAGAACACAAACTCGAAGCTGAGCGCCACGATCCAGCAGTACTACGTCACTCGCTTCCGCCTCATCCTGACCGGTACTCCCTTGCAGAATAACCTTGCCGAGCTGTGGGCCATGCTCAATTTCGTCTTGCCCAATATCTTCAAATCGGTCAAGACGTTCGACGAGTGGTTCAACACACCATTTGCCAACACGGGCGGTCAGGACAAGATGGAATTGACGGAAGAAGAGCAGATTCTCGTTATTCGCCGCCTGCATAAGGTGCTCCGTCCGTTCCTACTGCGGCGCCTGAAGAAGGACGTGGAGAAGGACTTGCCAGACAAGACGGAAAAGGTGATCAAGTGCAAGTTCTCGGCACTGCAGTCGAAACTCTACAAGCAAATGGTGACGCACAACAAGCTCGTCGTCAGCGACGGCAAAGGCGGCAAAACGAGCGCCCGCGGGCTGAGCAACATGATCATGCAGCTCCGCAAGCTGTGCAACCACCCTTTCGTCTTCGACGAGGTCGAGAATGTCATGAACCCCATGAGCATCAGCAACGACCTGCTGTGGAGAACGGCTGGCAAATTCGAGCTGCTGGATCGCATCCTACCCAAGTACCAGGCCACAGGGCACCGCGTCTTGATGTTCTTCCAAATGACGGCGATCATGGACATTATGGAAGACTACCTACGGTACAGGAAGTTCGAATATCTGCGTCTAGATGGTACGACCAAGTCGGATGAGCGCTCTGACCTGCTTCGCGAGTTCAACGCGCCCGACTCGAAGTATTTCATGTTCCTGTTGTCGACCCGTGCTGGCGGCCTCGGTCTCAATTTGCAGACGGCAGACACGGTCATCATCTACGATTCGGACTGGAACCCTCACCAGGATCTGCAGGCCCAGGATCGTGCTCATCGTATCGGACAGAAAAATGAGGTGCGGATTCTCCGCCTCATCAGCACCAACTCAGTAGAGGAGAAGATCCTGGAGCGGGCGAGATTCAAGCTGGATATGGACGGCAAAGTCATCCAGGCCGGTCGCTTCGACAACAAGTCTTCGGAAACGGACCGTGACGCCATGCTGCGCACCCTGCTCGAGACGGCTGACATGGCCGAGTCAGGCGAGCAAGATGACATGGAAGACGAAGAGCTGAATATGATGTTGGCTCGTAACGACGACGAGCTCGTCGTGTTCCAGAAGATGGACGAGCAGCGGCAGAAGGACCCGACCTACGGCACGGCAGCCGGTGCCAAGAGCAAGCCGCGTCTGATGGGTGAGGACGAGTTACCCGAAATTTATCTGAACGAAGGAAACCCGGCGGTAGAGGAGGAGAGTGAGGAGGTGGCGTTGGGCCGCGGAGCGCGCGAACGCACAAAGGTGCGGTACGACGACGGCTTGACGGAGGAGCAGTGGCTGATGGCCGTCGATGACGACGAGGACTCGCCCGAGGCGGCGGCGGCGCGGAAGATGGCGCGCAAGGACAAGCGAGAAAACAACAGGCTGAAGAAGATGGCACTGATAAACTCGATGGACAATTCGCCGTCCGGGAGTCAGGGCAGCCCCGAGGAGGTGGAGACACCCAAAAAGCGCGGGCGTAAGCCGGGCAGCAAGAACGAGAAGCGCAAGGCCGAAGACGGCGATGAGGAGCCCCCGGCCAAGAAGCGACGCGGCCCACAGGGAAGGCCCAGCCGGGTCGGGAGCGGCGGCGGCGTTGGCGGCGGCGGGGAACCGCGGCTGAGCCTGCAGCAGCGCGAGACGCTGCAGAAGAGCCTGCGTTCTCTGTACGACGCCCTGATGACTCTCGAGGTGGACGATATCGAGCCGCCTGGCGATGACGACGAGTCCGACGCCGGGAAGCGACTCATCATTGGCCCCTTTGTCAAATTGCCACCGAAACGCGACTACGCCGACTACTACGTCATCATCCAGAACCCCATCTGTATGAACCAGATACAGACGCGCATCAAGAAGGAGGAGTACGGCTGCCTGGGCGATCTTCGCAAAGACATTGAGCTCATGATCCGGAACTGCCAAACTTACAATGAGGACGGCAGCATCCTGTACCAGGATGCGAGGACGATGGAGGTTAGTTGCAGCTCAGCCAGAATCAAGTGTTTGTTCTTGCTGACGCAGATGACAGGAGTTCTTCAACAGCAAGTTCGCCGAGGAGCTAGAGGCTCACCCTGAGCTGGCGGAGCTGGAAGCAGGGTCCGTTGCCCCGTCCGGGAGCGGGGGGACGCCTCAACCGGGCGGAACGCGGATCCGGATCGTGTCGACGGCCAACGGCGGGCGGTCCGGCTTAAGTGACGAGGAGTAAGGAGGGGGATGATGAGATCATCTTCGGACCTTTTTGTCCTTTTTTTTTATATCTTTTTTTCATGCCATTTGTTTATGACGATGCATTTTCTTTTGCTACTGTTCAGTCAGGCAACCATGCATCTGTCTATGGCGTTGGAGGGGATGGATTTTGACAAGCCGGAACAGAGGGGCGAACATGGAGGAGAACGACGAATACCAGCTCTGGTGATGAGCAAAGAAGGGGGACGGAGGCGGTGTTTACTGTCTAGAGGCGACGCAAAAGGGGGCTTTTCATGGTTAGATGTCTAGCGGATGATACGCAGCGCTTTACGGTAAACAGGTATTGAGGCGGTTGGTTTGTATGAGAGAGAGAGCAAGGTAGTAGTATGTACTACGCTATACGATCTGCATATAGGAGCATGTTGGCATGGACATGAGTGAGGCTGAGGTTGACGTTGAGGGACTGAGGACTCCGAAGGAGCTTCCTTGCTTGCTTCGTCATGCATCTACATATTTCATGCATCTATTGAGGCTTGCGTACGTAATGAATGGGCTGCACAATTAGTCATGAACCGTCGCAAACTGACGACATCCCGCGCGTCTCGACAGTTCTTGTTTCCATGCCTCTCCAAGGATGCGGAAGACGGTGATTCTCTGCTTCATCCACGGCTTCAAGGTAGGACTTATCTCATACTGAAGAATGAAAAGGCAGCGTATGACGATGAAAGTAATAATCAAAAGAAGTAGGGGGACGACAAGACGTTTGGTCAAGACCTCCGCTTCACCGAGGACCTGCGAGCGGCGGTGGCGCAGAGGCTGCCGCGGGTGGAGGTGAGGGTGCTGGTGTATCCGACGTACGAGACGCGAGGCGACTTGGGAGAATGCGTGAGCCGGTTTCGGAGCTGGTTCGTTGACCCCCTTTTTTTTTGTTTCTTCTTCGTTCCTCTTGTTGAGGAGGAGGATGGTGATGATGATGACGAGGATGATGATGACGAGGATGATGACGAGGATGAGGACGAGGAGGAGATGGAGAAAAACGGAAAAGGATGCCGGCTGACTTGCCCCCCTTCCCATAATCCCGTATAGGCTCGAGGACAAGGTCATCGACCTCGAGGTGGAGGCGGGAACGACTTCGCCCACGGTCGAGCCTTCGGTTCGGACGGTGCTGGTAGGCCATTCGATGGGCGGCATCGTCGCGGCCGAGACGGTCATCGGCCTGGCTTCGGACAAGCCCATCTATTCGGAGGACGGGGTTGAGAAGAAGGAGCCTTCTTCGTCTTCGTTCAACGGTCTCATGTTTCCCTACGTTCAGGCCGTTTTGGCTCTCGATACACCCTTTCTTGGCATCTCGCCTGGTGTCGTGGCGCACGGCGCTGAGGGGCATTATCAGAATGCTGCTTCGGCCATCTCCCAGCTCAACGGTCTGTCAAACATGATATGGGGCAGTGGCGGATCGCAGCAGACTGCAGGCGAGAAGAGCGCGACGGCTTTGACTACTACGACGACGACATCATCGGCTGCGAATAACAGCTCCTGGGCCCGTTGGGGAAAGGTCGCCATGTACGCCGGGGCAGCCGGGGCGATGGCGGCGGGCGGGGCGGCGGCCTGGGCCAACAGGGATCACCTTACCTCAGGCTGGACCTGGGCTTCCTCCCATCTCGAGTTCGTCGGATGCCTCGCCCGGCCGGAGCAGCTGAAGAAGCGAGTCAGCTGCATGGTCCAGCTCGCGGACGAGCTCTCCCTCGGCTTCGCCAACGTATACACCCGTCTCGGTAGGGGAGCCTCTTCCCCGACCGCCTCCGTCGCCGGTGTGGTGGCGGGGACGGTCCTCGGTCGCGAAAGGACGTTTTGTAACCTACCCAAGACGATGGCTGCCGGTCATTGGGTTGAGGCTGTCAATGACAAGGCGCCGGATGAGCCCAGGGCGCACATGAGTAGGTGTTTTTTTCTTCTTGTTCTCGGGTCTTCTTTCTGAAGAGAGAGGAGAAGAAGGTTGCGGAACTGA
Organism: Ophiocordyceps camponoti-saundersi (nom. inval.); assembly: GCA_003339415.1. Lineage (NCBI taxonomy): Eukaryota > Fungi > Ascomycota > Sordariomycetes > Hypocreales > Ophiocordycipitaceae > Ophiocordyceps > Ophiocordyceps camponoti-saundersi. The sequence goes on along the minus strand of PDHQ01000261.1, from coordinate 13,694 downwards.
CTTTGTTTGGGGGGCGTGTTTAGATATGTTTGAACCGGATGCGAATCCTGGGTACGAGACCTTGACGATGGATGCTGCTGCTTTGATCGAGAAGTGGTTTCAGAATGAGTGGTATGAGGCGGATGAGAAGCCTCTGGTAGAAGAAGAGGTCTTGTGAGGGGTTGACGGAGGCATGCTGTGGGCTTGAGGAACTGACGGAGGGGAGGGACATGGACAGGGGAGTCTTTGGTTTCTGGTCTCATAGGTTTTATGGGATGCTTTATTTTCCCTGTGACTCGAAAAATTGTACAAAACCCTTCGTCTACAGTTACTAAACAGTAGTGATATCTATGTATGCGTTCCATCAAGGCCTATTATTACGTTGAGAGCTTCTCTATCCCGCGTGGGCGAGCGAGAAGCAGCACATGTTAATGATGTCTGATAAGAGGAAAATGAAGATGAGCGAGCTTCAGCGGGTAGCCTTTTCATCCTTTGCCTTGAGAGACCGCATCACTTTTCTCCGCTGGGCGATCATGTGCGAGTAAAGGAGGTAAGAGCCTAGAAGAGGACGACATGTTAGACATACAGACAGACAGACAGACAGACAGAATGACAGACAGACGGAAAAAAGGGGGCAACGGAAAAAAAAAAGAAGCCAACAAATACCAGGAACGTAAACAGCGAGAACGGCATAAAGCGCAAGCCTCTCGACCTCCGAGCAAAGCGCCGTAGCCTTATAAACGAGAACGCACTCGCTGCTAATACCAAGCGGGTAAAAGACCCAAAAGGTATTATACCTCAATCTAGTGAGGAAGCCAGAGGGCGACGAATCTCCCGAAGAGAGCAAGGCGACGAAATACGAGTACCGAACGACTTCCGAAAACGACCAGGCTAGAAGCATCGTCGAGTAGAATGGCGAAGAGGAGACGGATGGGTATCGGTGGACGATGCCCCATGTTAGGAGGTAGCGGGAGGAGACTTGCATCGCGGTAGTGAAGAGGGGGGCACGAACGATTCCTATTTTTTTTTTCTCGGTATTAGACTAAAGATCTTCTTGATTGGAGATGGAGAAGTGAAGGGAAAAGGAGAACGAACCGAGGAGGGAATGTAAAACTTCAAGAGCGGCTAGAGTCTGCGTCCATCTCGTCCAGTTCCCGATGGCGGGATAGACGGATTCCGCTCCGTGGACGGCGTACGTCTTCACCACGCTGACTAGTACGATCGACCAGGCTATTGCGGACGATACGTTGTAGATGATCAGGTACGATGATTTGGAAGACATGGTTACGGATTTGAATGTGATGAAGATGAGGGAGGAGAGAATGATGAAAGGGAAGGGGATTTGGATGAGGGTTGAGTGAGGAGACAGAGGATGTTGACAGTTGAGGTGAGCAGGCCTTATCGCGCGGGCTAATCTACCAAGATAGATACTAGGGAGCATGTGTTAGTGACAGTCAGAACACCGAGCTTTACCCATCTGCCTCCCTTGACCGCCCTCAGATAGCTCTCCCATCTCATGACGTCACTCCCCTTTCTTCTACATCCAACGTCTTCCTTATACACGTCTTAATTCACGTCGTCATGAACGTCTTCGTACACGTCGCCGACAAGTTACATCTATCATGACACAAAAATATCTAACAAGAAAGTAAAGAAACACCCATCATCACCAACCCCCCCAAAAAAAACAACACGTCAGAAAATCATCCCATCACCACCTTCAATCTCAATCAGGATAATCCTCCATGACAACAAACCACTGCAACACAGCGCCAACCCAAAACAAGACTGAAGCGACGAGCATAAACGCAGAAGAGAGGACCAACTCCTCTGGCGCAGCAATGGAAACGGCCCCCGAAGCGACGAGCCAAGCCGGCGCCATGGCGAACCAGAAACTCCCCTGCCAAGCCGCCGACAGGGGAGCCGGCCGGTACCACCTCTCCTGCTGCACCGCCGCCGTGAGGACCATGCCGCCCACCGTGAGAAGGGACCCGCCGACGATCAGGGGTATCAGGACCAGCCCGCGTACCTTGTCCGGGTAGTCGGCCGCCCGGGCGTCCAGGAGGCCAGGGAAGCCGGCTATGGCCGATATGGCCAGCGCGTACCCGCCGAGCGTGGAGAGCATGCCGGCTTGGAAGGCCGGGTTGGGGATGAAGACGGATCGCATCTCGGTCCAGGGAGGGAACCAGACCCATTCCGGGCTGAAGATCCGAGCTCTCTCCCTCCGCACTTTGCCCCCCTCCGTAAGATAGGGCCGTCCGCGTTCGATGTTAAAGGAAGCCAACGTCGCCAGCGTACCGCCCACCAAGAAGCTCATACCGCCGACGAAGATGGCCACGGGAGCCCCGATGGTCACCTCCTCCGGAAACGTCGTCCGCGGCGTAACCAAAGGTAAGAGGTGAAAGAACGAGGCCACGATCAAGGCCGAACTGGCAAAGGTGAAGATGACGACCGAGAGCCAAGCCGCATCCCGCAGGGGAAAGACGGTGACCATGCGTCGCAGTCCCGAGAGCAGGCTGTACCGCTGCCGTACCACCACCGCCTCGACCTCGTACTGCGAGAAGCGCGAGCTGTCCTGTACGGAGGTGGATCGGAGTTCGTACTCGCTCGTCTTGTGGGCTTTGCTGTTAAAGCTGAAATCTTCCCAGTCCGTACCGGTGGGAAGCCGGTAGGCCGGTGCGACATCCATCGCCTCCATGGTTGCGTCGTCTCTGGGGGGGAAGAGTCCACTGCCAACTGCACAACTGCAAAAGAAGGAGCTATGCTGATGTTCCGGAAGATCATTTACAGTGAGAGGAATAGGGAAGAGGTAAAAAGGAGGGGTGAAGGAGAGAGATGGAGAGAGAGAGGGAGACGGGGAACAAAACCGGGGGGGTTCGAGCAAGGAAAACAAGATCAACAAAACCTTCTTCCTCTCGACTCATACATGAGTATCATCAGTAGGCAAAAGTTGTCGTCAAGCGAGAAGAGAAGCCCCAAACGTGATAGGAAGACATGACTCCTTGGAAGAGAGGAAGAGATATTTCCCCTTTATCCCCTTCTTCACGACAAAATGAAGCCACACGCGCTTCAAGCTTCAACTGCCGGCATCTCTGTCGCACCACTAAAACACATCACACGGACGATAAAGTCGACCGAAACGCACAAGCGCGCAGCTGCGACTCAAGGCGACACGGGGTAAATAAGCCTCAGGTCTGTCAATCCGGGGTTGGGATGGACACATTTCCTCGTCCCAGCATTCTGCTCGTCGCACCATACGAAAGCTTCTCTTGAACCGGTAAGGGGCGCGTTTTGGCGCGACGAAAGACCATCTCTGCTCAGCCAATCGTCTTTGTTTGCTCCGGTCCGATGACTCGAATCGTATGTGGCAGCCGGAGAGTGCGCAGTGTGTATGTATAACGACGGCCGAGTAGCCATCTATCCTACCTGCCTGCCTACATGACAGCACGCTCAAATTTCCTCATTCTTGTTCTTGAAATACTCAATACGTCAATGCGAGTCTTCCCGTTATGTACTTGCCGCTGTTGACGCCCTCATACTTCTTGTCCTCCTCCTTGAGAAAAGTTCCCGGGAGCGTCTCGATGATTGTGCTAAAGTTGGGGTTGCCGAAAAACCTGTCCGACGTCAGCCAAGCGATAAAAAGAGCAACTAGGTGATTTTGGCGTACGCGATGCTGTACCGTGAAGGGTATTCGCCATCTACCCTGCGCGGCGGCTCTACGACGCGGTGAAGGGTGCTCTTGATAGTGTCGTTGCTCCATCGGGCCAAAAGGTCGCCCGCGTTAACGACGATGGTGCCTGGGATGGGCGTCGCGTCCACGTAATTACCCGTCGGGCTCTTGACCTGCAGGCCGCCGCGGTCGTCTTGAAAGAGCAGTGTGATGGATCCATAGTCCTGCTCCGACGACATGGTCAGTCGGGTTGGTCTCGGCCCCGGTAGAGGCTACCTGGAGACTCAACACTATGTTCGCCGGCCCTGACCTGGCCCGGCTTGGCCCGGAAGACCTCGGCCTTGACCTCGGGATAGTGCAAGAGGCGCAGCTGGTGATCGCAAGCATCAAAGTAATTGTCAAAAAAGGTAGGGCCGAGGTTCATGGCAATGGCAATGGCTACCATGACCTGATAATGTATGAACTGACACCTCTCGTAAAAGTCCATCATTTGTGCCTTGAAGCCCCTGAGATCACCTTCTTCGGCAGGCCAGCGGTTTTGGAGGAAGGGGTGCGGTTCAATGCCCATCTCGAACGTCTCCTTGAGGTCAGGCACGGCGTCACGCTCAGCGGCTATCTTGGCCGGGTCCGTTTCCTGCGAAGTCTTTTCACGGCCGATGAAGGTGTAGCCGCGGTTGGCCTCGGGCGTGGTCCAACTGTAGGCCAGCTTCTCGGCCTCGGGAAGGCGGAAGAAGTCGGCTGAGCGGGAAAAGGTGCGGCTCAGGACGTCGGCTGGCATCGGGTGGTTGCGGAGGTAGATGAAGCCGGCGGATTGGAAGCCCTGGAGCATTGCTTTTGCGGTAGCCTCTTTCTCGGCGGGGGAGCCATCGAGGAAGCGGGAAAAGTCGATGAGCTTATAACCTTTGTTGTCAGCTAGGGAGGTCTCTTCTCATATCGAGAGGGAAGGCTATGATGGGCATTGGAGGGGAGGGGAGGAGGAGATGAGGGGGAGAGGGGACCGACGGGGATGACAAGCCCCTTGTCATGGACAGCAGCGTCAGCAGCCATGTGTGTATATACTTGTGCGTGTGAGTAAGGAGGCGGGTAAGCAGACAAGGTCTGTAACGGAGGAGAGGTGAGAGAGAAAGGATGAGAGAGATGGAGATGGAGATTGTAGAGAGAGATGAGGGGAGAGGTGTATGTATATATATAGATATATATAGGTAGGTAGGTAGGTACTATGCAGAGATGGAGATGGAGATGGAGATGATGATATATCGGTAGGTACCTACCTACCTAGGTATATAAGAGAGAGAGGGAGATAGAGGGAGAGAGAGAGAGAGAGAGGGAGAGAGAGGGAGAGAGAGAGACAAGGAGATGATACAGATGATATGTGATGGATGATGAGAGAGAAGAGAGAGAGAAGAGAGAGAGAAGAGAGCGAGAGAGAGAGGAGATACGAGTGGAAAGGGCGTTAGCCGTTAGGTAGGTAGGCACCAAGGTTTTAAAAACACTAAAGGAGCAGGCGCTTCCTCCCGCTTCCTTCCTTCCCCCCCTTTCCCCCCCCCCTCTCACTCACACACACACACACACACACACACACACACACACTCTCTCTCTCTCTCTCTCTCTCTCTCTCTCTCTCTCTCTCTCTCTCTTTCTCGCGTCTACACCTGGCCAGACCAGACACACAATACAACCTCGGCATCGCCACCAGCCAGCCGCATAATGACGACAGCAGCGCTCATCGTCAAGTTCCACCCTTCACGGACACAAGAGATAAGAAACGCACTCTCGTGTCTGTGGGTGCATGAATCTGTCTGTGGGAATACACGTATGCATACGTATGTACATATATTCGCGCGATAGCAAGTGCATAGGTATGTATGTATGTTCGATACGATGGCACAGCATATTCATCCCGCACAACACAGATGATACCTCCATGAGGTCGGGCATTCTTAGTAGTAGCACAAAGTCGTACACACATGCTGCATACAGACATTATACGGCACATTGTACTACCATTTGAGGTTGCACGCACGTACATACTACAACCTATGTAAGTCGTTAGGCTTCCCCTACGCTGTTCCCCGCCCTCCTCCATCTTATCGGGTCATCGCCAAGAGCCTACATACTAGGTAGTCTCCTCCTCCTCCTCCTCGTTCCGCTCCTCGTCCCGCTCCTCGTCCCGCTCCTCCTCCCCTCACCTTCTTCCTCCACTCAAGGACAAAGAAGCAAGCAAGAAGAATCATGGCGGCTACCGATACCAAAATGACGACGGCGACGACCACCACCACCACCACCACCACCGTCGACATCCACTCCCACCTATACCCCCCCGCCTACATCGACCTCCTCCGCGCCCGTACCACAATCCCCATGGTCCGCGACGCCCGCATCCTCCTCCTCCCCGCCGAAGAGGACCAAGCCACCGCCTCCGTCGATCACGCCCTCCCCGGCCGCCCACTAACAACCGACTACACGTCCATTGACGAAAAGCTGCTCTTCATGGACAAGCACCAGATTCAAATCTCCGTCCTATCTCTAGCCAATCCCTGGCTTGACTTCCTCGACGCCCGTCAGTCCCCGGATGTAGCCCGCGCCGTAAACGACGACTTCTCCCGTATGTGCCGCCTTTATCCTGACCGTCTTTACTTCTTTGGCGTTCTTCCCTTGACCGCCCCCCTTGACGATGTGCGCGCCTCCATCGCCCATCTCGCTGGCCTTGCCTCCTGTCGCGGCGTCATCATGGGCACCCTTGGTATTGGAAGGGGACTGGATGACCCGGACTTGCTTCCCGTCTTCCGATGGCTTGCCGAAGCTCGTCTTGTCATCTTCTTGCACCCGCATTCCGGTCTCCCCAACAACGTCGATATCTGGGGACCACGTGTTGCCGAGTATGGCCATGTACTACCCCTGGCCCTGGGATTCCCCATGGAGACCACCATTGCCATAACACGAATGTACCTCGCCCGCGTCTTCGACCATGTGCCTGATCTGCGCATGATTCTCGCTCACAGCGGAGGCACCCTCCCCTTCCTTGCCGGCAGAATCGAGAGCTGTATCACGCATGACGGGAAACTCGCACACGAGCGCCAAGGCCGCCGTTCCATTTGGGAAGTCCTCAAGGAGCAAATTTACCTCGATGCCGTCATCTACTCCCATGTCGGTCTCAAGGCAGCCGTCGACGCCAGTGGAAGCGACAGGCTCCTTTTCGGCACTGACCACCCCTTTTTCCCGCCCCTGACAACAACAACAACAACAACGACGGCAAAAGAGGACGAGTGGGAAAGCGTCAGGCTTAACGCTGACGCCATTGTCAAAGCAGTCGGAGAAGGGACGGCCGAAGCCAATGCCATCATGGGCGAGAATGCCGTGAGAATTCTCAGGCTGCTGCAGGAAACGTCGTAGAATGCTTTTAAATCCCTAGGCCACTGATTCTTGCTGATACTTGACTTCGGCCTCGTAAATCCTCGTCCGCACCTCCAATAGCGTCCTCTCAGCCTCCGATATCTCCGTATCAGTTGCTCCTCTCCCCTTGAGGTCGCGCACCGCCTGCGCGGCTCTTAGCTTATCGCAGACCAGTTCCCAGTAGCACTTGCCGGCGTCGTAGTCGCCCGGAACGTCGACGGCGCCGTTGACGGGACCGGACGACTTTTTCCCCGCCGCGAATAATGATGGTCTGATGGCATCCTTGGCCTGCTTTCTGCGGGCCTTTTCTTCCTTCTTTTCCCGGATCCGACGCTTCGCCTCGGCCAAATCTTCAGCTTCCTCCGCGGCCTCTGCCCGGCGCCTTTGTTCCTCCAGGCGGTCTCTTTCAGCCTTGGCCAGACGATCCCTCTCTTGCTGCACGGCCTCCCGTCTAAGCTGCTCCTTGTTACGCTGTTGCAACTTGGCGGCCATCTCGCGAGCCTCGAGGTCGACAACAAAGCGTTTCCTCTCCTGGTCCATCGCCTCTCTTTCCTTACGCCTGAGTAGTCTCGCCTTGCTCGCCTGGTCGTAGGCCGCGCGCGCGGCATCGTCGCAAAGCACGTCGCGCGCCTTCTCGAAAAGCTCCCATTTCGCCGGGTCGAACTGGTCGCGCGCCTGGTCCGGATGGTATTTGAGCGATCGCTTACGCCACGCGCGGTGAATCTCTTGCTTGACTGTTAGGGCGTCAACGCCTAAGAGGTCGTAGAGATCGATTTCTTGATCGGCGTATTCGCTGGCTAAGCGCAATAGGTCGGCCTTGTTGCTGTTGCTGTCGTCGCCGCTCATGCTTGCGGTGTTTTGTGTCGCAAAGCAAAGCGAAAGATAAGTCTTCAATGAGAAGAAAAGGGGGGCAAGAGGACGGGAATTTCCACGTCGTCGGAAGGCTAGGTAGGAAGCGCCGCGGTTGAACTCGAAAAGCGCAGACGCCGATAGATTTACAAAGTTTACCCGAGTGAATCAAGACCTGCGGGCTTGTAAGAAGAGTTGAAGTCTTCTCATGCCATTAAAGGAACTCTGATTACTCGTAGGGACAAGGCTCGACTGCTTCTCGGCTGCGATGTGTGCGAGTCGCAAAGTTGATGCTCGGCGAAAGCTGGTGGAGGGAGTTCCCTATCCGTTGACCTGATAACGATAAGGGAGGTCGACACGTGACCTGGACTACCGACATTGGGTGCCTACAGACGCACTCATCTGACTTCACTAAGCCGACGAGATCTTCTCTCATAGCATCCTGAAGCTCAACACCAGCAAATAAACATGCAGCTATTGAGGGGAATTATTACATTACAGACTGTTTCTTTGCCATCGCAATCGCTGGTACCTTTTCTATCTTATCGCTTGAGATTCCACGCCTGGATTGGCGGTCAGATATCCTTCCCCCCCTTTCCTTGTGTTGATGACGATTTGTCGCTTCTGACGTCTCCCTCTAGGTTGGTCGGGCGCACGAAAGGGAAGTATCGACTGGTCTTTCTTCAACAAGATAGCAGAAAGCAAGGCAGCAGATGACGATACCCTCTCACGGCTTACACGCCATGTTCGCCTGCGCCTCCCTGTCCCGCGGCCTGTGAGGGCGAGGCGCAGCCACCTTCAGCGAATTGGGAAGAGTCATGACTTGACTACAAGGTGTGTCGCCGTACCAACAGAAGGACAGCATGTGCCTTGAGGGACGCGGCATTTGCCGTTGCCTGTCGCGCCCAGCGACCGTGAGGCGTCGAGTCACATCAGCGTCGTGACTCGTCCAGCGCGCGCCGCAGCCAGTCCGGCACAAAGGCCTTGACCTTGGCGCTCCGGCCGTCGTCCCATTCAACGACGAACTCGTCTCCCGGCCGGTACGCGGCGGCCGCCTGCTCGCCCGGCAGCATCAAGTCCGTCATGATCTCCAGTCGGCAAAGGCCCAGGCCGATGTTGCCAACACCACGGAGCCACTTGCCGGCACTGCGGCCCTTTTTGCCGAAGCGGCCGATGCTCGTGTCACGCGGCACAAGCGACGCCTGGCCCGACTCGTAGACGAGTTTGGTCGGCTCGGCGCCGTCGTACACGACGCACGGAAGGATGCGCTTGCGGACGACGCCCCGGTGTCGCGTACGGATAGTGAGCTCTTGACCGACATAGCAGCCCTTGCGAAAGTCGATGCCATTCATGACGTCCATGTTGCTCTCCAGCGGTAACGCCTGACCGGACACCAGCTCGTCCTGACCCTCAGGCACACCGGCCAGGATGCGTCGCAGCGTGTAAGCCTCCTCGTGGTGGGGCTCGAGGTCCAGAACGATGGGCGCCTCGTCGCCCGTCTGGATGATGCGACAGCCGAGGCCGGGCGCACGCGGATCGCGAAGAACGAGGCATCTAGAGTCATGGGCGACTTTCGCTGCTGCGTCTCCGTCGTCATCCCAGGCGTGCCACACCGACGCCTCGTTGGGCGCCAAGTCCTTCACGTCGACGCGAGCCCTAAGCTTGTAGCGCCGTACGTAGCGGGTCAAATCGGCTACGTGGGCAGCATCGGCCTCGACTAGATATCCACCGGCGCCCGAGGCCGTCGGGTAAACGAAGGCATCGTACAGCACTCGACCAGTGGCATTAAGGAAGCCGGTATAGAAGGCGTCGCGCCGCGGCTGGCCGTCGACGTCGTAGACGTTGGCCGTAATCAGACCTTGCAGGAACTTGGCGGCGTCCGGTCCCTCCATCCGCAGCAGCCGGCGCGACGGTAGAGCGGCGACCCCGGCCCGTCCCGGCTCCGTGGCCAAGCTTGACTGCGCCCGTCGACCAGCGGTTCGGACGAGAGCAAAGGTCCGGCGGTGCATGGCGGAGGCTGGCTGGTGTTTCAAAAGGGGGAGTGTCGCGACGGGTTTCAAGCATCGATGGAAAATCCGAGTTTACGTAAGCCGGCCGAACCACCGTTTATCTCGGCCGAGAGAAAGGATATCGACGTAAACTAAGTTGTCTCGAACGACGTCAACTACCTACCTCGGTAGGTAGGTTGTCTCGGTTGCGGCTATGCGAACAAGATCAATGGGTACCTAGGTAGGACTCAGGAGGCAGGGCTCCTTAAAACCCCTATCGAAGCTCTTTTCATCGACATCAAAACCAGCCGCGAGAACAAGAGGTTCTTTCGACCTGACTGGCTTACCGAGCCGACGCAAGTGTTGATCTAAGAGATAGACACTCATCCGCTGCATCTGCAATCTCACGAGATCATCGTTGTCGTTGTGGTATACGAATACCGAGTGCTTATTCTATGGACTCCCACGAGAACTTGGTACTGGGAGGGTCTCATAAGTGCAACCACCTCGTACTATGTATATACGGGCTGCTAATCACCCGTACTCTGCCCAAGATTCTATCAAATCAAAATGTCTCTTCAAAGCAGTGGAGCTACCGCCTGGGCCGTGATGCCTTATGGCTAGAGCCAAGCTCGTATCCGGACACCATCGTCACAGTCGATCGGTATGCACTTGATATTACCTATCCAGACATTATACGGAAAGACGCATAAGAAGAAAATTTCTGCTTCACGTGCTTTCTTGGCTTGAACGCCGGCGAGGTCCCGGTTATGTATATCGGGTTATTTAAAGAGCAATCTCTGTCTCATGTCGGCCTGCCCACGCGATACTTACCAGATCAGTCTGGTTGTTGGACGGGCAGATGGGCTGGTTCGGGATCATCCTCTCAACCGCGCCCTTGTGGCTTTCCTGGCTAGGGGCCGGCGGAGCAGTCCACGTCCGTCAGCAACCCGCTCCTTCTGATGCTGTTGGAGAGTTTGTCTACCGCCGAGACTACAGGGGTCCCAATGTCATCAAACAAGCTGGCGGATTCAGACCGCAAGGCGCGGACTGGGAACTTGACGAGGAGGCCTTCTCTATCGATCATCATTATAGAGCTGGTCCGAACGGGTGCGAATTGGATGGCGACGACGACGCCACATCCTCGTTTCGAACGGCCTATGTATCGGTCAGCCGGGGACTGGTGACGAGCGCCAGCTATGGCAGATGGGTGTACGAGATCCGGGCCACGCCAAACATTCTGGATGACCAATGGCCAGAGTCCTACCCGGATGGTGAGGTCTTTGCCTTGGGTGGCATCCCCTGGCCTCAAGTCAAGAGATACGCTCGCATCAAGTATCCGAACGCCAGCAGGCCCATTGACGAGAGCGACTGGAAGCTTAATCCAGGCTACGATCGGTGGCTCTACGAGAGACCGACGTATGCTCCCGCATACAAGGTCAGCACGGACTTTCCACGGGCACTGTCACTGGGCGAGGTGGGTGACGAACAGGGCGGCTTCTTGCGGCGTCCTTTGTACCATACGGCACAGCGTTATGTGGCGGACACGGCGTCTGTTCTCGTCGGTTCTTTTCCCTTGTCATTCAAATCAGACGAGCAGGTTCCTGAGCAGTCTCCGTCCGACGTGACCAAGAAGAAAAACAGACGGTTCATCAAAGACCAAGGTAAGAAGACCGAGTCGCTGCCCCAGGAGAGGTTGAAGGGCTGACTGTACTCGAGTGTCGCACGAGCTGCAGCAGTTTATCAACATGACCGACGCCCAGCTAAACGACTTCTTCCCCGACGGTCGCGAGATGCTGCGGGGGCTGCTTCCAGACGGAAACATGGACCAACGTCGCTGCGCTGCGGTGCTAAGGCCTGCCGGGACGGACAAGAAGAGTGCCAAGGGTCAGAAACCCAGTCTGACAGGATGTCACGTCGGTGAAACCATGTGCTGATGACTTGTTCTTCTCACGTAGAACAACCGAGTGGGAATAGCTGCTGCCTGTTGGTGGCATCGCTGAGAGAGAAGTCGCGGCGAGACAAGCAATCCAAGCGAGCGTTCAGGTTGTCGTTTGACGAGGTGCAGCGCTTGATAAAACGCCAGTTCGAAGGGCTCAATTGCGCCGTGCTCCTGGAACGGATGAAACGGCTGGCAGATCCGGATGATAAAGGTGGTCGCGACAATGATATCTATATCATAGATGGTACAGTTTACTCATCACCTCGCCCTGTAAGGAAGCTCTCACACTGACATGCGCAAAACAAAGCCCCGACAGTCGAGAGCAACCGGAGGGATTGCAGGCGGATCCGCAAAATGGTGACGCCGCAGCCAACACGGGCCATTTTCCACGCCGACTATCTGTGGCCGGCCGAGGCCAAGAAGCAGGACGGATTCATCCCCTACGGCACGAGCCCGGCCTTTTCGGCCTATAACACATTCGGGGCGGCGGCGCGGCGGGCAGCAGCCTTCCCAGCCAAGGGGACGCAGGGTCTCGCCGGCGTCGTCTACCTGGTGAGGGCGACGCCCAACATACTGGTGGTGAACATGACGGTTCCCGCGGTGGTGGGAGGCATCCGTTGGAAGCAAGTGATTGGCTGGGTCTTCATCCCTCGCAACTACACAACCCCCAAGACCGTCGGCGCACAGGACGAGAGGGCGCGAGAACGGGTCCAGGCGCTGTTTGAGACGGTGTCGAAGCAGAAGACGAAGCTATTTGAGCCGAACCCGGACTACGATGGTGGCTTGGATAACAGAACGGCCTGCGGGAAATACGTGAATCTGGAGGGCATGCTTCTAGATGATGTCAAGGCGTTTATGAATGAGAACGGTAAGGCCGTCGGTTGGAGTGGCGATTTTCCGCTGTTGCGACCTCTGGAGCCGGATAGGAGCGGCGGTAAACAAGTGTCGGTGCCGGAGAGGCACGACGAGGGCGTGTTGGCGAAGATCGGGGACTTACTCCTGGGCTCGCTTGGTGCGTTGCTGGCCTTGTTTACGGGATCGGCGGCTTTGATGATGGTGCCTGGTGTGGTTGTGGCTGAGGTGTTGGGCTTCGAGCAGGCGATGATTGCGGCGATGGGTAGGACGGGGCTGATACAGATGCTGAGGGTGGCGATGGTGTGAGGGTGAGTGTTGTGATGGGCTGCAGAGGGTAGCTGGAGGGTTAGAGGAGTAGGGGCGGGGAAATGGTAGGTAGGCAGGGAAATTCGTGTGGGCAGATGGTCGATGAGGGAGGATAATGATGGGGATGACGAAGAGGATGACGAAGATGACGACAACGACGACGATGATGAGTCGTCATAGCTGCGGTAGCTAGCTAGTATCTATGATGATACGAATAGGAGTAGTGTATGTATTTGTATGATGATTGATTTGTCACCGAGGGGAAGATGAGCTTAGGAAGACGAGCCTAGGAGGATGAGCCTAGGAGGAGAAGCCTAGGCGAAGGAGAGGAGAGGGGAAAGGGGAAGGGAGGCGGGGGAGATGGTGGCCACATGACCAACCAAGGCAATCCGATAGTTCGTCCTAAAACCATCGAACAGGCGATAGACGGTGACACTAAGCCGATAGTCGGCATCGATACGACGATGATCGGCCCCCCACCTCGAAAAGCCTGCCCGTGTAAGAGTAAGATGAGGAGGGAAAAGAAACAAGGCAAGTAAGTGGGAGATGCCGGAAGCGAGCGGGGAGGGGCCCCGAAGAAGCGGAAACACGGCTCCGGGGGGGGGGGGGGGGGGGGGGGGGGGGACCCGGGCCTCCCCGTCGCAGGGGGGGGGGCGGGGGGGGGGTGGGATCATTTTTTTATACACCGCGGGGGGCAAGGGGAAGACGAAGG
>PDHQ01000260.1:0-49915 GCA_003339415.1 Ophiocordyceps camponoti-saundersi (nom. inval.) | reverse complement strand
AATAATAATAATAATAATAATAATAATAATAATAATAATAATAATAATAATAATAATAATAATAATAATAATAATAATAATAATAATAATAATAATAATAATAATAATAATAATAATAATAATAATATATAGGGTTAGGCCCTTCTCTCGTATAGTTATATAATATATATAAAAAGCTATATAATATTACCTAAGCGTATATATAATCGTATAACTACTTAATAAGACTGATTTTTATATAATTACTAAAAGAGATATAAGACTGCTTCCTAGAAAGTATTATTTCATATATCTATTATCCGTTATACGGAATAGTAAAATTAAGCGTTTACTAGTTTAAGATATATTACGAGTATTATTATATAAACCTAAAAATAATAACTTTAATATATAACCTATATTTTTTTTTATACTTACTAGCTTAGATTCCTTTAGCCTTATAAGAATATAAACTAATAATACCCTTTCCTTTATCTCTCCCGCTTTCTCGGCCCTTAAGAAAGAATCCCTTAAGTAATAAAACCTTCGTGCGAAGCTGAAAATATACCTCTTATATAAGACGCTAATCGAATTTAATAGCGGATAAATTTCCCTTAAAGGCGATAGTATTCTCTTCGTATAGAAAAAATAAGCTAAGATATTATAAGTTATTAACTTAGCTTAAGAAAACGCTTTATAAGCGTACCTCTCGTAATACGTATAAGGAGCGTATATCTTATTAATCTACTAGCTTAAAATAGCGTATAACCTCTTAGCCGCTACTTAAGTTTAGAAACCGATAAAGGAAGATTATAACGCCTTAAACGCCCGTATATAATAGTAGATTAAGAACGCTAACTAAGGACTATACTTTATCCCTCTTAACCTCCCTTATATAAAGCTTTAAATCTTTACCGATAGCTTATTTACGAATAATAAAAACTTATCTTCGTAGATAGGATTCGTAATTATACTAAGTAAAAAGGTAGCTTATACGAAGAACGAAGTCTCTATTTATAGTAATATTATATACTAATCCTCGATAAAATATAAGAGAGTAACGCGTAGCGTGCTTATAAGTAAATTATACGATATTATATAAGGAATCGATAGCGGTATTACCCTTAATATTATATTTTAAAAGATTATATATAGTCTCTCCTTACTAGATATCCCTTTTATATTTTATATAAACTTATACTCCTTTTATAACTACTTAGTTAAGCTTAGTAATATAAGGGAGAAGAGGCTTATAATTAATATTATAGCTTTACGCGAATTATATAAAAAAAAGGAAATTACTAAAATATTCTAAATTAATAGTAAAAATAACCTAGCAGACGCTATAACGAAGAAAAGCCCGAATAACGCTTTTATATAACTAATTATAATAAATAAGATTATAATTAGGATAGAAGTAATTATCGAAAAACTCGCGCTACCGCCGCCGCCCCCTAAGCTTATAAATTTAATACTATACGAAAAGAATAAAATAGCCGCCGCCCTTTACCTTATATCGCTTAATAATAGTAAGAATAAACTACTAGCGATATAATAAGTTTATTATTATTATTATTATCGTTATTATCTTTATTATTATCTTCTTCTTTATTAGAGTTATTATCTAACTTATCCTCCCCCTCCCTCTTAGCCTTGCCCCCGGCCCCCTTTTCTTCCTCCTCGTTATCGTTATCCTTATTATTATCTTCTTTATCTTCGTCCTCGCTCTCGTTATCTTTATTATTATCCTTTTCCTTATCCTTATCTTTATCCTTATTATTATATAACCGGAAATAATTATAATATTAGCTTTTTAAATCCTAAATATAAGGCTTATAGGTCCCGCCCTAATAGTTACGAATATAGCGGTA
Organism: Ophiocordyceps camponoti-saundersi (nom. inval.); assembly: GCA_003339415.1. Lineage (NCBI taxonomy): Eukaryota > Fungi > Ascomycota > Sordariomycetes > Hypocreales > Ophiocordycipitaceae > Ophiocordyceps > Ophiocordyceps camponoti-saundersi. Next base: position 48,065 of record PDHQ01000260.1, on the reverse strand, counting down.
ACTTAAGAACGGACCGCTACTATAATAAAGGTAATAATAAGCGTAAGGGCCTTACGCTAGGAACCGACTAGCTAACTAAATTATTACCGCCCGATAATAGCTAAAATAGCGTATAACTTTAAAGATAAGCTTAATAGCTATCTCTCTAGCGCGAAGGCGTAAAGCTATATTATAAAAAGTTATTAAAAAGTAATAATATTCCTCGTTTTATTATATAATTAGCTTATATTTACGAAAATACCTTATATAAAGAGAATATATACGCTAATCGCTACTTAGAGGAACTTAGCGCAGATAATATTATCGCTTTTAAAAATAATAGTAATAGTCTTATTAGAAAAAGGAAAACGCTTAAAAATTATAACGATAAATATAATTATTATATAACTTTTTATTTTTTTTCTTTTTATTCTTTATTATTATATAAGGAGATAGCGGCTACGGTAGTAACTAATAATAATAATAGTTATAATAGTAATAATACTATTATTACTATAGCTACTATTATAAAGGATAAAGGAGGGAAGAATTTTTCTTTCGTATAAAAGGAAAAGGAAGGTATTTCTTATAGTTAGTAGGACCTATTAGCTATAAATAATAGCCTAAAAATTTCTACTAACTAATTACCTTCTTTATACTTTTTTTCTCTTATATTTTCAGCTACGCTTATAAGTCCTACTATATATAAAATTTTTAAGCTTTAAAATAATATAAATCTTAAGCGTATAAAGCTAATAAATTACTCTCTTAATAAGTAATTTTTTCTCGCTTACTATATAAATATCTCCTTATATAAGTAAACTTTATATAATACTCCGCACTATATAATAGCTCTCGCTATACGATAACCTTAACTATATAAGCGCTATAATTACCTATTACTACTAAGCGCTTACTAAGGAAGCTATATAGTATATTATAAAGAAAAACTACGAATATTAAGATATCTTATAATACCTTAATAGCCTCGTATTATCTTTATAGCCTTATCTCTTTATATAGCTTTCCTAAGTTATAAGGAACTTTTATATAAGATCTTTCTAATCTTATAACTCCCTACTCTACTCTTTATATTCTTTACTATTACTTTATATATTCGATTAGGTATTTAGATAGCTACCCTCCCCGTACGTTATATATAAGAGGGTAATTACGATAATATACTCCTTTTTAGGACCCCTACGTTACTAGTAATAGATAGCCCGTCTAATATTATAATTTTTTCTTTTTATTATTTTTAAAAAGATTATATTTATATTTTTATTTTAATCTTATTTTATCGCGTAATTATATATTTTTCTAATATTATATCGTATAATAAAGCTATTAATAGCTATTATATATATTATAATAAGAAAAGGAATAAGCTTAGTATTAAGCCGCTTAATAATAACTTACTATATTATAATATTAAAACGCTTATTAGAACGCTAAAAAAAATAAGTATAGTAATACCGAATAAGGCTATAATAACCTTAGGCGGTAAAGGCCTTAAGCGTAAGTAATTTAATTATATATTATAAGGTCTCTATTAATATAGCGTAAGGACTTTAAGTAAAACGTTACTTACTATTATTATAGAAGAAAATAAGAGAGGTAATAAGCCGCCCGTTAAGGTATAAAAGCTAAAACTTATTTTATAAAAACTAAAAACGCTTACTAAGATATTATTAAAGATTAGTTAATAGATAAAACTTATAATATTAAATATTAAGTTATTAAAGCGTAAGTAAATAAATTAAATATTAGTTAAGCTTTGCTAATATTTTATAAGCCTCGTAAATATTAAATTCGTAAGTAAAAAGTTTATAATTATTAGGTTATTTACGGGTTTTAAAAAATTAACGCCGGGTAAGATAGGGGCGTTATAAGAGGTAATAGTTAGTAATAAGACGCTAAAAAAGGCGCGAGAGCTAGTATAGAAAACGCTTATATCCCGTAAAATAAAGGGGAAATTAGCTAGTAAAACCGTAAAAATAACGGCGAAAACGGCCGTAAAGGAAAAAGATACTAAAAAGAAAGCTAAGTAAGTTATTAAACCGAAAACCGAGAAGAAAATAAAAGAAAATTAGCCTAAGGGTAAGAAATATAAGTATTTCGGTCCCTTATTAAGAAAGAGATATTAATAAGTTATAAGGGTTTTAAGTAAAGAATTTATTAATCCCTCTAATAAAGATAATTTAGATAATTAGGATATTTTTACTAAAATATTAATTATTAAAATAGAGGATATTTTAAGCAATAATAATAAATTAAATATAAAATAAAATAAGTTTATTAAGGTATATTAGTAAGTAATTAAGATTAATAAGGCTATAAAACGCATATAGTTTACTAATATATATTTTAATATTAAGTATAATACCGAAATATTAACTTATATATATAAAGTATTAAAAGAAAATAAGATATCGGTATTTACGCTAACGGGGAAAGGAATAGCTAAATAGATTTCCTTATTAATATTAATAAAAATTATAAAAGTATTTTAAGTAAAAAGTAAGTAAAATAGGATCCCCTTATAGTAATATTATAAGCCTATTATTAACGTATATATAGTAAAGTAAAAGATACTAATATTAGTAAAAAAAGGAAAAGCGCGGGCTAAGATACTTATAATAGAATTATACCTTATCGCTAATAAAGAAAACGTATTACGCTAGGTAATCTTTAATATAATAAAGAAAGAGGGGAAAGGTATAGTAATAATAGCTTATCTAATTATATATACTTAGATTTAAAATTATATAATATTTAAATAGCGTTAGAATATATTAACTAAAAAGGGAACTATAATAAAAATTTACTAGATAATTATAAATAAATTTAACTTATATTAGTAAAAGATATAAAGCTTTAGTTTTTATAATATAGCGCTAGTTATATATAACGAGCTAAGTAATAATAGCGAGAAAGCATCTAACTTAATAATTAAGCTAGTTACGCTATAATTTATATAGCTAATTATAAAAGTATCGCAATTTTAAGGGGAGCAGGTATTAATTATAGCTTATATTTTTATAAAAAAAATATAAAATAAACTATATCTATAAACTAATTATCGTTATATAACTAAGATAATATTATAAGAGATAAGGTATTTAATAATATTAGAAAGTAGTTAGACTAATATTAAAAATAAAGAAAAGCTTATAAGGAGCGATTAGCCGCTAAGGAGGCGTAGAAGCGGGACGCGGGGCTACTAATCGTTAAAGAAAAGAACTAAGCTATTAAAAAGGTAAAAAAGGGTAATATTATTATAGATAACTTATATAATATAGAGGATAAAGGTAAAAAGGAGAACGCCGAAGAGTAAGATAAGAAAGAGGATAAAAAAGATAAAAAAGCTCTTAAAGCTGCTAATAACGCTAAGTTTTTCTAAGAGGCTCCTAATAATAATTTATTTACCGATAGTAATAGCGAGGATAATAATAATAATAAAGAAAACGTATTATCGGCGCTTATAAGGGGGGGGAGTTATAGCTATAGCGGTAGTTAAGTAAGGGCAAGGGGAGGGAGACGCGCGCCGCGCGTAAAAAAATCTAAAAAGGCCGTATATCTTATTTATAAATAAGTTATCTATTTTAAAGTTAATTAATATTTTATATATTTCTATTTTAAATTAAATTAATACGCGTTCTTAGTAAATAAATCGAAGCTATTAATTATTACTTATTACTATATTATTATTAAAATAGTAAAGTATAACTTTTATATAAAATATAAAGCTACTTATTATAAGGTTTTAGCGCTTATATTAGGAGATAGAGCTAATTTAATAATAATCTTAAAAGTTATCGAAAAGTTATATATTAGTATTAAAAAGTAAGCTAGCTATTAAACGAATTTATATAAATTTGCTATTATAAAAACGCTATAGGAGGAATTTAAAAAACTAAGGTAATATTTAACTAAAGCTTTTAATATTACGCTTAGCGCTTATATAAGAGAGTTTTAGCTAAGTAATATTACTAAAAGAAAAATAAAAGCTTAGAACTTATATTATATTATAATATATAAGTATTAAGCGTTACTTATATAAAATAAGCTTATATTTAGTATAATTCGGCCGCGTTTTACTAATAAGGTAAGGGCTACTTTAGAAGAATCTAAGAAGCTTAGAAAAGTTTATATATAAAATATAAACTTCCTTCTTCGATTAAAACTAAGGGATAACGGGTATAGTAAATAAACTATTATATTAGTATATACTTAGTTATATATCGCTAAGGTAATAGCTTTACTTCGCGATTACGAGATAAAAATATAAAAGGAGGAGTTTAAGAAATAAATAAGCGCGTTTATACCTTTTATAAATATAAGGTAATATTCCTTTATTAATATTAAAAATAAGAAAAAGGGAGGTCTTATAAGGGAGATAACTGCTAAGGAAGCGGAGGCTAATTAGTTATAAGTTATAATTAGACTTTTTTTTTCTTAGAAAATAGTAGCTAAATAAGCTATTAAGGAGGAAAGGGAACTATCTATTTATTATTTAAGTAAGATAAAAAAGCCTTATACTAAGTAAAGTAAGTAAATAAAAGTATAGCGAGTAATTAATATAAGAGTTTATAAAAAACAAACTTTCTTATATTTCTTAATAGATTTCTAAAACTTATTAATAAGTTAGGATATATTTATTATATTATTAGTATTAACTTATTAATTATACTCTAATAGCTATCTTTTCTATTTAACTAAGAAATAAACTTTACTATTTATTATCTTTTAACTTTTAACTTCTTAAACTTCCTATTCCCTATTATCCTTTTCTAAATCTAGTATAAGGAGGGAAGTAAATAGGTTTTAAGGATCTTAGAAGTGCTATAGTTTAAGGAGGGAGATATAGAAAATATTATAAAGGCGGCTATATTTTACTAGTAAGGCGAGGCGGTATACTTAGGAACTAATCTTTTAAAAAATATAAAAAGGTTTAATATAATAAGGAAGAAGTTTCTTTTTCTCGCTTTTAAATTTAATATTCTTAGTTAAGAGGCTTACTAGATTGCTTATCTTAAGCATTAAAGGTATATAGCTTTTATTATAATACTTCGCTTATCTTTTAGTAGCTTATCTTTAATAATTCCCTAAGTATTAGCGTAGCTTTACTATTTTCTTAATCTTAGCTTTTACTTTAAGGGTTACTTTTAGAGGAGTATTTATAAAAATATAAAATTCTAAGTAATAATTATAAAGTGCCTTATTAAGTAAGATTCCTATTATTAAGTACTTCGCGTTATTAATTATAAAACAAGTAACTAGTAATAATTAAAGCTATAATATATATTTATTATTAGTAAAATAATAAAAGTAATATTATATTACTTAGTTTATTTATTTTATTTACTTATTAGTTTAAAGGTAAAACGCGGTAAATAACTATCTCTTAATTTTAAATAGTAAATAAAGGTTTAATTAAAAATAATTAATAAATAAGCTACCCTTATTAAATATAATACCTTATAAAGGACTATAGTAAAGTTTTACTTTTTAGTAAAAAAGCTTAGCTAAGTCCCTTACTTTAATTATATTCGAAATAGGAAATAAAAGCGAAAACTTCGTAAATTAGTTAATAATTATAAAGATATTATTAACTTATTTATCTAACTATATAAATTCTAGTAAATTAGTAATAAAGTTTAAAAATAGTTTTACTTAAGGTTTTAATAAAATAAGTAGCGAATTAAGCTTTCTATATAAGTAGTGCCTTTAAGGAGTAACCTTTTAGTAAATTTAGTAAAACTTAATATAAGATTTAATATCTTTATATATTACCTCTTAGTAGAATTTACTAGCAAGGAGGTTTAAAGTATATTTCGCACTAAAATAACTTATTAATAAGTTATTATAATATAATAATAGTAGTTTTTACTTTAAAGCTACTTCTTATAATATTATAATATAGTCTTTTTAATAAATAAGACTATTAAGGTTAACTATTTAAAGACTTTACTTTCCCTATTAAGTTTTATTAAGCTAAGTAGCTTTTTAGCGTTATAATTAGAGATTTTCGCCTTAACTTCGCTATAATAAAATAAAAAGAGGAGCTAATATATTAAGCTTTAAAAGCTATTCTTATATTATTACTTTTTTTAAAGTTTAGCCCTTAAGGCGTTAGGTTAAGCTTAAGGTTATTAAAACTTAATATAAAAAGTATATAGCTATTTTAAAATAAAGGTTCTAATAATTAGTTTAGTTTAACGCTATAATATACTTAACGTATAGTATATTATTAACTATCTTCTTATATAAAGTATCTAACTTTTTTATTATTAAGCTTACTTTAAGTATATATTATAGTTTTCTTAAAAAGCTATTAGTAAAGTTATTATAGCTTAGCTTATAAAAGATATAAAAATTAAAAAGTAATAAGTAAGTTACTTAATATTATTAATAATAATTTAAATCTAATTATTATATAATTAACTATAAGTTTAAGTAATTTAAAATTACCTTAATTAGAAATATTAATTTTTTTATATAATAGCGCTAATACTTAAAAAATTTTATAATAGCGAAAAATTCTTTTTTCGCTATTATATAATAAACTTTAAAGCTATTAAATTTTTATAACTAATAAGTAATAATAAGATATTATCCTTAATTATTATATTATAAAAAAATATTAGCTATAATAAAGTTTAATATATTAATCTTAATATATATTTACTTTTAAAAATTAAAATATATAAGTAATAAAGCTTTAGTAAATACCTCCTTAAGTTTTAAAAATGTTAACTATTAGAGTAAATTAAGTTTATATTAACTAAGTTTTTTACTATTTTCGCTCCTTTAAAATATATTAATTAAGGGAGTAACTTTTTTATAACTTTAGATAATCGGGGTCCTTATTTATACTTAACGCTATAATATTATAAGAACTTAGTACTTTTTACCTCTTAGAGTCTAACTCCGCTAAAGGAATAACCCTAAATATAAAGTTATAAAGCGGTCCGCCTCTTAGTTTATTATTAGTGCTAATAATACTTAATAATAAAACTTAAAAGCTTAACTAATTTTAATAATATTTATATATAGGTAAAAGTTAATATAATATTATTACTAACTCTAATAACTTATTTATTAATATTTTTTAAACCTTAATAAATTTTATCTTAAATCTTATATATAAAAAACTTACCGGGGTAATCTTTATATAAGATTTTCGCCTTATATAAGGTATTCTTAATATAGCGTTTACTAAGCTTTTATAGCGCTAATAAGCCTCTAAGGATTTATTTAGCTTACTTATTATTATCTCCTATACTATTTAGAAGTTAGTTAAAGCTATTTTTTTTAAAGTAATAAATAAGAAGTTAGACTCCGCCTTTAGAGCTTTAACTTAAGCTAGCATAATTATAAACTTTACTTTAAACTCCGCCCCCCTTATAGCGCCCCTTATATAGCTAGTTTTAGTAAAAACTAAAAAGGAGGTACTTATATTAGTAAAAGATATCTTAGTAATTAATAAGGTTTTAGCGCTTATTTTTTAAAAAGTTATTTAGAAAATTAATAAAGCTATAAGCTATTTTATAATAGTTACTACGCGCTAACTTCCTAGCGGTAATCTTATAATTATATTTAACTTAAAATATAAAAACCTTACTTTTAGAAATAAATAAGTAGCTTAAGCTTTCGGAGCGAAAGCTAAATATATACGCTAGACTTATATTATTATTATTAAAAATATTTAAATTTTAGTAGCTAACTATAACTATAACGCGCTACTTAGTATTATTAAGAAGGTAAATAAGGTTAATATAGTCTAAGTAAAAGTACTCTAACCTTAGCGTATTACTAATAAAGAAGCCCCGCGGATTTATCTTATTATAAGCTTAAGTAATATAAAAAATATAAATAAGCTTTACTTAAATAAAGTAATTATAAATATAAAGATAATTTACTATAAACTTTATAAGGATTTTATATATTTTAAGTAATATTATATTTTTTTTAATTTAAGTATATTACTAAATATTATTAAAAGCCCCCTTAATATAAATATTATATAGCTACTTTATATAATAGCGAAAAAGAAAACTACCTTATATAGAAAAGAGAAAAACCCCACTATTATATTTTATATAAAAGTATATACTTTATATAGTTAAAAGATTACTTAAAATTTTAGAAATAATAAAACTATATTAAATCTAGCTTCCTTAATAAACCTCGCTTTTTTAATTATCGTAATTTACTTAACTTTTAGCTTTTACCTAGTAGTAACTTTATAAAAATAGCGAAAGCTTTATTATAATTTCTTTAAGAAAGTAAGTATATTATAAATCCCTTAAAAATATATTTTAGTAATCCTCTTATAATATATTATTTACTTAAGTCTCCTTAAAAAGCTCTTAACTTAGTAATACTTATAAAAGCTATAAGCTATATAATAAACTTCGTAACTTATAACTAGCTTTATAATAATCTTAAGTAGAGTTTATATTAGTAAACCTTATATAACTAAAATAATTATAAATAACTATTTTTAATATTTAATTTTTATAAAAATTATAATTTTATTATAAAATATATAAAAAATTAATTACTTTACTTAGCTTATTTTATTTAATAAAGAAAGCTATAATATTATTATTATATAAGAATTTTAGCTTAATATATATAATTACCTTTTACTTTCTAAATTTACTTTTTATTACTTTATCTAAAATAAAAGTAAAGCTTTTTTTTATATATATAAATAATATAAAATAAATAACTAAGACCTTATTATAAAGCTTAACCTTAGTAAAGTTTCTTTTTATAGCGGGCTTTAAGTACTTATTATCTACTCCCCGCCGCTTAGAATATATACTAAACCTTTTTTACGCTTATTACCTCTTTCTCCCTCCTTATACTCCGCCTTTACCTCCGCTTTATTAATTATCCTTAGCGATTTTAACGCTTATTACCTTTTTTAGGACTTTTATAAATATACCTCTTTTTACTTTATAAAGCTTCTCTCCGCTTTTTACTAACTTCGCCTTAAACTCCTTACCCCTTTTTATAAAATTACTTAAAAGATATATAAGTAAAAAGCTAATATTATTAACTTAATTTAAAATATATTTAATTATCTTTTTATATATTTTAGCTTAAATTTTAATTTCCTTAGCTTTAATTATATTTTTTAATTTATATTATTTATTACCTCCCTTTTTTTAAATTTTACCTTAATATTATATTAAAAATATTTTAATTTTAATATTTTATAAGTAAAAGTAAAAAACCGATTTTTATTTTTTATTATTTAAGCAGAGTTTATAATAAATATTAATAAATTAATAATATAGCTATATAAGTAATTAAATATTATAACTAACTTAATAATCTTAAAATTACTTTAATAATATAATTCTTATTTATATTTATAATAAACTTTAAAAATTATTTTTATAATTTTAGATATAAAATATATTAGGTAATATTAATAAATATAGCTAAATTTTAATTATTAATAAGTATATTAAAACGCTATAATATAATAAAAATTTTCTATTAGGAAAGCGAAAAGGGATAATTAAAGGCGATTTCTCGCTTTTATAAATAATAACCTTAATATTATATAATTTATAACTTAGTAAATAAAACTTTATAGCTAAGCTTTTTTAAAGCTTATATATATTTTTTCTTTTTAATAAAATATAAACTATATTTTTTAATTATTTTTCTTTAAAAAGTTAAAATTTCTAGCTTATAAGTTCTTTCCTTATTTTTTAGAAAATATTTTATATTTTCCTATTTTTAACTTTTTCCCCTTAATAAATATTTTTTTTTAAGTTACCGAAAATAAAATCTACTTCGCTATTTTTAATATTATATTATAGAAATCCGCTAAGCTTAATAATATCTTTATTAGTTTTTTAAAAAGTTATAAATAACTCCTTATAATAATCTTAACTAAGCTTTTTTAAAAATATATTACTTATAAATATTTTTTTACTTAATATTAACCTTTTAATATTATAATTCTCTAAAAAGCGGGAAAAAGCTTAAAAGTTTATTAAACTTTAAGTAGCTATTATCCTATTTTCTTTTTTAATATTATAAGTAAGATTTTTAAAACTATAATTATAAAAAAGATATTCTATATAATAAAATTTATAAGAATCTTATTATAAGGTTAGATAAGTAATTAGCTAAACTAGTTTACTAATAACGCTTTACTTTTTTTAATAAAGTTTATTTATATTACTTAAAGCTTTTAAAGCTTCGCTTCCCTCTTAATATTAAATATAATAAGCGCTTTTAATTATATCTTATATTTTAAGCTAATAAAAATCCTTAATTTTTTTAGCTTTCTTAGATAAATTATAGCTTTTCTCCGCTTTTACCTTTTTAAATATACCTCCCGCTTAAAAGTTAATAGTAAATTATCGGACCTTTTCCTTATTTTTACTAAAGTCTTTTAAAGCTCCCCGCTCTTTCTAATATTATTTATCTTATATATCTTATTTTTTTATAAGCGCTTAGAATAAGCGATTAATATACTTATTATTAAATTTATAAATAATATTAATATTTTTAATATTAAGTATACTTTTACTTAAGTTTATTATTAGCTTAAATAAGCTTAAAGTATTTATTATAATTAAGTAGCGGAGTATAAAATAACTTTTTAACTATTTAAAAATAAGCTCCTTTATTTTACGAAAGCTTACTTTACTAATATAACTTTATTAATTTTTAATAAAAATATTATTAAATTTATATAAAAAATATATATATTTAAAATTTAAATTTATTATAAATTTTAATAAAAGCTTTACCTCCGCCGCTTTATAAAGAAATTTACTTATTAATAGCTAGCTTTAATTAAGCTTATTTTATTTACTTAAAGCTTTTTACTTCTTTAAATAAGGGAAATTTATATTAAGGTTATTAAGTTTATAATTATTTTTAGCGCTATAATTTACTTTACTCTAACCTTATTAAGTAAAAAACTTAATAGCTTTATTTTTTAATAGCTAGCTATAATTTAATTTAAATACCTTTATATTATTTTTAAAATATATTAAGTAACCTTTTCCTATTATATTAAGTTTAAAACTTTTATCTCCTTTATTAATATTTACTTATTTTATTATATTACTTATAGCTATTAATTTCTTTATAATAAAAAACTTATAGCTTATATTTACTTTATTTTTAAAAGAATCTTTATATATTTTCGCTAATAATATAAAAATTAGCCCCGCTTTACTTATATTTCCCTTAAATCCTTTTAATCTTTTCTTATTTAACTTTCTTTAAAATAACTTTTTTACGACTTTAAACGATTAGGGTCCCCGTTCGTCCTTAACGCCGTAATATTACGAGAATTTAGTGCTTTCCGCCTCTCGGAGTCCGACTCCGCTAAGGAAATAGCCCTAAACGCGGGGTCGCGGGGCGGCCCGCCTCTAAGTCCGCCGTCGGTGCCGATAGTGCTTAATAGCGGAACCCGGGGGCTTAACTAATCCTAATAATATCCGCGTATAGGTAAAGGTTAATATAATACGGCTACTAACTCCGATAACTTATTTATTAATACTCTTCGGACCCTAATAGATCCTATCTTAAAGTCTATATACGAAAAACTTACTAAGGTAATCTCCGCGTAAGATTTTCGCCCCGTATAAGGTATCCTTAATATAGTATTTACTAAGCTTTAGTAGCGCTAATAAGCCTCTAAGAACTTATCTAGCTTACCCGTTATTATCTCCTGCGCTATCTAAAAGTTAGTCGAAGCTACCTTCTATAAGGTAATAAGTAAGGGGTTAGACTCCGCCCCCGGAGTTCTAACTTAGGCTAGCGTAGTTACGAGCTCCGCCCCGAACTCCGCCCCCCCCGCGGCGCCCCTTATACGCCCGGTTCCGGCGAGAACGGAGAGGGAGGTACTTATATCGGTAAAGAATATCCCGGTAGTTAAGGGAGTTCTAGCGCCTACTCCTTAAGAGGTTATCCGGAAAGTTAATAAGGCTATAAGCTATTTTATAATAGTTACTATATACTAACTTCTTAGCGGAGACCTTATAATTATATTCGACCTAAAGTATAAGGACCTCGCTTTAAGGGATAAGTAAGTAGCCCGGGCCTTCGGAGCGGAGGCTAAGCGTATATATTAGATTTATATTATTATCGCTAAGGGTATCCGGACCTTAGTAGCTAACCGTAACCGTAACGCGCTACTTAATAATATTAGGGAAGTAAATAAGGTTAACGTAATCTAAGCGAAGGCACTCTAACCCCGACGCACCTCTAGTAAAAATACCTTACGGACTTATCTTATTATAAGCCTAGGTAGCGTAGAAAACGTAAATAAGCTTTGCTTAAACGGAATAGTTATAAACGTAGAGATAATTTATTATAAACTTTATAAGGACTTCGTACGCTTTAAATAGTATTATAAATATTTTTAATTTAGATATATTATTAAGTATTACTAGGAGCCCCCTTAATATAAATACTACGCGGCTACCTTATATAATAGCGGAGAAAAGAACTACCTCGTATAGAAGGGAGAGAGACCCCGCTATTATATTTTATATAAAGGTATATACTTTATATAGTTAAAGGACTGCCCGGAGTCCCGGAAATAGTAAAGCCGCGCTAAGTTTAGCTTCCTTAATAAACCTCGCCTTTTTTAATTATTATAGTCCGCTTAACCTCCGGCCTTTACTTAGCGGTAACTTTATAAAGATAGCGAAAGCTTCGTTACTATCTCCTTAAGGAAGCGAGCGTATTATAAATCCCCTAAAAATACGCCTTAGCGCCCCTTTTATAATACGCTACTTACTTAAGTCTCCTTAAAAGGCTCCTAACTTAGTAATACTTACGGTAGCCGTAGGCCGTATAATAGACTCCGTAACTTATAACTAGCCTTATAATAATTTTAAGCGGAGTTTATATTTACGGACCTTACGCTATTAAAGTAATTATAAATAACTATTCCTAATACCTAATCTTTATAAAAATTATAACCTTATTATAAAATATATAAAAAATTAACCGCCTTATTTAGCTTACCTTATTTAGTAAGGAAAGTTATAATATTATCGCTATATAAGAATTCTAGCCTAATATATATAATCGCCTTTTACTTCTAAAACTCGCCCCTTACCGCCTTATTTAAGGCGAAGGTAAAGCTCTCCTTTATATATATAAACGATATAAAATCTATAACTAAAACCTTATAATAAGGCTTAACTTTATTAGAGTATTTTTCTATAACGGACCCCGGGTATTTACGGTCTACTCCCCGCTACTCGGAATATATACTAAACCTCTCCTATACTTATTACCCCCTCCTCCCTCCCCGTACTCCGCCTCTAACTTCGCTCCGCTAGTTATCCTTAGCGACTTTAACGCTTATTATCCCTCTTAGGACCTTTACGATTATACCTCCCCCTACTCCGCGAAGCTTCTCTCCGCCTTCTACTAACTCCGCCTTAAACTCCTTACCCCTCCCTATAAGATTACCTAAGAGGTGCTTAGGCGGAGGACTAGTACTATTAACCTAATTTAGAGCACGCCCGATTATTTCCTTATATACCTTAGCCCGGACCTTAATCTCCTTAGCTCCGACTATATCCCTTAGTCCGTATTTTTTATAACCTCTCCCCCCCTAGACTCTATACTAATACCGCGCTAGAAACGCTTTAATTTTAATATCTTATAAGTAAAAATAAAAAACTAACTTTTATTTTCCGCTATTTAAGCGGAGTTTATAGCGAACGTTAAGGAGTTAGTAATATAGCTATATAAGTAACTAAATATTATAGCTAGCTTAATAGTTTTAAAATTACCCCGGCGATATAGTCCCTACTTATACTTATAGTAAACCCTAAAAGTTACCTCCGTAATCTTAAATATAAAGCGTACTAAATAGTATTAGCGGGCGTAGCTAGACTCCGATCGCTAGTAAATATATTAAGATATTATAATATAATAAAAATTATTTATTAAGAAAGCGAAGAGGGATAATTAAAGATAGTTTCTCGCCTTTACGAGCGGCGACCTTAATATTATATAGTTTATAGCTTAGTAGGTAAGACTCCGTAGCTAGGCTTTTCTAAAGCTTACGTATACTCCTTCTTTTTAATAAGATATAAACTCCGCTTTCTAATCGTCCTTCTCCGAAAAGTTAAAGCTCCTAGCCCGTAAGTTTTTTCCCTATCTCTTAGAGAATACCCCGTACCTCCCTATCTCTAACCCCTTCCCCCTAATAAATATTCCCTCTTAAGTTACCGAAGATAAGGTCTACTTTGCCCTCTTTAGTATTATATCGTAGAAATCTACTAAGCCTAATAATATCCTTATTAGCTTCCTAAAAGGTTACGGTTAACCCCTTATAATAATTCTAATAAAGCTCCTTTAAAAATATATTATTTACGGATACTTCCCCTTTTAGTATCGGACCTCTAATATTATAGTTCTCCGAAAAGCGGGTAAAAGCTTAGAGGTTTATTAAACTTTAGGCGGCTACTATCTTATCTCCCTCCTTAATACTATAAGTAAGATTTTTAAGACCGTAATTATAAAGAAGATATCTTATATAGCGGAGTCCGCGGGAGTCCTATTATAAGGTTAGATAGGTAACTATCCTAACTAGTTTACTAATAGCGCCCTACTCCTCTTAACGGAGTCTATCCGCACCGCCTAAAGCCTCCGAGGCTTTACTTCCCTCCTAATATTAGATATAATAAGCGCCTTTAACTATATCTTATATACTAAGCTAATAGAAATCCTTAACTCCCTTAGCTTCCTTAGATAGATTATAGCTTTCCTCCGCTCTTACCTCTCTAACCGCACCTCCCGCTTAAAAGTTAATAGTAAATTATCGGACCTTTTCCCTATCTTTACTAGAGTCCCTTAGGGCTCCCCGCTCTCTCCGGTACTATTTATCCTATATATCTTATCTTTTTATAAACGCTTAGAATAGGTAACTAATATACTCGCTATTAGATTTACGGATAATACTAATATTTTTAGTACTAGGCGTACCTCCGCTTAAGTCCGCCGCTAGCTTAAATAAGCCTAAGGTATTTACTAAGATTAGATAGCGGAGTACGAAATAACCTTTTAGCTACTTAAGAGTAAGCTCCTCTATTTTACGAAGGCCCGCTCCGCTAATATAACTCCGCTAATTCTTAATAAGATTATTATTTAACTTATATAAAAAGTATATATACTCGGAGTTTAGATTTATCGTAAGCTTTAGTAAAAACCTTACCTCCGCTATCTTATAAAGAAGCTTAATCGCTAATAGCTAGCCCTAACTAGACTTATATCGTTTACTTAAGGCTTCTCGCTCCTCTAAGTAAGGGAAATTTATACTAAGGTTATTAAGTCCGCTATCGCTTTTAGCGCTATAGTTTACTCCGCTCCGACCCCGCTAAGCGGTAAACTTAAGGGCCTTATCTTTTAATAGCTAGCTATAACTTAGTTTAAATACCTCTATATTATCTCCGGGGCGTACTAAGCTACCCTTTCCTACTACGTTAAGTCCGAGTTCTTCGTCCCCCTTATTAATATTTACCTATCTTACCGCGCTGCCCGTAGCTACTAACTCCTTTATATTAAAAAACCCGTAGCTTATATCCGCTCCGCCTTAGAGAGAATCTCTATATACCTCCGCTAATAATATAGAGGTTAGCCCCGCTTTACTTATATCCCCCTCGAATTCCTCTAATCCTCCTTTACTACTTAGGCGTAGATTTTAGATATCTCCTTCTAATCCCTTAAGACTTTAAAGGCCCGCTTTTACGAAAAGTAGCAGCTCCGCTAAAACTCTAAGAAAGGAAAGCTCCGAAAGTATAGCTAGTCCTCCGGATACCTTACTAATAAACCGCCTTAATTAAAACTTAGTAATACCTTATAAATCTATTAAGGTTTTCCGAAATTCCTTAATAGCGCCTTAACTTAGCTTTATAATAGTAAAATTAGCCTTAATAAGTTTTTTTATACTTATAACGTTTTTATAATCTTAACCCCTTATTACTTTTATAATAGCGAGGAAGATAAGATAGTAGCTTACCTTACCTTATAATATAAGCTTATTACTTATAAAAGAACGCTTTTACTTATACTTCTTATAAGTTTAATTTAAGATTACGGGGACTTTAATAAGGCCCTTAGTTATAAAGCTATTATAAGCCCTCTTACCTTATAATTTATCCGCTTATAACGCCTCCGCTAATTTAACCTCTTTTTATTACTTTATAATACTTAAATATATTAAAATACTTAAGCGTAAAATTTAAGCGCGGGGGATAATCCCTAATATTTTTACTATATAATTACTATTATCTATCTACCTTATACCTTATACCCCGCTTTTACCTTTACCCCCCGCTCCGCTTAGCCCCGCTTAGCCTGCTTAGCCTTTTTACCCCTTTTCCTACTTTACCCTCCGCCTTATCTTTTACGCTTAATAGTGCCTTTAATACCCGTAAGCTTATCTTCTAAGCTATTATTATCGCTTTCCGCTACGCGCTTTAACGCCGCTAACGCGGACTTCGTAAAAATAAGCTTTAGTATTTAAATAAGGTCTAGCTTAGGCTCCGGCTCCGTTACTCCCCCGCCCTCCTCCTCTATACCTCCTATTACCTCCGCTCCGCCTACCTCCTCCTCCGCTCCGCCCGCCCCCTTAACTCCGTCCGCCCCCTTCTTATTACCTCCGACTATTACCTAATCTAACCCGCTCCCTAATATTAATATAATAATAATTAGCGTCTAGGCCGCTACCCCGTTCTCCTCTACCTCCGACTCCTCCTTCGGCTCCGGCTCCTACTCCGCCCTTAAGCGATTTAAATTAAAAATATACTAAAGCTTAAAAATATTCTCCGGAATATATCCGGATTAGTTAACTCTAATATAATCCGCTACCGCCTAATTAAGGTTACTCTAAACTTAGTTAATATTATATATTATATTACGTATAAAAGATCGGAGGTCTTATACCTCCGCTTATATCTTTAACTAAAACTCCTATAAGAACCTTATAATATAGTCCTTTTAAGCGGTAATAATAATAATAGTAATAATTATTATTATTATAAGCACTGCCTCCCTTACTTTTACTATAAACTCCGTTATTATCGCTATAATTATTATTAACTAAGCTAGCGCCTCCGCTACCGCGCCCTCTGCTACCGCCTCCGCTTCCTCCTCCGCGTTCGCTATTATCGCCTACTTCGCTTATAGTCCGATTATTATATTTATTACCGCCGCTATCGTTATCGTCGCTCCGCCCCCCTCTCCGCCTTCTGCTCCGCCCGTACTAATAGTTATCTACCCGCTTAGTATTCTAAAATAAGCTAGCACCGGTATATAAGACTCCTAAGGAGGAGTATTAATAGTTATCGCGGCGGGAGTAATATTAAGGGCGGCCGCTAGAGCGGCTAACCCCGCTAAGGCGCTCGCTTATACCGTTATTATTATTATATTAAGTTAGAGCTCCGACGCTTTATTCCGCCTTTATATATCGCGTAAGTTAACCTAAATTCTCTCCTATTATTTATTATTAGCTATATCCGAAACTCCGCTCCGCTTCGCCCCGCCCCGCCCCGCACTTATTAGTAAGCTATTCGGCTATCCTCTTTTGCTAATATACCGCGCCGCTTTTATTATAGCGGTATATAACTCCTTTAAATATATCTATAACTTAGTTAGTACTCCGAGCTCTAACTTTAGCCTAACCTCCGGTATTACTTACCTCTTAATATTTATACTAAGCCTTAGTATAATCGTAATAATTAGCTAATTATAAGCTTATATATTTTATTAGCTTTATATATAGCTAGCGCTATATAACGTTATTTACCTTATTATTTCTAATATAAGACTTTATAGTTAGCTAATCGGGCTACGTATATAATATAGGGGAGGTTACGGGGCTCGCCGCGGATAATCTTAAGTATATTCGTCGCTATTACTTTATTAGTATAGCTATATAACCTCTTTACCTTCCCTTTATTATAAAGGTTAAAAGGAAAGGTTAAGGGAGGGGGTTAGAAACGCACCTTTTTCTAAAGATAATAAAAAGAAGAAAAAGAGGAAAGGAAGAGGGAGGTAGAAGAGAAAAAGATATAGCCCCCCCCCCTCTAATTACTAATATATAATAAAGCGGCTACCCCGCCACTTTACCCTACCCCCCCTCGGACTTTCCTTCCTCCGCCCCGCCCCGCACTGCCTCGCCTCGCACCGCCCCGCACCGCCCCGCACCGCCCCGCTCCTTCCGCCTTATACCTTACGGACTTTCCTTTCTCCGCCCTCCCCTCCTTACCCTACTTTCTTATATTATCCGAGACTACCCCCAGGTAGCAGGCTCGTTATACTATACCGCCGCTAACTACCGCTATACCCTTATATAAGTATATAGTAAGCTTTTCCTTTATAGTTAGGGGGTTTTGCTCCACTTTAGGGGATTTTTCCTACTTAATATATTATAGAAGCTCTAAATATTATAAAGGCCCTTAGTATATAAATAATAAATAAATAATCTTTTCTTATTATTTAAATATAAACTTTAGATATTTTCTCCTAATCCTCTAAGATTTTAAAATTATATTTTTATAAAAAATAATAGCTTTACTAAAACTTTAAAAAAAAGCTTTAAAAATATAGCTAGTTTTTTAAATACCTTACTAATAAATTACCTTAGCTAAAACTTAATAACGCTTTATAAATTTATTAAAGCTTTCTGAAATTCTTAAATAGCGCTTTAATTTAGCTTTATAATAATAAAATTAGCTTTAATAAGTTTCTTTATATTTATAATATTCTTATATTTATAATTTTTTATTATTTTTATAATAATAAGAAAAATAAAATAATAGCTTATTTTACTTTATATTATAAACTAACTATTTATAAAAGAATATTTTTATTAATATTTTTTATAAATTTAATTTAAAATTATAAAAACTTTAATAAAGCTTTTAGCTAAAAAGCTATTATAAGCTTTTTTATTTTATAATTTATTTACTTATAATATTTTTATTAATTTAACTTTTTTTTATTATTTTATAATATTTAAATATATTAAAATATTTAAATATAAGGTTTAATTATAAAAAATAATTTTTAATATTTTTATTATATAATTACTATTATTTATTTATTTTATATTTTATTCTTAACTTTACTTTTTAATTTACTTAGCTTTACTTAGCTTATTTATTTTTTTTCCGCTTTTATTTTTTATTTTATTTTCTACGCTTAATTACGCCTTTAACTCTTATAAGCTTATCTTTTAAGCTATTATTATTACTCTCCGCTATATATTTTAACGCTATTAATATAAACTTTATAGGAGGGGATTTAGGTACTTAGATAAGATCCGGTTTTAGCTTTAGCTTTTTTATAGCCCTTATTACCTCCGCTTTTACTAACTCCTCCTCCGCTTTTACCCCTACCTGCCCCGCTATACCCTTAGCTATCTCCGCGCCTCTAACCTTTTCTGCCCCGCTAGCCGTCTCCGCCTTACCTGCTTCCTCCTCCGCTCTGCTCGCTTCCTCCTCCGCTCCGCCCGCCTCCTTATCCCCCCTAACCGTTATCTACTCCGACCTACTCCCCGATATCGACACGATAGGGATAGGCGACGGGGCCGTTACCCCCTCGTCCGTGTCGCCGTCCCTTCGTTATAAAGGTTAAAGGGAGGAGAAGGGTCGAGGGAGGGGGTTAAAAATGCACCTTCTTTTAAAGATAATAAAAGGAAGAAAAAGAAAAAAAAAGAGACAGAAAAGAAAAAGATATACCCCCCCCCTTCTAATTACTAATAGATAATAAAGTAGCTACCTTATTACTTTACTTTACCCCCTTTTAGATTTTCCTTCTCCCGCCCCGCGCCGTACCGCCTTACCTCGCACCGCCCCGCACCGCCCCGCACCGCCCCGCGCTACGCTATACCGCCCCGCTCCTCCGCCTTATACCTTATAGACTTTCCTTTTCTCCGCACTCCCCTCCTTATCTTACTTTTCTTATATTATTTAAGATTACCCCTAAGTAATAAGCTTATTAGATTATATTATTATTAGCTATTATTATATTTTTATATAAGCGTATAATAAACTTTCTTTTTATAGTTAAGAGGTTTTATTTTATTTTAGAGGATTTTTTTACTTAATATATTATAAAAGCTTTAAATATTATAAAAGCTTTTAGCGTATAAATAATAATAATAATTAAAAGAGTAATAATATTAAAATATTAAGGAATAAAATACTAATAATAATTATAAAAACTTAGGAAAATTTAAAAATTATAAAAAAAGCGTAGCTTTTTTTAATTTATAATTACTTAAATTTTTTTAAAGTTTATTAAAATATTATATATACTTATAATATATTTAAGAAACTTAACTATTTTTTTATAAAAAATATATTTAGTAATATTTATATATAAGTTAGCTTTTTAAAATTTCGCGAAAATCTTATAAAAATATTAAATATAATTTTTTATTATTTAAAAAATAAAATAAAATATTATTTAAATAAATAATATAAATAATATTAATTTAAGTTTTAAATATTTAATTTATATAATATTAGAAAATTATTAAGGTATTTATAAAATTAAATATAATAATAAGATATTTAAAATAATTATATTATAAGTAAAAAGCTATTTTCTATTTATTACCTTTCTTAATATAAATATAATAATAAGCGTATTAAAAGTTAATTTTAAAGAAAATTATAGCACCTTAAACTTAGTTTATAATCTTTAAAATAAAGGGGAGAGGGTAATAATTCTTAATTATTACTTTATTAAGACCTTAATAGTTTATATAAAATCGTAATTCCTTATCTTTCTTTAAAATAAAAAAGATAAGAGCGCTACTAAGATTCTAAGATTCTTAAATCTAACTTTTTCTAAAAATATTATTAAGGTATTTTTAAAAGATTTTAAGTTTAGTTTAGGAGAGAGAGTAAATAGGACTTTAGGGAGGTATAGCGTTATTAATTAAGTTAATAGCGTAAATAGCGTCTTTCTTATTTAAAAAGATTAATATTTTTAACTTAGAAAATATATCTTCGAATCTAATAAAAGTTAATAGTAATTTAACTTTTAATATTAAAAATAGCTTTAAGTCTTTCTTATTTATAAAAAAGGAGGTATTAAGTTTAATATAACTTAAAAATATAAAAGTATTATTTTATTTCTTATATAAATTTTTCTATATTAAGGAGGTAAGCTTATAGTAATTAAAATAACTTATATTATTATTTATAAATATTAAGGGATAGGTAAATTTACTTAGCTATTAAGGTAGGTATTTTTAAAATAATAAGGTTATTATTCGCTATTATATTAGGGATACTAAGATAATAATAAACTAGTATCTTTTTAGTATTATTTATATTACGAAATATAACTAATATTTTTTAAAATTTATTAATTAGTATATATCCGCTAATTCCTTTTATAGGAAATAAAGAATTATTATCTAAAAGCAGTAAGGAGTATTATTATATAAAAAAAAGGTTAATAAAATTAATTTTACTATAAATATTAAATTTTATAAATATTAAAAAGGAGGTAAGTCTTATTTAGAAAATATTAAAAATCTTAAAAGTTTTTTCTATTAAGGATATTAGTAAAGGGACTTTTATATTAATATTTTTAAGTTTTTTTAAATTTTTTTAGATAAACTAGCTTAGGTTTATTTAAACTTTATAGCTTTTATTTTTTCTAAGTATTTTAATTAGTAATTAGATTCCTTATAGCTTTTCTTCTTATAATAAAAATAAGTTTAGATATCTTATTTTTAATTTAATAAGTTTAATTTACTCTTATTTTCTTTAAAATAATAATTATTACTTTATTAATAATAAAGCTTAGAAGACTTATTTAAATAACGATAACTTATACTAAAGTTAGTTTATTAGTATTTTATTAAGTTATTATAATAATATTAGTATAATTTACTTAAATTAGAATCTTAGATTTATTAAGCTAGAGATATTATTTCTTAATAGTTAAGGGTATTTAGCAAATATTATTCTAAGATTTTAGTATATAGCTAAGGAAATAATTAAAAGAAATAGTTAAGAATAAATTCCTTAAAAAGATAAAAATTAAAATATCTTTCTAAGCCTTTTAAGTAAATATAAAAATTATAAGGTATTTAGTTCTCTTATTACTTAATATCTTAAAAAGTTATTATTATTATTATTATTTAATTTCTTAAGTTTTTAAAAAAGTTATATAATTTTTTTTAAATATAAACTAATTATTTATAAGTTAGGTTTATTTTTTAAGAAATAAGCTAAATTTATAAGATTTTTAATATATATAAAGATTTAAATATATATTATTTAAAGCTTTAAAAATCTTATTTTTATTTTTATAATATTTTTTAAAAGCTATAAAAAAAGTCTTTAAAGTCCTTAAGCTAATTTTAGTATTTTTAAATTATAAGTTATTTTTTTAATTTAATAATATTCGAAAATTTAATATTTTTATTTTAGCTAAAATCTAATATTAATAAGTAGCGCTTACGCTAAAAACTTATAGCTAAGTTAGTAAGGTTTCTTTTAAAAATTAGAATATCTTAAAAATTATTAATTCTTTATTCTTAGAGAAAGTTAATAATAAAATTCCGGAATATCTTTTCCTAGGAAATAAGATTATATTAAGTAGCCTCTAAGGTTTTAGTAAGGGGGACTATTTTAGCTTAAGCTAGATAATCTAAAAAAGGAGTAAAAGAGATATCTAAAAAACGGTCCTCTGCTTATAAAAGTTAGTTTTAAAAGCGAGTTATATAAGGTATAATAAAGCGTATAAAGATTAGTATTAAGTTAAAAATAATAAATCTAAGCTAAGAATAAGTATTTTTTAAGAAAAATTAAAATTATAAAAGAATCTTATATAAAATATATTAAGAAAGAAAAATAGCGATAATTAAGTTAGAAAAGATAAAAAAAATATATAAATATAAATTATAAAGATTTATTTTAAAAGTTATATTAAAAGTAAAGCGGATTTTTACCGAATTATAATATTAGAAACTATTATAAATTATATATAAGGAGATTATAACTTAAGGGTAAACTCCTTATAATATAAACTATAGCTTCCGGGGTCTTATTTAAGGCCTTAGCGTAGTTTAAGGACTTATCTTCTATATTTAATTATCTTATTATAACTAGAAATATATTATATATCTTTTAAATAGTTTTAGTATTAAGTTATAATAGCTTTATAATACTTATATAACCTTATAATTATTCTTTATATATAGTTATCTTATAACTTTATTATAATATATAACCTTAATCTTATTAGCTTATTTAATATTATTTATTAAAATAAGCTTAGCTTTAAAGTAAATAAGGAAATTAGAAAAAGACTTAGAAGTATTTTATATAAGGTATTTAAGGTTTATTATAGCTATTTAGCGCTAATATATATTAGTAAATCTAATATTAAAGTAACTTAGAAAGTAATTAAAATTATACTTATATTTAATACTTTATTTAAAAAATAAAGCTATTTTACTTTAAATTATAAAAGATAAATATTAATATAAAAATACTTATTAATTATAAGCGGTATTAATAAAAGCTTAGTCTGCTTATAGCTTATAAAATATAAAAAAGCGCTATATTAAAAAAGGTCCTTATTATTATTAAATAGTAAGCTAAGAGGTAATAGCTTATAGTAAGGTTATAATTATTATTACTTAAGGAGCTATATAAATTAATACTATTAGTATATAAAGTTTTAAAGCTTTATAATAATAGCTTATTACTCTAAAAGCTAAGTAATAATAGCTTATTAAATATTAAGGTTATTTATAGTTAAAGTTATTTTAATATAAAAGTCCTATACTTTTTAATATTTATAAAAAGCTAATTTTAGTAATATAAAATAACTTAAGAGGTTTTAAGGTATATATAATATATATATTTAAAGTTATAGTTTATATATAGCCCGCGCTTATCCCGCGCCCGGCGCTAACTAACTATATATATTTATATATACCCCGCGCTTATTATATATATAGATTTAACTAAGCACCCCTTACGTAACTTAGCTATTTAGGCGTAGCTTAAATCCCTTATAAATACTAATAATTTTAAGCTTATAAAAATATTATAGCCTTTTAAGTATATAATCCCTTATAATTTAAAAAATGCTAAAATAGTAATAAAAGTTATAGCACCCCTTATATAACTTAGCTATTTAAGCGTAGCTTAAATCCTTTATAAATACTAATAATTTTAAGCTTATAAAAATATTATAGCTTTTAAAATATATAATCCTTTATAATTTAAAAAATACCAAAATAGTAATAAAAGTTATAATATAATAAAAATATATAAATAGCTTTAATTAGCTAGCTTTTAATATAAAATCTAATATTATATATAGCGTAAAAAGCTATTAAAAGTAAACTCTTATCTAAGTTATATATATTTTATTATAATAAAATACCTATTCTATTATCTATATAATATACTTTCTCTTAAAATTATACTTTAAGGAGCGGTATATAGTAAGGACTTTTAGCTTTATATTTATTTTAATATATTATTTATAAATAATAAGGTAACTTAAGCCTTAATAGCTAAATTTAATATTTTTTTTATAAATAAGCTAATTATAAAATATTTTAAATTATTAAATTATAATAGTAATAAGTAATATAAAAGCTAAATTTATAATTCTTATACTTATAAGGTATATAATAATATAGCTTTTTAATATTATTTAAAATATTAAATATAAATAAAAAAAGCTTTTTATAATATTTATAAATAACTAAAATATAAAGTTAGCTATATTTAACTTACTTAATAAAGTATATATTAAATATATAAACTTATATTATAAATAAATTATTTAAAAATATTAAATAAGCTTTTTTAATTTATAATAAATAAATATAAAATATATAATTATATAATTATAAATAGCTTTATAAAAAAATTTTAAGTAAATAAATATTAATAATTTATACGCTAGCTAAATTTAGCTATATTAAGGAATAAGGGAGGCTCTAATAGCCTAAATATTATAAAATAATATTACGATAATTATCTTTTAGCTTACCCGGCCTTAGGGGAGGTATTACGAGTTAGGTCTAAGGCTAAACTTATTAAGGGCTCGAGCCTGGTTAGGTCTAAGGCTAAACTTATTAATGGCTCGAGCCCGATTAGATCCGTATATTAGCTATACTAAATTAGTATAGAGGGGCTACTATAGTTAGACTTAGTATTAGCATAATGTAGCCCGATCTGAGATAGCCTATATGCCTTAATAGAACTATCGTTCGCCAAAGTACTATGTATTCTATACTTAAGGATGGGACAATCGACTCCATGGACGAGTACGACGAAGAAGTAATGTAAGGCGACCTCAACTCAGAAATCTCCCCTCTTTAACGTGCAGTGTGAAGAACACTATCAGATCATTCTTTCACTGCTCTAGCGGAGTTCACGGCGGAGCGACATATGCGGGAAACTGAATTCGCAATAGTTCGGGCCGAAGCCGAGATCGGGGCACAAAGCCCTTTATCGATTGAAAGTTTTGCGGAGGACTGGAATGAGTCCCAATTCTGGGTATGGAAGCCTATTCGGACGGAACTTTTCCATCGACGTAAACAGCGGCAATGCAGCAGACTACATACATACATACATACATACATACACAGACTGGAGCAGCAGCAAAACCCACCCCCTTTCTCATCCTTGTTCTGCAATAGTCGCAAGTCATGTCCATTACTGCTGACACGGACGGGCTGCAGTACTCGGAGAAGACGGCCAATGTCTTAGCCACTCAGTTAATCGAAGGCTCTACAAATCAGACAAGGATAGGGCTTATTTCGGCCCCAAGTGTTTACTTGGCAATTAAGAAAATGCTGGTAAGCTGCAATTCCTTGGTCAATGGTCTTTGTTATACTTTACCCGATGTACTGCTGCATTAGCACCTTTGCGTCTTCGACCCAGACATCGTGACCATGCCACAAGCTGCTGTCTGTTCACCTTTCACTTGTAGCATTCATGCCAGGAGAGCGAACGACCTCAGCTAGTATTGCTCGAACATGACAGACGCTTTAATATCTGTACCGACTTCGTCTACTATAACTATCAAAACCCTGAGAAGCTGCCAAGTAAGCACCCGGTTATGATGAAACACTACTCCTCCCAGGTTCCCAATTCATATCGCGAAAACATGACCAAATTCGCGTTCAGAGTGGACTGGGAAATCGAAGTTTATACCGTTCTAATCGAGAGGCAGCTAGCTTGCGAGGCAGTATGGATCGAGTCTTCTGCGACCCTCCCTTCTTAAGTGAAGATTGCCAGAGAAAAGGTGTCGATTTCCCGGTGTCGTTTCATTCTATCTCGCAGACTGACAAAGGGCGCCGGTTGTTCTTCCAGCGGCTACGACAGTGCACTGGCTTCTTAAACCTTTCACTGCAGGTTGTCCATATTTACGAGTCGTCGTCTGCACCGGACAGCAGATGAGCCACTTCGTCACAGAATTCTACAAGCCTTTAGGTGTCGTAGCAACCACATTTGAGCCCAAGCATGTGGGAGGGCTGGGCAATGATTTCTTATGCTACGCCAATTTCGAAAGCTCGTCATGGAATTGTTGCCAGAGAGGATCATGACAGGCTGACTGCAATTTGGACATCCCCATGTACGTAAGTTCGTCTGTAACTCCATGCTGTGCCTTGTCCGTTAGACATACTCAGGCAGCCAACTCCAAGCAGCGGCAATTTTGAGCCTCGCATCATGAGCTCTGGAATATTATCACCAGGTGGCTGTAAAATAATACATGAGGTTTGTCGAACATCTCACAGAAACTCACTACTGTGTTTCGAGTTTCCGCTTGATTTTGATTGTGTGCTGGGCGTCTAAGAGAGAAACCTGATGATGTAGAAGAGTAAATATGCTTGAGCACCAAGCACATCCGAGACGCTAGCCATTTCAACCTTATGATCGTTAAACTTGAACCACTGGGGCGTGTGTCGTCTTTTTTTAGCTTGTGAAATGCATGGTGAGAGGAAATTGACTGAACTCACCTGGTCTCCAACACGGCAGTATGAGACATAATGGCCAGTCTCGATCTCCCCCACGTGTACAACGACGCTGAGGAGATCGTATATGCATGATCTTTCCAGCTCCAGGTTCTCGCGGCTCTCGCGAGTGCGAACACGGTTCGTATAAGGAAGCATGTTGAGCTGGAGAGGGAATTGAACGACATTATCAATCTTGGACGCTGCTCGGTCGTGCCTTCCTTGCTTATACTCAAAACGCTGACACGACATTGTTAGTAAACGTGCTCCGGAACGTGCTTTTGAATCCGTTAAGCCGATCTTACTTTGAGCTGGATGGACAGCACATTGGGTAGAAGCTTAATGCTCGTGTATCTTTTGGCCTGTTGCGATGAGACGCAATTGTGACATCGGTACTCGCACTTGTCAAATTTGACGTATTCCTCGTCCAGGCAATCGGTCAGAGCCAGAGCCGGCATCTTCTGGCTCATCTTCTTGACACGCTTGTGTGCCAGACTGTCAAGTCCGAGACTGAGATCTAGAAAAGATTGAACAGTGTGGCTCGTGCCCTTACAATTTTGGCAAGTCGTGGTTGTCAACATTTTGCCATAAAACGTCTGGTGAATAATGCAGTTGCAGCTATGCTCGCTGCCTATTTCTGGCCTCTTTCCGTCTCCGTTGCGCTCATGAAGCTCTTCAGCCAGGAACTGAAAAAATTCATGTGCATCTTGTTCCTTAGTCGTAACGAGGTTCTCGAAAGCCTTCTTCTCGGATATCCAAAATCCGGAAAGAATGTTCGCAGCGGTATATCCATTGGTATTCTCCAACGCATAAAAGTCTTGAAACATATCATCCATGGCGCAGCTTAGACAATGTTGTATATGGCAATCAATACTCTGGTGCCCGTCACTCAAATAAAAGTTGCGTAGTAGTGGGTTGTGCAGGAAACTCTGCAGGACAACATTCTGATAACATGTTGCTCCAGCGTTGTAAATACCACGTAGACCGTTGGCCCGGCACGAAGGCGTCACGGTATTGGCGCTGATATAACGAGCATCGTCTTTCGCTGAGTCGGTGAACAGTTCGTCATGCTTCCTTTTTCGACCTGAAATAGACGACAGTCACATCTTTTCGTGCAAGTCGAGAGCTCAATGCTGGGTGCACAAACCTGAGAACGATCCAGTGCCGAGTTTGCGCACGCGAAGCTCCTCGAGTGTTGGATCCCAGACCAAGTCATCGCAAATTTGGCAATAGAGACAGCCATTGCGAGAATCCACGTCTGCCAGTCGGTCAATGCCGCAGCCAGGCCACGAGCCGTTTTCGGTTGCGTACAAAAGCGATGCGATTTCTTGGAGCCATGCTTCAAGCGGTCCTCTTCCAGGACAATAGTAGGGCACTGCAGACACAGATAGTTCGACGTTAAGCACGTGATAGGGCGTCCTTCATGATTTGTTGAAGTCTGGGGCACGATTGGAGCCGCATCCAAGATACATCGCAGTATCATCTTGTAGTGAGCTATCGAGCTGTTCATGACCTCCTGACCTTGTGAAAGTAGAAGCTGCACGTGCTCTACAAGTAAAAATCCTAGTCAGAGAGTCCAAAGACTTGTGCCAGTGTCGTCGCACCTACCACAGCCAAACATAGGAATCCCAGGAGACGGCGACTTCACCTTGACGTTCTTCGGAGACGTAGGTGTGGCAGAGGCCATTGACATGGTAAAGCGCCAACGACGGCGTATCCTCGTTATGATGGAGGAGATAACAAGAGGCAGAAGTGCTGGCAACGAGACGCGGCTAACCGAAGGACCTAAGTGTTGCACAGACAAAGGGCTACGCATTCGTCTAGGCCGAGACTATGTGATGCTCTCGCTAAGTGGACACTAGTGGTGCCCACATATAAATTACCTACATACATATGCTAACTACCTAGGCCTAGCTAGGCTCAAGCCCTAGTAGGTTAAGCCCCCAACTGTAAGATAGTTAACACTTAGTACCTCTCTTAAGGCTAAGTAGGTCTGAATAAAAAGCTATTATAAAGTTAAACCTTTATATTTTAAATATAAAAATTAACTATCAAGGTCTAGCCCTTATATTATATTCGGGTTATTAACTTAAACGTTAGACTTATAGATTAGCCTCGCGATTAAACGATAAGGCTACCGTTATCCGGCCTAGAGGCCTATAGCGGGAAGATCGAATAGAATAAAACGGGAAGGATAGTTAAACGGGAAGATAAATAGGCTTTATAGGAAAAAGCGGTATATATAGCTATTTAGCACGCTAGAGCGTAGCTTCCTTAGAAGCTTTTTATATATAATTATTATTATATATAGCTTAATAAAATAAGTATCCTTTTAACTAATTTCTTACTAAAATTATATTTTTTTATAAACTTTTACTTATAATACTAATATTAATAAATTAATTAGATTAAATTAAATAAAAATAGCTAACTAATAATATTAAATAGAAAAGCTTTAATAATTTTATATTAGCTTTAATAAATAATAATAAACCTTATAGTAAGAATTATTAGTTTAATAATTAAAATAATAAGTTTTAATAATATAATATATAATAAAAAAGGATTATTATTAATAAATATATAAAATATATAAAATAAACTTTTTAAAAATAAGCTAATATTTTTTTTATATATAAGGAAGCGGAGTAAAAAGCTATACTTAATAAAATATAAGCTTTTTTTAATAATAAGCTATAACTTTTTTTATAATTAGAGAGGCGGAATATACTTATAAACTTATAGCTATTTATATAAAGGTTTTTAGAGAAATATTATAAATAAATACTATTAAACTAACCTTTACTAAAGCTACGCTTAATTAAGCTTAGATTAATATAGTTTTTATTAAGTAAAAAAAGCTATAGCTTAAATAAGATAATTCTTTACTTTTTTTTTACTTTTTTATTAATAAGCTAATTTATTAATAAAATATTAATAAGCTTTAAAGTAAAGCTAAAAATATAAATTATATTTAGGTATAAATTCTAAACTATTTTCTTAAAAATAAAATATAAAAAATATTAGCTTTTTAGTAATTTAATAGCTTTAATAAGAAAAAAATACTTAAAAAACTTTTTTAGTTATTTTTATTAAACTTTTAGTAATATTTAGGAATAAAAAAACTTAAAATAAGCTCTAAACCTTAGTTTATTATAATAAGTAAATATTTAGTAATTTTATCCTTAAATTTAAGGAGGTTTTAGTAACTATTATTAGATCTATAAGTTATAATAATTTTATAAAACTAACTTAGCTATATAAGGCTTCTTCCTTTATATTTTAAAACTTTTTAACTATAAATAATAAATTTTATAAATATTCCTTATTTATTAATTACTTATAAAATCTTATATAATTATTCGAATAAATTTTATATTTTTTAAAGTAGCTAAGAAATATTAACTTAATTTTAATAAATATATAAAAAGCGCTAAAGGTATTCTTATAAACTTAAGTATAAGAAAAAACGCTAATAAGAATATTCTAAAAAATATAATAAAAAATAAAAAAAAGAAGCTAAAAGAGAAAAATAATAATTAAAATAAAACCCTTACTTAGATATTAAGAAACGCCCTTTAAGCTAAGTAAATAAAAAAAATAATATTAAAAAAATATAAAATATTAAGCTTTTATATAAGATATAAAATAAAAATATATCTTATTTATAATTATAATTTTTAACCTTTATAAAAGCTTTAATAAGAAGCTTTAAAAAAACCTATATTAATTATATAAAAATCCTACCTTAAATTAAGGATATAACTTTAATAAAAAGGAAAAAAATAGCTATAAAATATTATAATATTCTAAAAAAGAAAGTAATATAAATAAAGAAAAAGCAAAATATTATTTATATTAAACTATAAGCCTTATTTATTAAAATTTATATAATCTTAAATAACTTAAAATTATACCTTTTTATATAACTTTTATATATTTTATAAAATCCGCGCTTATAGTAATATAAATATAGACTTTTTATTTTTATATTATAAGTAGACTCCGCTCCCTTTATTACTTTATAGTAATAGTAAGCCGCGCTTAGAGTAATTTTAAGAGGGAGGGCGATATTATATAAATTAATTATAACCGCGAAAATATTTTACTTAAAATATAGCTTTACTCTTAATTATAATAATTTTAAATTTAAAAGTTTATTATATTTATTATTTTATTAAAAGCTAAAGTAAATATTAATAAGATTATCTTAAAAGATATTTTTATTTTTAGATAAATAATTATTATATATATAATAAAGTTTTAAAAAGTTTAAAGAGGCGCTTTTTTTATTTTAATTTTATTAGTTAGTAATATCTCCTTAGCTATTATAGCTATAATTTCCTTTTTTTATAATATAAAAAGGAGTAGAACTTTTTTAATATAAGCTATAATTATAGCTAAAGCGTTAAAGAAGATTATTAAAAAGTAAATTCTTAAGTAATATAAATAATAGCTTATAATTTATTTTAATTTTATTATTATCTTAGTCTAAGCTTAAGGCCTTAAGGTAATTATAATATATATTAATTATAAGTTTTATAAATAAAGCTAAGCTTTTATAATAAGGAAATTACTTAATACTAATATTATAATAATATTTTAAGATATTATTTATAAGCTTTAATTTAATCTAAGGTAGCTTTATATTATTTTTAAAGAAAAGGTATATTTAATTAGCGGAAATCATACTTTTATTATAAAAAAAACACTAGTGTAAGCCTTATAATAAAATAATAAGGAAGCTATTTAGAAAAAAATTAAATTTTTAAATAAAATCTTAATAATATAATTAAATATAAGAAGATATTATTTAGAAATTAAGTAGAATTTTTAATAATTATTATTAATAATATAGCGGTTATAAACTAGATTTATAATAAAAATATAATAATATAAATAGAGATTTTTAACGCTAAACTATATATATAAAAGTCTAACTTTAATAATATTTTAAATATTATTAACTGAAATATATTATTAAATATTATATAATAAAGCTATAATATAATAAATATTTTACCGCTTTATATATAAAAAGTAAATTTATTTATTTTATAGCTTATAGGAAAAAATTATATTATTATTTTTTTTATTAAAAGTCTTACCTTAAGTAAAATTAACTTTACCTTAAGATAAGAGCAGCTTAAAACTAAGCGAAAAATATATATATTTCCTAGCTTTAAAAGTTTATAAATTAGAATTTTATATATATTACCCCTTCTCCCCTTTTAGCGCTAGCTAGAGTTTAATAATAGTTAAAATAGAAATATTAAAAAGTAAATATAATAATACCTCCCTTAACCTTTTTAAAACTTATTTATAGCTTTATTATAATAATCTAGCTATTTTTTAAAATTAGCTATTATAAAGCTTATTATAAGATAATAAAACCTTTATATATTTCTTAGCTATATTAATAAGGCCTTAATTAATTAAATTATTATAGCTATTTTAATTAAGTATAAAAATTTAATTTATAGCGATAATAATAGCTAGGAGGATAAGTAAGCTATATAAACTTTATATTAAACTTAGTTTATATATATTTTTACTACCGTAAAGTCCGCTTTAAGGGAAATATTAGCTTTTTAATTATTAATTATTACCTAACTTATTAAATATATAAAGTGCTAGTTATAGATAAAGTTTAACTTAAAGCTAAGGTAACGCTTAAAAGGAGGGTTTTATTTTAAGTTTTTTAATTTTTCCCCCTTTTAAAATATATATAAAATAGTTTTAAGCTATATAAAGTATATTAGTATATTAATATTAATATTATTATTAAATAACTTAAAAATTAATAAATATATTTATTAATAAAAGCTATAAAAGTAATTTTATAATATATTTATAGCTATAAGAAATTAGTTTATAACTAATCGTAGCTAGATAAGGGGGATTATAGCGGATATATTTAGGTTTTCCTAATAGCGCTTAGTTATCGCGCGAGGTATATAGCTAGCTTAGGAGGGGGGCTTCTCTCCCCTCTCCTTCCTCTTTTCGATAGCTTTAATTATAACTCTATTTTAGCTTACTTTTATAATTACCTTAGTAAGACTTTTATATTAATTAAAGCTCCTCTTACCGCTAACTAAATATAAAAATAAGATCTTAATATAAAACGCTATTAAATTCTACTTATATTAGAGCTACTTTTAGCTTATTCTAGCCTAAACTCTTAGCTAGCTACTATATATATTAAATTTATAATTAACGGAGCTATAATTAGGAAGCCTAAGTTTTAGTTTTATTATATCTTTTCTTATCTCGGTACTTTCTAATAAATATTTCTTTTATATATTATTATAGCTATAGATTTTTCTTATTAGCTTAAAGCCTTTTTAGCGTATATCTCTAAGCTTTTTAGGGAAAATTATAAAAAATATTAAGTAAGTTTTTTCTTAGTTAAGATATATTAGGGGCTATTAAAGCCCCTTAGAGAATATATTATAAGGTAAAAATATACCTTTTTTAAGGCTAGATTATTAAATTAATTTAATTATACTAAGATTATTTTACTTTTATCTAAGCTATATAAAAAGCTATAAGAGTATTTAAATTATAAAAACTAGCTTATAATATACGCGGCCTTTACTAGCTTTCTCCGAGGCTTTAATAAAGTATTTAGTTCTAAGAATATTCCTAACGCGCTAGTTAATTTGCCGCCTTTTCTTTTTACTAACCTAATAGATATTATATTTATATAATCTTATTCTAATATTATTAAGCGCCGGCGTTACTATTAGTATAACTAAATTAGTTATTTTAAGCGTAATTATCTAAAGCTTTATAAGTAAATAAGGATATTAAAGTTAGGGCTTTTTATAAGTAAAGTAAAATAGTTAGTAATAAATTTAAAGTATTTTAATTAAGGGGATAATAAGTAAGGAGGGATAAATATATATTAAATATTATAGCTTAGGTAATTTCTAGCCTTATTATATTACCTTATATAAAAATAGTTTACGCGTAGCTTAGGCGCGTAAATTTATTAATAAGTATATATTATAATTATATTATACCTTAGCTTATAAACTAGTGCTAGTAATATATAGCAATAAATATATAGCTAACTTTACTATTTACTACGATTAAGGTATTCTCTAAGCTTCCCGTAACTAATATAGTATTATTTAATCTTATATACTAGCTATATAAGTAAATTTTACTACTAATATATAAGTTTATTAATTCTTACTTTAAGCGGTGCTATAATTCTAAGCTTATTAGAATTTTCCTTATAAAGATCGGAGTTTAATTTTTTAAGCTATAAGGGAGCTTTTCCGCCCTCTTATCCTTATTATTATAAAGGCTATTAAGCTATTAGCTAAAGATTATATAAAATATCTTACTAGTATAATAGTATATAATTTTTCTATCCTACGCTTTTACTTTTTCGGCTAGCTTAAAGAGGGGGCTATATAAAAGATTAGTCTATAACTAATCGTAGCTAGATAGGGGGGATTATAGCGGATATATTTAGGTTTTCCCGATAGCGCTTAGTTATCGCGCGGGGTATATAGCTAGCTTAGGAGGGGGGCTTCTCTCCCCTCTCTTTCCTTTTTTTGATAGCTTTAATTATAACTCTATTTTAGCTTACTTTTATAATTGCCTTAGTAAGACCTTTATAATAGCTAATATAAAACTTATAAATATTAATAAAAAGAATCTTAGCTTAATAAGTAAAAAAAGTAATAATAAGTAAATTAAAAGTATTAAATATTACTTAGCTTTTATTAAAAATAAATAGCTTTAATTAATTAATTATAGCTTATATAATACCTAATCTTAATTTCCTTATTATTTTTAATAAGCTTTAGCTATTATATATAAAATCTTACTTAGTTTCTTATAAAGATTATATATAATATAAAGATTTATAATAATAAATATAAGTTACTAATATTTACTTTTAACTAATAAAAGAGATTTTAAACGCTATATATTTTTATAGCTTAACTTTTATTAAAAAAGTAAAGAGAAGATAGAAAAAACTATATTATTAAAAGAAAGATCTTATTAAATACTTAAAGATTAAAATAATAAAAGTTAAAAATATAAAAAAAAGTATTATAAGATAAGATTCCTTTAATAAATAACTAATTATAAAAAGAAATCTTAATAAAATTTTATAATATATTTCCTTTCTTTATAAATAAAAAGTAAATAAGTTAAACTTATATAAGAAAAATATAAATTATAATATATTATTTAGGAAAAAAGTATATAATAAAAAACTTTAAATCTTATCTCGTTCTTTTTATAAAAAATTAAAAGAGAAATTACTTATCTTTAAAAAAATATTATAAGACTTTTTTTAAAAAAGTTTTATTTAACTTAGTAGCTTACTTATAAGTATTTTAATCTTTTTTATATAACTTTTTATAACTTTAAAGAATTAAGGTCCTTATTTATACTTAACGCTATAATATTACGAGAATTTAGTACTTTCTGCCTCTTAGAGTTTAACTTTATTAAGGGAATAACTTTAAATATAAAGTTATAAGGCGGTCCGCCTCCTAATCTACCGTTAATGCTAATAATACTTAATAGCGAGACTTAGAAGCTTAACTAAATTTAATAATATTTATATATAAGTAAAAGTTAATATAATATTATTATTAATTTTAATAACTTATTTAATAATATTTTTTTAACTTTAATAAATCTTATTTTAAAATCTATATATAAAAAACTTATTAAAGTAATCTCCGCGTAAAATTTTCGCCTTATATAAAGTATCTTTAATATAATATTTATTAAGCTTAAATAAAGCTAATAAGCTTTTAAAAACTTATCTAGCTTACCTATTACTATCTCTTATATTATTTAAAAGTTAATTAAAGCCGCTTTTTATAAAATAATAAATAAGGAGTTAAACTCCGCTTTTAAAGCTTTAACTTAGGCTAGCGTAATTATAAACTCCGCCCTAAACTCCGCCCCCTTTATAATACCCTTTATATAACTAATTCCGGTAAAAATAAAAAAGGAGGTATTTATATTAGTAAAAAATACCTTAATAATTAATAGAATTCTAGCGCTTATTTCTTAAAAAGTTATTTAGAAAGTTAATAAAGCTATAAGCTATTTTATAATAGTTACCGCGCGCTAATTTCCTAGCGGTAATCTTATTATTATATTTAACTTAAAGTATAAAAACCTTATTTTTAAAAATAAATAGGTAGCTTAAGCTTTTAAAGTAAAGGCTAAGTATATACGCTAAATTTATATTATTATTACTAAGGGTATTTAGGCCTTAATAGCTAACTATAATTATAACGCGCTATTTAGTATTATTAGAGAGATAAATAAGGTTAATATAGTCTAAGTAAAAGCACTCTAACCTTAATATACCGCTAATAGAGAAGCCTCGCAGACTTATTTTATTATAAGCTTAAGTAATATAAAAAATATAAATAAGCTTTACTTAAATAAAATAATTATAAATATAGAGATAATTTATTATAAACTTTATAAGGATTTTATATATTTTAAGTAATATTATAAATATTTCTAATTTAAGTATATTATTAAGTATTACTAAGAGTCCCCTTAATATAAATATTATATAGCTATTTTATATAATAGTAGAGAAGTAAATTACCTTATATAAAAAGGAGAAAGACCCCGCTATTATATTTTATATAAAGGTATATATTTTATATAATTAAAGGATTACTTAAAGTTTAAAAAATAGTAAAGCTATACTAAGTTTAGCTTTCTTAATAAACCTCGCTTTTTCTTATTATTATAATCTGCTTAACTTTTAGCCTTTACTTAGCGGTAACTTTATAAAAATAGTAAAAGCTTTATTATAATTTTTTTTAAAAAAGTAAATATATTATAAATCCCCTAAAAATATATTTTAATAATCTTTAAAAGGCTTTTAATTTAATAATACTTATAGAAGCTATAAGCTATATAATAAACTTCGTAACTTATAACTAGCCTTATAATAATTTTAAGTAAAGTTTATATTAATAAACTTTATATAACTAAAGTAATTATAAATAACTATTTCTAATATTTAATCTTTATAAAAATTATAACTTTATTATAAAATATATAAAAGATTAATTACTTTATTTAGCTCGCCTTATTTAATAAAAAAAGCTATAATATTATTGCTATATAAGAATTTTAGCTTAATATATATAATTACCCTCCGCTTCCTAAACTCGCTTTTTATTACTTTATTTAAAGTAAAAGTAAGGCTCTCTTTTATATATATAAATAATATAAAGTTAATAATTAAAACCTTATTATAAAGCTTAACTTTATTAAGATCTCTTTTTATAATAAGCTTTAAATATTTATTATTTACTCCTTACCGCTTAAAATATATATTAGACTTTTTTTATACTTATTACCTCCTCTTTTTTTTTATATTTTACCTCCGCCTCCGCTCCGCTAGTTATCCTTAGCGACTTTAACGCTTATTACCCTTTTAGGACTTTTATAAATATACCTCCCTTTACTTAGCGGAGCTTCTCTCCGCTTTTTACTAACTTTACTTTAAACTCCTTACCTTTTTTTATAAAATTACTTAAAAGGTATATAAATAAAAAGTTAATATTATTAACTTAATTTAAAATATATTTAATTATTTCCCTATATATTTTAGCCTAAACTTTAATTTTCTTAACTTTAATTATATCTCTTAGTCCGCGTTATTTATTACGTTTCTTTTTTTAAACTTTACTTTAATATTATATTAAAACTATTTTAATTTTTATATTTTATAAGTAAAAGTAAAAAACCGCCTTTTATTTTCTATTATTTAAATAAAGTTTATAGTAAATATTAAAAAGTTAGTAATATAGTTATATAAATAATTAAACGTTATAGCTAACTTAATAATTTTAAAATTACCTTAATAATATAATCTTTACTTATACTTATAATAAACCTTAAAAGTTACTTTTATAATTTTAAATATAAAATATATTAAGTAATATTAGTAAATATAGCTTAACTTTAATTATTAATAAATATATTAAAATATTATAATATAATAAAAATTATTTATTAGGAAAATAAAAAAGGATAATTAAAAGCGATTTCTTACCTTTATATATAATAACCTTAGTATTATATAGTTTATAGCTTAGTAAATAAGATTTTATAGCTAGGCTTTTTTAAAGCTTATATATACTTTTTTTTAATAAAATATAAATTCCGCTTTTTAATTATCTTTCTCCGAAAAGTTAAAGCTTTTAGCTTATAAGTTTTTTCCCTATCTCTTAGAAAATACTTTATACCTTCCTATTTTTAACTTTTTCCCCGTAATAAATATTCCCTCTTAAGTTACTAAAAATAAAATCTACTTTATTATTTTTAATATTATATTATAAAAGTCTACTAAGCTTAATAATATTCTTATTAGCTTCTTAAAAAGTTATAAATAACCCCTTATAGTAATCTTAACTAAGCTTTTTTAAGAATATATTATTTATAAATATTTCCTTACTTACTATTAAACTTTTAATATTACGGTTTTTTAGAAAGCGGGAAAAAGCTTAGAAATTTATTAGACTTTAAGTAGCTATTATCTTATCTCTCTTTTTAATATTATAAATAAAATCTTTAAAATTATAATAGCGAAGAAAATATTCTACGCGATAAAGTTTATAAGAATCTTATTATAAAGTTAAATAAGTAACTAGCTTAATTAGTTAACTAATAATACTTTACTCCTTTTAATAAAGTTTATTTATATTATTTAAAGCCTCTAAAGCTTTATTTTTTTTTTAATATTTAATATAATAAGCGCTTTTAATTATATCTTATACTTTAAGCTAATAGAAATCTTCGATTTTTTTAGCTTTCTTAGATAAATTATAGCTTTCTTTTACTTTTACTTTTTAAACTATACCTCTCGCTTAAAAGTTAATAGTAAACTATTAAAGCTTTTCCTTATTTTTACCGAAATCCTTTAAGGCTCCCTACTCTCTTTAGTAATATTTATCCTATATATCTTATTTTTTTATAAGCGCTTAAAATAGGTAACTAATATACTTATTATTAAATTTATAAATAATATTAATATCCCTTATATTAAGCGTACCTTTACTTAGGTCCGCTATTAGCTTAAATAAGCTTAAACTATTTACTAAAATTAAGTAGCGGAGTATAAAATAACCTTCTAACTATTTAAAAATAAGCTTCTTTATTTTATAAAAGCTTATTTTACTAATATAACCTTATTAATTTTTAATAAGATTATTATTTAACTAATATAAAAAGTATATATATTTAAGGTTTAAATTTATTATAAATTTTAATAAAAACCTTAGTTTTATTATTTTATAGAAAAGCTAAATTACTAATAGCTAGCTTTAACTAAGCTTATATTATTTACTTAAAGCTTTTTATTTTTCTAAGTAAAGGAAATTTATACTAAGGTTATTAAATTTATAATCGCTTTTAGCGCTATAATTTACTCTACTTTAACTTTACTAAGTAAGGAACTTAAAAGCCTTATTTTTTAATAGCTAGCTATAACTTAGTTTAAGTATTTTTATATTATTTTTAAAGTATACTAAGCTACCTTTTCTTATTATATTAAGTTTAAAACTTTTATATTTTTTATTAATATTTATTTATTTTATTACGCTACCCGTAGCTATTAACTCCTTTATATTAAAAAACTTATAGCTTATATTCGCTTTACTTTTAAGAGAATCTTTATATATTCCTATTAATAATATAAAAGCTAATCCCGTTTTACTTATATCCCTCTTAAATCCCTCTAATCCTCCTTTATTACTTAAGTATAAATTTTAAATATCTCCTTCTAATTTTTTAAGATTTTAAAAGCTTATTTTTATAAAAAGTAATAGCTTTATTAAAACTTTAAAAAAGGAAAGCTTTAAAAATATAATTAGTCCTTTAAATATTTTACTTATAGATTACTTTAATTAAAACCTAATAATA
This sequence comes from Ophiocordyceps camponoti-saundersi (nom. inval.), assembly GCA_003339415.1. NCBI lineage: Eukaryota > Fungi > Ascomycota > Sordariomycetes > Hypocreales > Ophiocordycipitaceae > Ophiocordyceps > Ophiocordyceps camponoti-saundersi. Next base: position 8,116 of record PDHQ01000260.1, on the reverse strand, counting down.
CTTTATAAATTTATTAAAGTTTTTCGAAATTTTTTAATAATACCTTAACTTAGCTTTATAATAGTAAAATTAGCCTTAATAAGTTTCTTTATATTTATAATATTCTTATAATTATAACTTCTTATTACTTTTATAATAATAAAGAAAATAAGATAATAGCTTATTTTATTTTATATTATAAACTTATTATTTATAAAAAAACGCTTTTATTTATATTTTTTATAAGTTTAATTTAAAATTATAAAGATTTTAATAAAACTTTTAGTTATAAAGCTATTATAAGCTTTTTTATTTTATAATTTATCCGCTTATAATATTTTTATTAATTTAACCTTTTTATATTATTTTATAATACTTAAATATATTAAAATATTTATATTTAAAGTTTAAATATAAAAAATAATTTTTAATATTTTTATTATATAATTATTATTATTTATTTACTTTATATTTTATTTTTACTTTTATTTCTTATTTTACTTAGCCTTACTTAGCTTACTTAGCCCGCTTACTTTTTTTCCCACCTTACTCTTTACTTTATCTTCTACGCTTAATAATACCTTTAACTTTTATAAGCTTATTTTTTAAGCTATAAGGGATTCGGGCTGCGCCTAAATAGCTAAGTTACGTAGGGGGTGCTTAGTTAAGTCCGCGCGTATAACGGGCGCGGGGTATATATAGGTATATACGATTAGTTAGCGCCGCGCGTAGGATAAGCGCGGGCTATATACGAACTATAACCCTAAGTATATATACCGTATATACCTTAGAACCTCTTAAGTTATTCTATATTAATAAAATTAGCTTTTTATAAATATTAAAAAGTATAAGATTTTTATAATAGAATAACTTTAACTATAAATAACTTTAATATTTAATAAGCTATTATCGCTTAGTTTTCGAAATAATAAGCTATTATTACGGAGCTTTAAAGCTTTATACGCTAATAGTATTAATTTATATAGCTTTTTAAATAGTAATAATCGTAACCTTACTATAAGCTACTACTTTTTAAATCGCTATTTAATAGCGATAAGGACCTTTTTCTAATATAGCGCTCCCTTATATCTTATAAGCTATAAGCGGACTAGGCTTTTATTAGTACTACTTATAATTAATAGGTATTTTTATATTAATACTTATTTCTTATAATTTAAGCTAAGGTAGCCTTATTTTTTAAGTAAGGTACTAAGTATAAGTATAACCTTAACTATTTTCTAAGTTACCTTAATACTATATTTGCTAACTTATATTAGCGCTAGATAGCTATAATAAAGCTTAAATACCTTATATAAGGCGCTTCTAAGTTTTTCTCTAACTTCCTTATTCACTTTAAAGCTAAGCTTACTTTAATAAATAGTGCTAAATAAGCTAATAAGATTAAGGTTATACGCCTCTATTATACCCTTACGCTAGCTATTCGCTAATATTATATAAAGTATAATATTCCCCTAATTAAGTATATTATTACTATTATTAAAATCCGCGCTATTACCGTAAATATTAAGTTTTTTCGCCTTAAAAATAAAAGCCGGACGCCCTTATTTTCCGCTTCTAAGCTATCTTAGAATACCCTAATAACTAATATATATTAAACTAATACCCGGCCGTATTTTAGTAAATATAATAGCTCTCCTTTTTAAGGCCGAAATAGCTATAGCGGTAAAACTTATTATTAAGTAATTAAGGCTAATAGCGATAAGATTATAAAGTAATACGCTAAGGGCCGCTACCTTCGCTATAGCGGTATTAGCTATTTCTTACGCGAGTATAAGCTTAATCCTCTCTTATTAGCCTTTTTAGTTTACTTTATAAATACCGTAAAGGAGAAAGAGGACCTCGCCTCGGACTAAGGAAACGAATCCCTTTTATATTAAGTTTCTTATAAAGGGAGGACTTTTACGGTAATATTACTTATAAAATATTAAATAATTATTTTATAAATATTAGTTAGAATATAAACTCGCCTCTTTTTTTTCTCCTTATATTTATAAATTCTATTTTTTTCGTTATTATATAAGCGGATAGTAGTTATAATTATTATACCGCTATAAGCGAATTTTTTATATAGCGCTATTAGCTTAAGCAAATTCCCCTCTTTTACTTATAAGTAATCTATACTACTATATAAATATATTATTAGTAGCGCGTGCGCTTTAAGCTATATTTATTTATCTATTACTTTATCCGCTTTATAGCTAATATTAATAGCTAATAATCGCTTATAATAGCGTATATAATCTTAGGCTTTACTTAAAACTTAATTTTTAGCTTACTTTAGATAGCGCGTAATAATATCTCGCTACGCTTTAGTAAGCGGGAAATTATAATTTACTTTACTAGCAGATTAGTTATCTTATATTTTAAATTTTAGTAAGTTATTTACTTTATTATAGCTATTTTTAGCTTTATTTTCGTAGCCTTTATTTACTATAAATCTTAGTAATATATTAATTATTAATTCCTCGCTATTAGCTTATAGAATATCTTTCGCGTTTTACGTATTATAACTTTTACCTTAATTATAGCCCCCTTTTTACTTTTTAAAATATTAGATTTTACTAACTTATTCGATAAGGAGAAAGCTAATATTTTACCTTTTTACCGTAATAGTTATAATTATTATATCTTACTTTACTAAGAACTTAATAGTTCCTTACCCCTTTTACTTTAAGGCCCGCTTTATAATATACTTTACGAATATCTCCTCGAAGTTCGGAAATAGATTATTAACTTAATAAATAAAAGATAAATCTACGCTAGCTTATTATCCGCGGCCGCCTTTATTTTATTTATAAAAAAGCTAGGAGGCGGGTAGCGCTTTTATATCGATTATTACGCTTTAAATAAAATAATAAAGTAAGATTATTATCCCCTTTTACTTATTAAAAAGATACTCTGTAGCTTTTTAGGTACCTACTAATTTACGAAACTTAATATTCGTGCTACCTTTTATAAACTTTATATTACTAAGAGTAAGGAATACCTTATAGCTTTCTATACTTAGTTTAGTTTATTTAAATACCTTATTTATTTTTTTAGCCTTATAAAAGCGCTTATTATATTCTAATATTATATTAATATTATTTTTAATAACTTTTTTAGAGATTTTATTATAATATACTTAAACGATATTTTTATTTATTTAAGGGGTTCTTATTTTAATTATTAATATAAGGTATACGTTATACTCTTATATTTTTATTAAGCTAAGCTTTTCCTTAATTTTAATAAATATAACTTTACTATTTATAAAATTAAGTATTTAAAGTTTATTATTTACGCTAGTAAAAAAGTATAGCCGGACTTTATTAAAGTTTTTATAATTCTAAAATAGGAGGCGTTAACTTATATCTAAAGCGTATATAGTTTTCTTAAGTTTACTAACTTTTATTATAATTTTATATTTTACTTTTTAGACTTTACGGCCCCCTTAGTTAAGCTTATAAAACGCGGCGCGCTTTTCTACTAAACTAATAAGTGCTAGCTTACTTTTAATACGCTTAAGTCCGCGTTTATCTTTACCTTTATCCTCGCCTAGTAAAATCCGGATTATAATATTATTATTAAAGCTAACTATTTTAGTAAGGCTATTAGTAGGTACTTTTCTTAGTTTAGCTTAAACTATATCCTTTAGCTTATTATATATTATTTTAAGAAACTTTTACTTATAAAATAGAATTATATAATTTATAATAAAAAGCTTCTTATTATTATTTTTTACTTTAAAGTATAATTTACTAAATTATATAAAATTATATAGCTATTTTTTATCTTTATAAATTATAAGGCCTTAAAATATTTTATTACGCTTAAGGCTATAATAAAATATTAGGCGCGTTAAGCTAAGATACTTACTTTTTTTAACTTCCGCTTTTAGTACTATCTTAGCGTATAGGCGTCGCGGCCCGATACGCTTTCCTAGCGAGAATAGGATCGCCGCGGGATAGAGGAGCGCTTTAGTTAAATTATATAGCCTATATCTATTTACTTTTTTAAGTTATAGCTAATTTAATTTAATCTAGCCTTATCTTAGTTTTTTATAATTATACTTTTTACTTAAAATACCTCGGCCCCTTTTTATAATAAGACTTTATAGAACTTTTAGTTAAAAGCTCTCTATATTAATTCCTTTTATTATATATATTACTAAGTAATTTAGTTAGGCGCTTAGAAGTTTCTACTAGAGGCGGGTACTTATAAGTAAATTATAAACTATTTTATTTTTATTTATAGATAGCTATAATTTTAAGGCTATTTTTAGGTTTCTAAGTAGGAACCCCTAACTATTATACTTATCTAATAAACTTACGATTCTCTTATAATAAGATACTTTAGTAAAAATATTACTTTTATATTTCTTTAACGCGAGTTTTACTAAAATAATATATTTACGAATATAGCACGTTTTATTTATAATTATTACTATTATAGGGATTACCTTAATTATTAGCGCTATTAAGGGTTACTTTAGCCGCTACTTTCTTTTAAATAGTTTTAGATAACCCTCTCTATAAACTTTATAACTAAGCTACTTACCGCCTTAAAGTCTTAGCCTTATTTCCTAATAATTATTATAAATTACTTATCGAAATATATCTAGCTTAAAACTATAATATTTATAGATATTAAGTAATATACTAAGCGCTTTATTTAATATTAGTAGCGGTTTTATAGCTTCCTTTATAAGTTAATTTCCGATCGTAATTCTAATTAGATAAGCTACTTTTAGTTTACTTTTTATTATCTTACTAAGGTTAATAAGCTACTTTTTATAGCGTATTACTTTTAAACTAATAGGGGTATAAAGCGTATAAATTAAAAAGTATAAGCTATTCTCTATTATATAATCTCCTTCTTATAGTTTAACTAGCTACGCTACTTACTTATTTACTAGCTTACCTTAAATAATTAGGACTTATCTATAATAAGTATTAACCTTAACTACTTACTTTACGGCTTCGATATTACCTTTCTTAATTAGCTAATAGAGGCGGCCGCTTCTATTTTTTCCCCGAAAAGCTAAGCTATAGCGTTTACTTATTTCCTTCGTAATAGCGTTAAACTAATATAGGCCTTTATCGCCTAAGCTTAGTAATAATAGTAGGACTCCTTAAATAAGTCTCGCTAGCCCGCGGAATAGTTCTAAGTTAGCGATTTTATATAGCTTAACTTTACCTATATATAGTTTAACTATCTATCTTAGAAGCTTAATTACCTTAAAAGTAAATATAAAGTAATAGCTATATTAATATTACTTATTATTATTTTTAATACGCTACCCGATATTTACTTTACTTTTTATATTAACCTTATTAAGCGTGCTACTAGTAATTTTTTACTATCTTAATTATTTACTAACTCTTAGCTAAATCTTTTTCTTTATCTTTTTTACGATAACTTATCTCTTAATAAGTATAAAGTTAAGGAAATCCTTATTATAAAAAATACTAAAAGTTAGCGCTTATAAGGCGAGACGCCTTATTAACTTATCTTTATAAAATAAAAAAGTTACGTTATTTTAACTTAAAAGCTACTTAATAGCTTTAAATATTATATAATATTAAATTATTTTAAGTTTATATAAAAAAATATACGCTTTTATAATAGCTTAAAGCGGACTTAATTATATACTTATTTAAGCGCTCCTTATAGCTAATTATCCCCTTTAAGTAACCTTCCCCTTTTATCTTATAAGTATAATATTACCCCTTTACTCCTTATTCCCCTTTATTCTTTATCTATTTACTCCTCCTCCCTCCTTATATTAGCTCTAAGCTAATATTTACCTCCTCTATCTTTTTTTCGTAATTTTTTATTATAATTAAGTAACCTAAAAAGCTATTATAGCGCTAGCTATAACTTAGCGCTAATATTAACTTATAATAAATATATCCTTAAGTAAGGGAAAGCGTATTATAAAGCTAGGGGAATATTTAATATAATATTAATAGCGGGAGTTTTACCTATCCCGCTCCTAGGCCGCGCGTACTACGTATAAGCGCTAGCGTAAACCCGCTTAGCTAATATATAGCGGGGGGGGAGGATAAGTATTATATATAAACGCTAAGTAACTAAAAGCTAGATAATATATATAAGCTAATAAGAGTAATATATAGTAAAATAGCGGGTAAGCTTAGTATATTATATAAACTAATTAGTATTATAATTATTTAATAAAAAATATTATTCCTCTCCTTATTCTCCTATTTTTATATATTAATATTTACTTAGTAATTTATAATTTAAATAGCTTACTTATCTTATTATTACTTAAGAATTTATTATTACTATTTCTCCTATTATTAAAAGGATATTTTATATTATAAGGCGAAAAAGTTAAGGCTAGCGGTAAGGGCGCCCTATTATTATTATTACTATTACTAATATTATATTATCGCTAAGAATATATTATAAGTTAGGGTATATAAGGCGGGCATAGCGATTATATTATTAATAGCGGGGATAAACGCGGAGAACTATTATTACTTAAGCGTAGAGGGGGCGTAAAAATCGGTCGCTAAGTACGGTATAATATAAATAATAGCTAATATAGCTTATAAGTAATTAATATAAGTAAGAAATTCTAGCGTAAGCTAAGTATGCTAGCTAAGTATTCTATTAGCGCGGAGGTAAGTAAGTAAAATAATAGCTTATCTTTCCCTAACTATTATCTATAAGTTATAAATAGCTTACTATAAGCGTATATTTATAATAAAAAAGTACCTTTCCTAGAGGCACTATCTTTGCCGCTACTTATACGCTTTATAAGCTATCCCGTAACCGCGTTAGTAGTTAATATTATAGCCGTTATAAAAGTCCTAAATATAAGGAGTATATAAATATTTTACTTTTTATAATATAATAACGCTTTTATTATTTAAATCCCTCTTTACGGCGTAGCCGCTTATTATATAAGCTAATAACTACGGCTAATTAAATAATATATTAAAGCGGTAATATAATAACTTAATAGATATAAAAAGCTTAAAAAATAATAATAATAAAAAAAAATAAATAATTATAAGAGAGCTTAAATAACGATAATAATAGAAAAAAAAAATTATAAGAATATAGTAGCGAAGTAATAAAGTATAAGGCTCGGAGAATTTTTTACTTAGTAAGGGAAAATAACGTAACTAGCCCGAGGAGAAAAATAAAAAAGAAAGAAGAAAAATTTTCTATATAAGGGGTATTTTAACTTATACCTTATATATATATATACTACGGCCGGAAATACTCTTTTCTTAAAGCGATAAGGTATATAAGGGATTCGGGCTATGCCCGAATAGCTAAGTTAGGTAAGGGGTGCTTAGTTAAGTCCGCGCGTATAACGAGCGCGGGGTATATATAGGTATATACGATTAGTTAGCGCTACGCGTAGGACGGGCGCGGGCTATATATAAACTATAACCCTAAGTACGTATACCGTATATATTTTAGAACCTCTTAAGTTATTCTATATTAATAGAGTTAGCTTCTTATAAATATTAAGGAGTATAGGACTTTTATATAAGCTATTATTATCGCTCTTTGCTAAGTATTTTAATATTACTAATACGGACTTTATAAAAGAAGGCTTTAATATTTAAATAAGGTTTAGCTTAAGCTTTGGCTTTTTTTTTATTATTTCCTCCGCTTTTATCTTTATCTCCTCCGCTACTCTCTTATCCTCCTCCGCTCCGCTTATTTTTTTTACTTCGCCCGCCCTCTTTTTATTTTCTCTAATTATTATTTATTTTAATTTACTCCTTAATATTAATATAATAAGAATTAATATCTAAGTTATTATTTTATTTTTCCCTTTTAATTTTTTTTTTAGCTTTAGCTTTCACTTTTTTTTAAGCGATTAAAATTAAAAATATATTAAAGCTTAAAAATATTTTTTAGAATATACTTAAATTAGTTAATTTTAATATAATTTATTACTTTTTAATTAATATTATTTTATATTTAGTTAATATTATACGCTATATTATATATAAAAAAGTAAAGGTTTTATATTTTTAAATATATTTTTAATTAAAACTCTTATAAGAATTTTATAATAAGGTTTTTTTAAATAATAATAATAATAATAATAATAATAATAATAATAATAATAATAATAATAATA